>ML682029.1:814607-950697 GCA_007922195.1 Podocnemis expansa | reverse complement strand
CCCTAAAAATAGAAAATGGAGCTGGAACACTGTGTTTTGGTGCCCACCATTGAAAAATAGTGGGACCCGGAACGCAGCAGTCCAGCTCCATTTTCTATTTTTACGGGCCTGAAAGCTGCACCCCTAAAAATAGCAGGCCCTGGAATGGTGTTTTGCTGCATTCTGGGAGGCAGAGGAAGGGGTGGGCTCCCCTGCACATGTGCAGACTGCACAGTTTCCCGGCCCAGTGTGCTGCCGGTGAGTACTGGGGCACCCAGCTCATGCTGTGGGTGGTGGTGTTAGGGGCACCTGAGCTGGGGGTGGGTATTGGGGCAGGGGGTGGATTTTGGGGAGAGGGGAGTGAGTATTGGGGGTGGGGGTGGATTTTTGGGGCTGGGGTGGATTTTCAGGGTGGGTATTGGGGGCCAGGGGTGGATTTTGGAGACAGGGGAATGGATGTTGGGGGAAGTATCTGCAATGGGGGCAGGAGCTGGGGTGGGGGCCTGGTATTTGGGGGGCAGGAGCTGGAGTGTGGGAGGGGGGCCCACTCATGCAGGAGTGGGAGCCACATGATTAGGAGGGTTCTGGGACCCACCAAATTATACTTTAACCCCTGCTGTTAGGGGGTGTGGAGCACTGGACATGGCCAGCCTGGCACTCCAGGGTTCAGCTTTAAGACGAGGTGTTTGCTGCTGCTTGGAGAAGCTTGGCTCCAAGCCCAAGAGCAGGCTGTAGTTTGCTGATGTGGCACATGGGGAGAAACATTTCTCTGTGGCTTGTTGGTCTAGGGGTATGATTCTCGCTTAGGGTGCGAGAGGTCCCGGGTTCAAATCCCGGACAAGCCCATTTCTTTCCATTTTTATCTGGGGAGGCACATATTAACCAGGGAGCCAGAAAGACCATTTCTCCCCAACAGCCAATCCTCTCTACGGAGAATTTCCCCTTGGTGGAAGTGCACTGGCAAGAAAACACCCTGGAAGTTGGTGATGTGGTCAGATGTGGGCTGGAAGAGTTGGGTTCAGCACACCCCAAAACAGAGGCTATTAGGAACCAGACCTTCCCCCCCAGATTTTGCCAGTATAGAAGACAACACTTAGCTGGGTGCTGCTGCATCAGTGTCTTCTGTGGCCAAGTGGGAGTTTTCTGCCATGTGTTGTGAATGAGGCACCTGGCCATCAGCACCCTCCTGGCCCAGGGATCGCTCACCAGCCCACCGGGGCTAATGGGTCAAACGCTGGTTTGGGGGCAGAGCAGGAGACACACGTGTCCTTGTGTCTGTCCCTGAAGAACCCATGAGGGTCAGGTCCACCGGCCTCCTTGTCCCCAGGACAGAGACCCTGGACTCTAGCTCCTGTGTTTCAGGCCGTGATCTCTGCCCCCTGTGAGTCTCAATCTGAGGCCCCTGCCCCATAGGGCCCATGGGCCCTCTCAAGGGTTTGCAATGATGCCAGGCTGCCTTTCCCACCCAAAGTGGGAACCCTCTTGTCAGCCATGGACAGGTAAAGGTGAAGACAGTCCAGGCTGGCCCAGCCCCAGCCGGAGAATCCAGTCTAATCCTCTCTCCTTGTCCTTGTGTCTGTCTGCCAGACCCAGCAGAGAGCTCTGATGTTCTCCACTGGCCAGGTCTTGTCCAGCTGCCCATCACTTGTCGGTCCATGGGCCGCTCCAGCAGACCTGTGGGGATGCCCCGTGGATGGGTGTTAACTGTTCAGCCTTCGGTTTCCTTATCTGGCCGAACCCTCCTTTGTGGGTCAGGTTCAGCGAGTCCTTCAATGACCCATTTCATCTCCCACTCATGCAGATAGGGGGCAAACTCGTCTTGTGTATCTCCCGCTCTGCCCCCCCCCCCCCCAGCAGCATTTGACCCTTTTGACAGCAGTGGACTTCCAAGCAATCCCTGGGCTAGGAGGGCGCTGATGGCCTGGTGGCTCCTCCTTAAACATAAGGCAGAAAATTCCCACTTGGCTACAGGAGACACTTCTGCAGCAGCAGCCAGTTAAATGTCCTCTCCTGTACTGGGGCATGTCTACACACACAGTTTTATTTCAAAATCAGTCCTTTCAAAAGGGCTTATTTTGAAATAAAACCCTTATTTCGAAAGGGTCCGTTTCGAAATAAGGAAAACCTCGGAATCGCAACGGCCGTTATTTCGAAAGGGATATTTCGAAATAACGCCAATTGGACTGCTGTTTCGAACAGTTGTTTTGAAACAACGGTGCTGTTTCGGAACAACAGGTCTAATGGCGTTATTTCGCAATATCCCTTTCGAAATAATGGCCGTTTCGAGGGGGGGCAGGTTTTACTTTTTCGACATGATGGTCCTTATTTTGAAAGGACAAGGTCCGTCCTTTTGAAATAAGGAAACGTCATGTAGACCTAATTTTTTAAATTTCGAAATAACGAGTGTTATTTCGAAATAAAAGAGCCGTGTAGACATGCCCCTGGTGAGATCTGTGGCGGGGCTGGTTCCTAGCAGCCTCCATTGTGGGGTCTGCTGGACCCATCTCTTCCAGCCCATGTCTGGCCTCAGGGTGTTTTCTCACCACCCCACTGCAACCAAAGGAGAAATTCTCTCCTGAGTGATACCATCTGATGGAGGGGACCCGTCCTTCGAGCTTCCCCAAAGAGCATTCATGTGGCACAGTCAACATGTGCTTTGCCCAAGGGAAACTCAAAACATTGATCCAAAGGGGTAACTGTGTTAGTCTAGTTCAGCAAAATGGACAAGGAGTCCTGTGACACTTTTAAAGACTAACAGATTTATTTATCTCATGAGCTTTCATGGGAGAAAATCCTGCTTTGTCATGTGATAAATAAGTCTGTTAGTCTTTAAAAGTGCCTCAGCACATTGAGCTCATCTGGGATTTGAGCCTAGGACTTTGCATACTCTCAGTGAGAGGCCCACCCTTAGGCCAACACACCAACCACTCTACCCTTTCACTGTCATGAGCAATTGGTGCTCAGCTTACAGTATGGCCTCACCAAGCAGCCGGGAGCAGAGACAGCTGCAGCACCATCTGGCCTCCTGGGAGACTTTACACAGCAGGAGGGACCCAACAGCCTTTACAGCAGCTGTGACCCGGACCTCCTGGGATAACCTTCTGAATGCGCCAAAATCAGGGCAAGCTGCAAAACCAGGGGCCAAACCCCTAACCTACTGACAGGTGGTACTTAAACCAGTCTCCCAGTCAGTAACAAAACATGCTCCTGATTCCCCCACTTGGGTCATCACCAAGCATAATAAAACAGAAACAGCTCCCTTACTGCACATCAGTTCCTATGGTCCCCTCTAGCCACTGGGTTTCTTTAAGAAATAGGTTCTTCTGACCCCAAAGGGCCAGCCACATCACCTAGAACAATATAGACTTGGATCTTACTCAAAATACCAAGCTGCCAGCCAATCCTTTAGTGACTACAACTAAAGGTTTAATATGAACAGAAAACAAGCTACTTATGAGAGATGTTAAAGGGTCAAAGTGACTCACATACCTACAAATGATTTAGAGTCCATAGAAAGCAAATCCTTGAAGATCCTGTAGTTTGCAGGTTAGTCCCACTCCTCCGGTGTGCACCCAGCAGCAGCAGCTGGGTGGGTCTCAGTCCTTTGTTCAGTCCCAGGAGAATAGTTCCAGAGGCAGGTGCTGGTTGCAGGTAGACTGGAGACTAAAGACAAAACAGAGAATGGGCGATGGCCTTTTATCTCAAAGTCCTTGCCAGATCAAAATGGAGGTGGGCCACATGGTCAGTCTGGGTAACTGGTCAAACTGGTTTCCTCTTGGGCCCACTGTAGCTGGGAGCCCCCTCCTGATGGGCCATCCACATGACAATAGTTTGCACACACGCAGTCTGGGATTGCCTTAGCTCAAACAACTTGGAACACACATAAAAACAAATAGATTTCTAATCTCCAATACAGGCATGACACCTACATACCAAGCATATAATCATTCCCAGCAAATTACAGCTCTGCTATTGATACCAAATGATTTCCCTTTCTCTGGCCTAGCAAAGGGGCAAGATCAGACCCGCAGCCTAGGATGTGAGCTCAGCTGCACATGGGGCACGGCCTCAGCCTGTTTCATGGGACGAGTTGGGGAGGTGATAGCTTTTATGGGACCAAATTCCAATGGTGAGAGATACGCTTTTGAGCTTACACCAGATTCTTCAAGTCCAGATCTGCCTATGGCCACCTTCTGGATTTCTGCTTTCCCTCTTTCTGCTGGTGCAACAGATGCGCTCAGCATGTGTGACACAAACTTACTGAGAGAAGGTGAATGTTCAACTGGACCAACACAATTTTAAGTCCTCTTTGGGGCATCTCTGATTCTATCTTCTTTTCCGCTGCCAGGGCCCCATTACTTTTATCCTTGCTAGTGTCTTTTGGGCACCAGAAATAGCTACCAAAATGTCCTTCCTCTCCTCCAACAATCATCCCCACTCCTTTCTCATCCCTTGGAGAGGAAGGCTATGGCATGGCCAGTCTGGTGTTGCTTAACCAGACCAAGAGGGATTTGAACGGTAGACCTCAAGCACTCCAACAAAGCAGAGATTTTAGCACTGCTATTTTGACCTACAGGGGGTTTAAATCATACACTCAGCACCATGGTGTGGATGCACCTTACAGCAGTAAATTTAATGCTGTGATTAGAATGCAGTCACACATTATTTCTTCCCTCATCCCCTCCCTAGAGTAAGACACATGTAGATGGGAGTGTCTTGTTATGCTAAAGTTTTGTTCACTAGAAAGGGTGGTCAAAGAAATGTCCTTAGGGTAGAAAGGTGAGGCCTACAGTGACCTTTAGCTCTTGAGGGACTTTGTTTGTCTGCTCCCCCGAGATGGTTCTGGCTTTCCTGTAGTTGAGCATCACTTGTATTTTTCAAACAATGAGGTGTCCTGCAGTGCCTCAGAGACTAACGCGAAAGATACATCTGGTGACATGGGTTTCAGCCTACAAAAACTTATGCTCCCACTCCCAAAATTATTTTTGTTAGTCTCTAAGGTGCCACAGGATACCTCATCATCTTTGCTGAAAATAGACTATCATGGTTCCCCCTTTGAAACTTATTCTGTTGAGCGTTCCCTTATGCCAGAGGAGCAAAACTGTCGACTGCAGTTTTCCTGCTGGAGCTTCAGATTGCTTTTTAGGTATCCTGAGCCTAGCCTAGATGGTGCCTTGAAGATAAAGACAGACCTTAAAGTTGATGTGCATTTCTACAGCAAGCCAGAGCAGGGAGAGGAGGGAAGGTAGGATGTGCCCACCAGAGCCCGTGTTGCTGCTGGTTTAATTGAAAAGAAATAGATGGGCCCAAAAAGTCACAAGGTGTTTGTGGACCCTGAAACTGCCCCACATTCAATGTTACAAAAAGTGCTTTGGGGTCTGGTACCCAGAGAGGGCCAGGACAAACATGCTGCACAACACCTGCCAAAGGCTAGATGTGATGCTGGCTGGATTAGGGGGACCATTTATGATATTACTTAATATCAATATTTCAAAATGACAATAACCTGGATGAGATAGGCCATGGCAGGTACCAAAAGAAAGGTTATAATTTGCTAAGTTGGTGATATGGTTTATGTGTATTTGTTGTATCTATATTGGAGGTTATGAATATATTTGATTCCAACTTGTGCTGGGCTGCTGGGCCACACCCCAGACAGGATGGCCTGTAGCAATTGTCTCCTTAACGGCCTATTAAGGAAACTCTCAGGTGCGCTGGACCCAGGGAGAGACCTGATGTCTCACCACTTGCTCACATGACCCTGGACACCATCTTGTTGTAAATTTCCGTGTGCAGCTCTGTAAAGGCTCAGGGACATAAAAAACAGATGCACTAGTCTATGGAGCTTTCCTCCAGCACTTAACTCTGGATCTATTTATCTACAGCTGAAAGCTGTGAACAAAGGACTGAGTCCCATCCATGTACTGGATGGACACCAGAGGGACTCCACAAGCCTGCAGACTCTAAATTCTACTGTACATGGACTTTCAAATCATTTGTACGTGTGTGATTCCTTTAGGCCTTTAACATTTCTCATAGTTTGTTTCTTTCCTTGTATAATAAACTTTAAATTTAGCAACTAAAGGACTGGCTGGCTGAGTGCTATTTTTGTTTAGATCCAAATTTATACAGATTTGGTGACGTGGCTGATCCTTTTGGGGTCAGGAGAACCCTTTTGGTGAAGAATATGGAGTTTCAAGTAACTTATTTCATTATTGGACCCATTCCAAAAGGGAAACCATGTCAGTCAAGATCAACAAAACAAACAAGGAGTCCTGTGGCACTTTTAAAGACTAACAAATTTATGTATTGCATGAACTTTTGTGGGAGAAAATCCCACTTTGCCAGATGCTTGAAGATGGAGAACACACAGAATGAGAGGAAAATAAATGCAGGGAAGTGTAAGTCATAGGATCAAGTCAGACTGCTATAACAAATTAAAGCAGCTGTTTAGATTCAAACAGTAGAGAACAGCATTTTAGAGGGAGGGGAAGTAAAAAGAAGGCAAAGTCACCCTGTTGCAATAAGAAAACCAGCCAAAATCCTTACTTAACCCTAAGGCAACGCTTTCAGATCTGCATATGCATTAAATGGGATTTCTTTTCCCACGAAAGCTCGTGCGATAAATATTGTTACGCTTTAAAAGTTCCCCAGGACGCCTTGTTTGTTTTACTAGACCCAGTGGCTGAAATGCAATAAAAGGGGGCTGAGTATATTTTGTTGTAGCTTCTTGATAACCAGTGGGGAGGATCAGAAGCATTGGGTCGGCCCCAATCTCAGCCACGGATGCGCCAGCGTTCTGCTGCAGGGTGAGCACGTCGGCACAAGTGGGCACCTGGTCTGCTGGTGTCACACATCATGGAGGAGCTGAAAAGTGGCAGCTATGTTGGTTCAGGGGAAGGAAGAAGGCTGGAGCTCCGGGCTCCTTCCCTGAAAAGGGGCAGAGCGCCAGGGCTGCCTGTCTCTGTTTGTGCTTTCTCAGCCGGAGTGTGGGAAAGCAGCTGGAAGCAGGACCTGGCCATTTAAGGGCTCTTGGGACCCCCTGCTCTGTCCTTGCATGTGCTGGCTGCATGTTCCCTGGGAATGCATCCTGCTGTAGCTGTGGGCCCAGTGTGTGAATTCGTTAGGTTCATTTGGGGGGACAGCCAGTTTGCCCCAAGCCCCATGTTGGAGAGGGCCCCACAGACAAGCAGTGCTATGATCCACAGGCCAGGGCACAACACCTAGAGTGGGGAGTTGCCCAGCCCCACAGGACACATAAGCCATTGCTATGGCCTGAGTGCCGGGTGGGCGTGTTCTCCAGCCTGCCCCTACTCCCTTAGAGGTGATGTTTCCAGAAGGGTGGAGAGGCACTGCACCATTTGATATTTTGCCCAAGCCCTCCAAAACCTCAGTGCAGCTCCGAGTTTCTTTACTAGAGATCAATGAGTTCCCGCAGCCTGGAACACTCCACACAGGAGATCCACTTGCTCAACACTACAGTACAAATCAGGGATAGACACCTCACCACCACCCTGTACTGAAAACCTACTGATTGGTATAGTTACCTACATCCCTTGACCTTCCATCCTAAACGCACCACACGATCCCTTGTCTACAACCAAGCCCTAAGATATAACCGCATCTGCTCTGATCCCTCAGACAGAGACAGACATCTTGAGGATCTCTATCAAGCATTCTTTAAACTACAGTATCCACCTGGGGAAGTAAGAAAACAAATTGACAGAGCTAGACGGGTTCCCCGAAGTCATCTACTACAGGAGAGACCCAAGAAAAAAAGCAACAGAACACCACTAGTCACCACATACAATCCTCAAGTCAGACCTCTGCAAAAGATCATTAAGGACCTACAGCCTATTCTAAAAGATGAACCCTCTCTCTCTCAAGCATTAGGAGACAGACCTCTCCTTGCTTATAGGCAGCCCCCTAATCTTAAACAGATACTCACCAGCAACTACAGATCTAACAACAGAAGGATAAATGAACACAGAGCTGATATCAGAAATCACAGAACAAAGAAACCAGTTGCTGAGCACTTCCATCTTTCTAATCACTCAATAAATGATTTGTTAACAACTGTCGTCAGGGATGTGGCTGGGACATCAAGACTTCAAAGAGAAACAGCTGAACTCAAATTAATATGCAAGCTAAATTCTGTGAAAGCAGGACTGAATTGAGACTATGGGTTCTTGTCCCATTACAAAAGGTAATTTGAATTCAGGCTTCCCATGGTTTGAACCTAACAACTGCTCTGATTTGCTGTTACTGTATGACCTGATCCTATGCTTTACACACCCTTGCATTTAGTTTCATTCCATTCTGTAAGTTCACCCATCTTTGAAGCATCTGACAAAGTGGGATTTTCTCCCATGAAAGCTCATGCAGAAAATAAACCTGTTAAAGTGCCACACGACTCCTTGTTTTTTTTTGATGACATGTAAACCTGCGTTGTTAGAGAATTAGAGGTAAACGCTAATTGTATTTGCCTGTGTTTGCTTGTATCTCGTTAGCTGTTGACCATGTAGCCAGATTAGCTAATTCCCTTCCATGTCTTAGCTGCATTACTTTACGCTTACAGATGGTTCAGTTAATCTGAAGATCAAAGCTATTAGACGTCGCAGGAAATAATATGATTCACCTTATCTTCAGCTTAAATGCTCTGTGCGAGCGTGGAATGCCTGAGCAGTTTGACTGAATAATGGCCTTGTGTTGCTTAATGCAATTAGTTTACCTGTGTATACGTAGTAAACAGGGACTTCTTCAAAACTACGATGTGCGTTGCCTAGTCTTCCTTCAAGGCACGCCTGTTGTGTTATGATGCTGGCAACCTGGAGGCTTGGTGGGGATATTTGAGTCTGTCAATTTTCATGGAACAATTTGAACAAGCTCTCTGGGATGCTTATTCACCCACCTGATTCACCATCGCTACTGGGAAACTAATCTAAGAACTTTGCTCATATCGGTATGGGTAATGAGCTATTAATTAATACCCCCTCTCTCAATAAATCTTAGAATTGGCTGCAAAAGCGTACTTGGGTAAGATCTGAAATATCCACTGACCTGGTAGGTAATGTATCCTGACTGTTGGGACTGGTCAGACTTTGTATCTGGGGAACAAGCTGTTTGACTTGGCTGTCTGGATGGGAGCCCAGGCTGACTTGCTGAAAGGAGCTGTGTTTTTGGTGTCCAAGTAACAAGCAAGGTATTGTGGAAGCTGTTGAGTTGCTGCCTTGGTGAATCTCATTATTAAAACAACCACCAGGGCTGGGGTCATCTGTCCCGTTCTTTGCAGTGTGCCCTGAATGAGCGTCTCCCTGTGGCCCTGCTAACAATTATCTCAGAGGGGGATGCTGAACACTTAGGCTACGTCTACACTAGCCAATGTCTGCACTAAGCAAGCTTAGTCCAGACTAATTTGGTCCAGGTCTACACTAGCCTTTGACTTGTTCTAACTAAAAAATTTCTTAGTTCAGACTAACTAGCCAAAGCTTAGTCTGAATGAATAAGTTTGAGTGGTTAGCCCAGAGTGAGCGCTTTTTTTGAACTTGAAGTTCAAACTAGTGTGATATAGACACGAATTAATGGCTTAGTGCAAACGTTTTTAGTTTGAACTAAGCCATTGGTTTGAACTAGTCATGTTTACTAGTTCATACTTAAAAAGTTAGTTTGAACTAGGATGCACGACTGGTTCAAATTAAAAGGTTGTGGTTAGTCCAAACTAGCCCGAGGCTAGTTTGGACTAATCCTGGGCTTTTTTAGTTCAGACCTGCAAGTCCGAACTAAAAAAGCAGATGTAGACATAGCATTAGCCCAGGACTAGTCACACCCTAAACCATATCAGGCCAGGCCAACAAAGCGCTGCAAGAAAGTAACACAGCCTGCTCATGACAAGACAGCTGTAAGGTCCTGGTTGCTGGGGACCAAGCAGGCTACCACAAGGGGTTACGTTCACGTATCACATTGCTGGAACGGCTATCCGGCTTCCAGCTTGGGCATAGGCTCCCCAGCATGCATCTGGTCCAAGAGCAGGTATAGCAATCTGTACCCAGTGTGGAACGAATCCACACAAGAGCCTCCCTTAGCCACACAATGAGAAAAACCAACACAGAGAAGAGGAAATTACATGACAAAGTAGGACGCATTTGACAGCGGAAGTGGCAAAGTCAGATCAGAAGCAAGGCCTCCCTCCGTCTTAACTCAGTGCCTAGCCCAGTGGTTCCCATCATTTTCTCTGCCGTGGCACACCTTGCTACCTTTAATTAGTCTGAGGCACACCACCATATAGTTTCCAAATGAACTCATCAATATTCATGAGCCAATGCACTGTTCCAGAGCTCTTTGAGTAGTTTTTCAAAAAATTTTGTGGCACACCTGTGTGCCCTGGCATGCTGGTTGGGAACTACTGGCTTAGCCCACTACACCACAAAGCCTTGATAGCCTGGCTGTCTCTGATGCTGCCTGATTGCACTAGGCTCTGCTGTGTGGTACGGGGGCTGGGGACTTAGCCTAGGAAGTAAGAAACGTGGGTTCTAGTCCTGGGTCTGCCATGTCTGTGCATCTGCTGCTGGCCTATGCAAAGGGCAGTGAGCAGAATAATGAAGTGCCCTGGGGGTGTCCTGATGCCAAGCTTGAGATGGGAGCTACTTGCAGACCTCTACCCTGGTGCTTGTGCTAGGAACAAGCTGGAGCATGGCTGGAAAACTTGGCATGACCTGACATAACATTGCCTCAAGCCCCTGGCAGTGCTGTCCTAAATCCAGTTGCCCCCCAGGGAATAACAGAGTGATTTAGAGGATGCTGGGGCTGACCAAAACCTGCTTGTGCAGTGAGGATGCTTGCTCAGCCAGATGGAAGGGGAGCATGTGCCCATCACCACTCTGAATCCCAGCCTCACAGGAATGTGGGCCCAGCTCTTTGGAAAAGTGTTTTCCTGATCTGGGCCAGCTGGGTCTTTTACGTGCCTTCTGGCTGGAAACAAAGAACGACTGTGAAGGAGGAGAGAAGGAGGTGCATGCCTGCGAGGTGCGCTGAAAGTCACCCTCTGCCCCCACAACTGACCGGTTCTGCTGAGGGGCCTCGAGTCTTGGAGCCAGCCCGGCCCAGAGCCTAGAATTTAGGGGCCAAAGATGGAGATCTTCTTTCCACTGACTCAAAGATGTAGCCCTGCTGATTTTATGAAGGGGCTGAACTGCCGTCAAGCAAATCAAGGCTATCACGGGGTCTCCCATCTTCAGCAGGGATGAAAATCCCAGCATAAAGAAGGCTATAAATTGTTCTCTCTAGTGTGTGTTTAGGAGCCTGGGAAAGGAGTCTAGGGAACATCCAGCTGCCAGATACATGTGGAAAGTAATATGATCCCTTGTGAGGGCCAACACAACTGAGTGCTCATATCTAGAGCCATCTGGAAAACATTTGCCACAGCTGGCTCGTTGGTCTAGGGGTATGATTCTCGCTTAGGGTGCGAGAGGTCCCGGGTTCAAATCCCGGACGAGCCCATTTTTTTTCCCCACAGTGTAGCCGGAGCCATGATGGGGTTGTGGGCAGTCAAAGCTTTTGCAGAACAAACTCAGTTTCCCCCAAATACATACTGACAGGAAAGTAAGCGAGACCTTTTTCAGCTAAAATCCCCAGTGACAGAAAAGTGATGAAGTTGCATTAATACGTTTGGTTTTTTTCGACTGCAGCCTCACCCCTCAGCTGTGTCTGCTAGCTGCCAGGGAGACTGGGCATGCCACAAACTCACCTGGGAACTGCACTCCCCTGCCTGGCGAGGTTCCTAAAATGCAGTAATAAAAAGCCAGGCCCGTTACCAAATATTTGCCTTCCATCTGTGAAGCATTCCCCCTGGTGTGCAGCAAACGTGCAGCGAGAAAGCACGTGTTTCTAATCTAGCTAACTGTCTCCATCTAGTAGACACAGGTAGCAAAGAAGGTTTGGCCCTAATGTTCCAGAAGGACCAGAAGTGCATCAGCCTCCTTTGGGACGCTTATTTGTGGTGACGTGGGGCAGACCTTTGTGTGTATTGTCGCACCAGCGGGAGTGATGCATGTTTAAACTGGGGGCACTGGAACGCTGGTCTCTGACAAGGCAATATGCATACTTCTCGACCAAGAAGATGGGGTGCTGAGGGCTTTTCTGGCTATCCCCCACACAGCATAGAAGCCCATGGGCTCAGTAGCGGCGTAAGAGGGTCCCGCATAGGGAGACGGAGCCTAACTGGCTATTTAAAGCAATGTTCTTGGTAGTACGTGGGCCACTAACTCCCTACCTCTAGCAAGCAGGGGTAATAATCCTACCAGTGACCGCCCAGGAAAGCTACATCTGCGGTGGCTGGAGCAGGAATGTGAGGCATGTTAAGAACACCAAGGTTGGCAGTTGTGAAGGGAAGGCTGTGGACAGAGGATCCCCCAGTCCCTGCCCCAGTATAGATTCTCAGGCCAGACAGGACCAATGCGGTCATCTGGTCTAAGCTCCGGCTAACCCAGGCCAGGGAATGTCCCTTTAGTAAAGCCTCAAGCAGATCTTTTGGAAAAATGTCCAGTCTTGACTGAGAAATTGCCAGGGATGGAGAATCCCTTACGCCTCTTGGTAAAGTGTTCCAATGGTGAATTATGTCCACCGTGAAAAATGTCCACCTTATTTCCAGCCTCAGTTCAATTTCTAGGCATTGAATCACTTTAGACCTTTCTCTGGGAGACTGAAGAGCCCACCGTCAAATATCTGGGTCAGGGCCAGCCCGAGGGTGGGGCGGCCGAGGCAGCTGCCCAGGGCCCCATGCTTTAGGGATCGTGCGGGGCTGCACTGCTGCCCCCCCCCATGCCAGGGACCGGGCAAGCCGGCCAAAAGGGCAACCAGGTTCAGTGCTGCCAGTCCTGCCACCCCCCGCCATGTGAGCTGCCCTTGGGTCCGTGCCGGAGCAGCGGGCAGTGGGTGGGAGGCAGTGCAGAGTCGGTATCGCTACCCCCCGCCCCGGCCGCGCTACCACCTGCCCACACCCTGTTGCTCCTGCACAGAGCCAAGAGAAGCACGCGTGGTGGTGGTGGTGGGGGGGATACCGTGTTGGCCAGCTTGCCCCGTCCCTGTCCCTGTCCCCAGCATGGGCCAGCCAGCAGAGGGGCCTGCCTCTTCCCTGGACCAGCCAGCTCCGGCCCCCCCAGTGCTGGGGGGGGTGAGTGGGGGCCCTGCAGAGGGCAATTTGCCTGGGGTCCCACACCCCCTAGGGATGGCCCTGATTTGGGTTCTCCAAGACTGTCCATATTGACTGTAACCAAGTCATCCTGGAATCTCTTTGTTAGGCTTAGTTGATTGAGCTCTTTAGTTAACCACAATAAGGACTCTAAGCAAAACTGGATATTTTTTTAAAACACTCTGCTGTAGTTCAGTTCACTTTCTAGCTGCTTGCTCTGCTCTCCCTGTCCTTCTGCCTTCTCCCAGCCAGTCAGGGGAGCAAATTCCCACTGCACAGCACCTCCCCAAGTCCTGGAGCACCCTCTTCGCAGGCTGGCTGGTGTGACAGCGTCCGGATTAGGGGTGACTAGTTGTCACATTGGTTAATACCAACCTGAAATTCTTGTGCCGTGACTCTCATGAGCAAGGCCATGCCATACCCTGCGGAAAGGTTATAACTTGCTAAGATGCTAATATTGTTTGCATGTGTGTATCATCCTTGTGCTGTAAGTTATGATGTGTGCACTAGATCTAAGTCCAAACACTTGTGTGGTTACAACCCCGGGGCAGGCTGCTGTGAGCCCTGATGAGTCAACATCTTTGCAATGAGTCCAAGGAGAAAAGCCAGGACGGCACCTATGAGTCATCACGACATATAGGGGCATGTCTGTGGTTGAGGGGGCTGCCAGTGTCTTTCCCTGTCCCTGCGCTGACAGCTTGTGCTTGAAACAAGCCACATGGCAGATCAGATTAGCAAGGCAGCTGCACCATCCCCAGCTTGTCTGCATTACTGCCGCCCTACATCTGGATCAACTCATCTACAGCTGAAGCTGGGAAGAAGAACTGAGACGCCCTCTGCCCCTGGCCACAACGAACTGGACTGGATCAGCCTTCAAGCTCCACAGCTCTGCTGCAAATCAATGGGCTTTACAGTCATTTGTCTGTCTCAGACTGCTTTGCCTAATTCACCGCTCTCTTATTGGTTTCTTTCCTTTTGAGGCTAGCACCTCTGCTTAACATGCAGAGGGTCCTGGGTTCAATTCCCAGGGGGCTGGACTCGATGATCTTTTAAGGTCCCTTCCAGCCCTATGAATTGATTGATTGATTGATTGATAATAAACCTTTAGTATAATGCGAGGCTTGGCTGGCAGCGTGGGGTTTTCGGTGAGAGCCAAACCCATGTTGATCTAGCAATGTGGCTGGCCCTTGGAGGTCAAGTGAACATTTTTGGTAAATGCTAACCGTGTTTTAATGATTTATCTTTTCAGTGGACCTGGTGAGAGCAGAAGCACTGTTGGTGACTGTTGGCTGGGGAATCTAACTACGCTGTCACCAACCAGTTCTGGGAGAATTTGCAGCCTGACCTGACTTTGGCATTTTCAGCTGGGCTACCATAGGCATGAATGGGTCACAGCCAGGGAATCCTGATGAGAGCTGCCCACTTGGGACCAGGCTTGCTCATAGCAGCACTCTGTGGTTAGGGGAAATTCACACTTCTTGGTGTGACAGAGCCTTACAGGACTCACGCTCTGATCCCCTCTTGGGAGCAGGACTTTCCTATGGTGGTGTCAGCCCTACTTTACCCCAGGTCTCCACACACCAGTGCAGCCAGCCCCCAAATCAAACCTGAGAGGGGCCAACCCCTGCTCTAACTGGAACTCCCCGGCAGGAGCCTGTTACAGATTCTCACAGACCTCATGTGCCCTGGACTCCTCTTGGCAAAGCCAGATGGGATGTAAGCACCTTGGGAAGGGTCTGCCATCCCTAGGCCCTCCCACACCTGCAAAGTTGTTGTCTCCTTCTGACCATGAAAGAGTCAGCTCTTTTGCTCTAATAGAGACTCTCCCTGTAGGAGCAACCCTTGTGGGGTCCCAGAGAGTCCCCCCATATCTAATGGGCTATACACCCGCCTCCGCAGTCAGAGCGATTCCCAGCCTGTTTTGAAGTCAGAAAGCTTTGTGAGTTCTCAGGGGCACCGTTTAGAAAGACTGTTTGTAGAAGCAGCGACAGGCAGTGAATTAAATTTACCTTTACAGTATGTGTTAGTTAATGTTGTTAGTTAATGTTGTGCATCTATTGTTTAGAATCATAACTAAAATAATTAATTTTGCTCAATAGACATTCTAACCACTGGCCAACAAGACTCCACCTTGTCAGTTTGGAACTCCATCTTAATTAATGCATTCCATTTTGTATCCTTGATAAAACTTGGTTTAGGCATATGCTGTATTTAAATGTGTGAATGAAGGGTACGTGTGTGTGAAGGGGCCAGTCTCAATTGCCAGCCTGTCTTGATGGACCACAAGTACCATCTAACTAGCCAAACAATGCAGACACCTCTGAATAAAGCAAATAGAAGAAGCCAGCCCTGAAAGACAAGAACACAAATACAATCAAGTGACTGGTGACCAATGATTTCACAGGAACCCTGAGGCAACAGGGGTTAAAGTTAGCGGGGATGCCCTGGAATGGCGTTCCGCCTCCCCCCTCCCCATTTTGGGGGGCAGTGTGCTGGGGCCTCTAAAAATAGGGAATGCACAGGAACGCTGCGTTCCGGGGCCCCCTAAAAATAGAAAGAACGCACCAGGACACAGTGTTCCAGCGCATTCCCCTAGGGCTGGCTGAAGGAAGGGGCCATGGGCTGGAGCAAACCCAGCCACCTCTCCCCCCCTTTCCCAGCAGCCTGCGGCAGCCCCGCCCCCTCCTGCTGGGCATGGCGGCGCACGCGGCGTGGACCCCGTCTCGGGCCCTTGTGCTCTCTCGCTGGCTGGCCAGCACCGCTTTCAGCCTCCCTCCCCCCCGGCCCAGCTCCTCAGCCACCTCAACAGCATGCATAAGGGGTGTCTGGGTGTTAGGGCAGCTGGTGGGGAAAATGTGCAGCGGTGGGGTGGGAAAAAGGGGTTGGGATGGAGGCTGAGGAGGACATGGGGGAAGAGTTTGATGTGGGCAGTAGCTGGGGTGGAGGTAGGTGCGGGGGGGGAACATTAGCTGGGGTGGGGGGGCAGGAATTTGGGGATCAGTAGCTGAGGTAGGGGTAGGTGTGGGGGGAAGTAGTTGGGTGGTGGAATAGGCTTTTGGGGGGCAGTAGCTGGGGTGGGTGAAGGGGGTCCCAAACCTACAGGAGGGGGGCCCGGACCTGTGGAAAGGGGGCCCAGAAATTTAAGAGTGTTCTGGGGCCCACCAAATTATACTGTAACCCCTGTGAAGCAACATGACACACCAAGTCCTACAGACTTACATGAGAGCCAGCGAGTATCAAAGATGCATAAGAACATGCCAACTTTGGGTCTTATTCTGCAACTGTCATCTTGGAGCACTGGCTTCGCGACCAACAGAGGCCTGGCTCCTTCCTCGCGCCCAGCCTTGTTGGCTATTAGGCTGGCTCAAGCAACGCATGAAAGGACTGGTAATTATATCACATCAGCTTGCAGAATTTGTGTGTGTGTGCGCACACATGTGCAGGCGCGCTTTTTTCTATTCTTACATTTACAATAAATGTGGCATATTGCCATGTCCCTCTGAATAAGATCCTGCTAATCTTTTCTTTTGAAGTATGACATGTTAGCAGGCTAATTAGAAGATACAGCAGTGACCGCCTGGGGAGGTCCCTTCTCTGGCTTCTTCCTCACTGGCGTCTCACGAGGGACTGGCCCTTTCCCCAGCCACCCCCCAGATTCATGCCCTAGCCCCTCCCAGTCCTTTGTCTCCTTCCCTGCCTAAGTGGTCAGTCTCTTGATCCTTACCTCCCCTAACCTGTTACAACTGTTTGGGGCAGAGGCAGGGGGTCCCGACCAGGTCTGTCTGTGAGTGGTGGGGAAGGTCCATCCTCACTCTAGTGGTGTCTGCAATGAGCACACCCCCTGGACCTCCATCACCGAGATACATGAGTATAGCCAGGTAGGTTCCTCACTCTGACGGGGAATGAGTGAAAAACCCTGCCAGGAGGAAATAGCCAGAAGGAACAGAGGGGTGCAGAGTCAGTCAGGATGTGGCAGGCTGAGTAAGGCCATGGCTATAGCTCCTGCTCTGGGCAGTTGGCCGAAGACCTTGGAGGAGGAAGGTCAGGCTGTCAGTGGGGCTGTGGGGGGCTCACAGGGGCACTGCTGGGCATCAGTGAGTCACAGCCTTGACACAAGGGCTGCAGGTACCTGTGGGAGGTGTAAATACAGCCCAGGGGACTTGATGAGTGCAGGCTGAAGAGGAGTGAGTGGGTTGAGGTGGCATTAAACAGAGCGCCTAGGATCCCAAGGCTGAGGCCCGGAGAAGTGGGCGGGCCTGGGTTCCATCTGCCTAGACTGCCAGTGGGCAGGGAACCGCAGGTGAGTGGGGTCTGCTGATACAAGTGGACCAGCTGGACCTGGACTAGACCCCAGAAGTGGGGGGGAAGTGAGGACTTGGCTGGAAGGTGCCAGTCCTACAACAGACTGCCGGTCAGCAGTGACGGGACTAGCAGTGGCCTCTGAGGCAGACTGTGACTGGACTTGACTCCTGGAAGAGAGGGTGGAGAGGACTACGGAGGACTGAGGCCCTGGTCATGAACGAGACCAAGCACTGACTGCCAGATGGTGGACTACTTGAGCAGTTCCCTAATAACATCACCAGGAGGCAATCGTCTGGTGGGCCTGTCCTGCGCAGGTCTACAATGAGTAACACAGGCTGGGAAACTGAGACACACACACAGCACTTAGAGCAAATTGCAAAAGTATCTTCAGTCTGGGCTCTCTCTTGCACAGCTGCAGGCTCCCATGGAGCAGCACAGATGGGCCCAGCCCCTAGAGGGACGGTCACCAGCTCTGTTTCCATGTCAGCCAGGAGCTAGCCTCCCAGTGGGGGTAAACAGATGAAGCAAGGATGCTGAGAACACCAGCAAGGAGGGCTGAGCTCCTGAGTCTAGCCCAGGTAGCCACCCCAGACTGCCATTTCCCACCAGTATGAGACCAACAGCAGCTTTTCTCAGGGCTAAAGCAGAAAAAAGCACCCTCACTAAAGGGAGATAGAAGCAACATGTTCCCTAAGCATGCAGGGAGCACACGGCAGCTGCTTGGGTTTTTTGGGAGGCCTGGTTTACATGAAGCAGCCTGGGTTTGTGTCCAAGGAATATTGTGGGCTAATGCTATGTGATCCCTGTAAGATGAGCCAGGGAGAGAACCCCGAAAGAATTGCTGCGCTGCTGTTTGAACTGGTGGGGCCACATGGAGACAGTAGTTTGAGATTGTGGTTTCTGGCTACATTTGCCAATGCTCCAGGATTGTCCTGGCATCTTCAGGAATTAAAGGTGAATCTTTAACATAAGAACAACCAGACTGGGTCAGACCAATGGTCCAGCCAGCCCCAGGTTCTGTCTGCCAACAGTGGCCAATGCCAGACGCTTCACAGGGAATGACCAGAAAAGGGAAATCATCCAATAATCCATCCCATCGGCCATTCCCAGCCTCTGGCAAACAGCAATCCCTGCCTATCCTGGCTAGTAGCAATTGATGGACCTATTCTCCATGAACTTACCTACTTCTTTTTGAACTCCATTCTGATCTTAAACTGTTCTGCACAACATCCCCTGGTGAGGAGTTCTGCAGGTTAACTGTGTTCTGTGTGGAAAAAAATACAACCTTTTGGTTTTTTGAAACCTGCTCTCTATTCATTTAATTTAATCTGAGGTGATGTCATGGGTTTAAACCTTCAGGAATACATCCAACCCAGAGTGACAATGTTATCAGCCTGGCAATGACTCCTCAGGGACAACATCTGGTGGCCCTGCCCCAACAGGGTTGGTGGTTCAAGGGAACGGTTTCTTGCTTAGGGCTTAAGCAGATCCAGATTGAGAGCCTGGTTGCCCCAGCCCCACCTACCCCTCTTTGTGTTTAGTGGGATGGGAGTGAAAAATTTCCCTTAGCAGCGCCAGACGTTTGAAGGCCTCAGGGCAGAGGCTGTTGGGCAGCAGGCCTGGTGGTCAGTGTTACAGATGGAAACAGGACTGGGGAAGGGGCAGATGCAGCTGAGAGATGTCTCCTTAAAAATAGTCATTCTCAACTGCAGCTGTCTGGCTCACCCACAAGTGAAGGGCCAGGAGCTGGAGCAGGCTGGTTTTATCCCCAGATTTCAGCATGTAAGGAGAGGGGGAGAAGGGTTATCTTTTTTAATTTACAAGCCCTCAAAGGATGGCTGAGGTGGGGAAGCTGCCCAAAACCAGCCTGCATCCCCCCACCCTGGCCTGTGGAGAAGCTCTCTGGGTGCCCAGCAGACTGAGCAGTCTGCCGGGCACTGCGTTACCAGGGGTTGGAGTCCATCATCCTGATCTACCCCACCATGAGGAAGAGGGGGTGTCAGCTGCACCCAGGGACACGTTAGCTGGTGTGTGTCTTGGGGGCAGGGGGTTGATCCTGTTCTCCCTGGCTTGGAGAGGAGCTCTTTCTATGGGACGGGCATCGAGGCCAGGCCAGGTTGGTGTCCCTTGGAGCCAAGCAGGGGGAAGACACTGAACGTGCCTTCCTGGCTAAGGACGTGTTTACACAGGGAAATGAACCAGAATTGCTCCCTCAACATTGGCCCTGACTTCAGAACAGCTGAAGCCCTTCACAGTCAAGCCCCACTTTATCCCAAACAATGATCAAGCGTAGCCGTAGGGAGACTTGGCTTCAGACATGCCCTAGAAGAGCTCTGGGTACCCAGTCCCTATCCAGCAGGGCAGGAAGTTGTCTCGCTTCCTGCTAACTAGGCGGCTGATCCTGTTCCCTGTGGCGGGTAGCCATGCCTCACACAAAAGGAGGCAGGGACACAAATCCTGCGCGGTGGAGGCTGGGCTATTCTGCACCACAGCCCTCCGGTGCATTTGATTCTGGGGCATGGGGCTAAGCTAGGAGCTGGATGGAGGATTGGCACTGACCATGTTACCCCTTCCCCCAGCTCTCACACCCTGCAGCCCATTTCCTTGATCTCTGTACCATGGCCACAGGTCCCCGAGATTGGGGCTGTGCCCCCGGCTTTGGAATGGTGTCTAGAAGGAATCCTCCAAAGGGCTATGTTCTTCTTCCAGGGTCTTCCAGACCATCTGCAGCTCCAGCCCTCCTGCCGCCTTCTGGGAGTCTTGCTCTGCCAGTCCTGCCTGACCGGGCCTTTGCAGTGGCATTTTAGCTAGTGTTGTCACCCCAGGCAGTAGCCAGCTAGCACATAGCACAAGCCTGCAGTTGGCCCAGCCAAGGTCTCTTCTAGTCAGCCCAGGGCCCAGCCAGCTACAGGGAACTGCTTGGTTATGACCGTCTGTCTCAGTAGGACTGGGCCCAGGTCGGACCCCCGGCTCCTTCCCCCTGCCCAGCCCTTTATGCTTCCACTGGGGTCTTTTCTCAGTCCTCTACTGAGTGGCAGGGAAATCCATCTCCCCTGGACCGCTGGTTACTAGGTGCTAATGTCATCAACCTCTCAGATCCACCACTGATATGGGCCAGTCCTTTTTAATGGCCCATCCCAGCTCAGCAACAATCACACTCGTGGCTCTTAGCCTGCTTCCTCTCACACACACTGCAGAGTCGTGCAAAACACAGGGGAAACTGAGACACTTAGCAGCTTAATAAAAATACTACAGAACTTTCCCACTTTGTCACAGGGGCTTGCTCCAGACATGAGTCTCCTGACCCACAGCCTGAAAACCTCCCTCATGCTCCTCCAACTGCCTCAGCTGGGAACTGGTCAGTTGTCTTGGGGGTCAGCAGGGCTACTGCCCCAGGAGTCCCCCAGTTGCCCTGCCCATGCAGAGAGCCCATAGAGATGAACAAGGGATGATCACACTTACCTGGCACCCAGCGCTGCTGCCTTACCAGCTGTTCTGAGTGGATGAGAAAGTCATAGCCAGACGCAAGAGCCGGTGTCTCTGGGCTCTGGGGATGATCTCCTCCAGGGGTGGACTATCCAGAAACCAGGCTGAAAGACACCCCAGGGACTCCTGATATCTGTCTTCAGGATCCAGTGCCAGACCAAGGCACAGGCTAGACTGATGAGTGGCGGTGTCACTTTTCTACTGCTTTGCTGTGAAAGCTTCCAGTCCTGGACTCCTCCCGAGCAGCTTCGCATGTGTAAATCTCTCCCAGCAATATCTGCATGAGCTGCAGCCAGCCAGCCACACATTGGTGCTTGCCAGACTGAGTTATGCTGCATGGTGACCCCAAAGCACCCTCAGATATCCCCCCACAATTATGTACGTCCTCTACTGCCCAGCCTTCTGCTACACACTACAAATACGCTAAGTCTGTGGCCCTGTAAGGGAAGACTAGCTCAGCTTATTAGTTTATTTAAATAGTTCATTTGTTTATTTAAATAGTTATCCAAACACTTCACCATAAGCACAGTGACTTAGCTAAAACAATAAACTAAGTTTGTTAATGACAAAGACAGAGATTTTCAGCAAGCACCCACCATGAGGTCTAAGAGCCAGAAGCGACCTCAGGAAAAATAAAGGTGAAAGCTGACAGGTGCCTAATGTAACAAACAATGCTAGATCTGAAGTGAAGTTGTTTCACTGCATGCCTCAGCCATCTCACTGATCAAACTCGACCATCAAGATGCTCCTCCAGAATCCAACAGCTGCTTCCATTGTCTTTTCAGATGCAGAGAAAGCAATGGGCAGGAAAGAAAGGGGGTATCTGCAGCCACTTTTTATAGTCTTGCCCCCCTTTGAGAAGCATATCCTGCTGGGAGCATGGTGACAGGCAGTTTGTGGATGGGAATCCCATGCTATTTCTCTGCTAAATTACAGTTGTCACCTCTGTCCCCTTTCCTGCCAAAAAAATGGCCACCTAACCTTGTGTATGCATGGCTGTGGCATCAGCTTGGCCTCTATCTTTGAGGAACTGGTTTAGCCTCTCCCTAGATTTCTCGGAAAAGAAACACTTTTAATTATGAGCTCCATATACATTTACAACTTCACCCACAATGTTGCTGGATGAATTTTGCCATGATTTCACTGATCCACAAATCCTATGTGTCAAGGCATACCTAGGCATACCTGTCAGAGTGTGCAAAGGGTGACCACAAGGGTGTATTCTGTCACAGCTCCCTGTGCTCATCATGGTGCTACAGCAAACACAGCAGTGTTCCTATAGAGAGATGACACCAAAAGGCTCTGTAAGCAGATGATGATCCCTTTTGTGAGGGTTCTGGTTCACCTGAACTAGCCTGGCTTAGTGTTTAGTGGCTATGGTGCCTGAGTTCTCCAAGCTGTGAACTGTCCATACTGTCCAGGGCCCAGGGAAGGAACCGGAATAGAAGACTTGTTCAGGGGCCACACAGAAGAAGTAGTTTAATCTTGTTGGCGCCAGTGCTGCCAAAGTCTCATCTAAGACAACATCTGGAAAATTTTTTTTAAACAGCTGGCTTGTTGGTCTAGGGGTATGATTCTTGCTTTGGGTGCAAGAGGTCCCGGGTTCAAATCCCGGACAAGCCCATATTTTAATAACGAAGACTCCTGCCAGGACAAAGTAATTTTCCCGAAGAAGAGAAAAAATTCCATTCTAGTGCCCAAAATGCACCAAAGAAGGGAAAACCAGTTTGGCTGGGCAGAGACAAGTAATGTTTCCCTGCTGCAAATTTGCCTGATATCTCCTAGAACTAAATGTTCTGGGTCACACCATCTAAGGGGCCTCTTGATGCCAGCCTATCCTTAACACAATATCCAAGTGTGGCCCTGGAGGGTCAACATGCATCTCCCAGGCCCCATGTTGCTCTGACATCCCACTTTGCAGGCAGCTGGTTCCCATCACTGGTTTTGCTGCAACGTGATTGCCAAAGCAGATCTCACAGGTGGGAATGTTTTCAACTCTGCTGTGATGAAGTGGCAATATGCTTGGGATTTTCTCTGGGTGTTACCTGTTGTGCCTCAGTTTCCCTTGCATTTCTGTTCATTTATTCCAGTGCTGAGACTCAGGTGTGTGAATGTTACAGGGACCACTGGAAAGCAGATGGGTCTTTCCCAGCCACACATAGGCAGACCTCGAGAGGACCCACTCTTGTCCCCCCCCCCCAAGTGTCTTCCTGCATGGCCCAGACGCCCAGCACCCCTCCTGGAGAGGGGGATCCGGCAGGGGAAGTTCGAGGTGAAGATGGGGTCAAGGCGAACATTCTAAGGCTGGATTTGGGGGTCTGGCTGCACTGGTGTGTGGCGACCCAGGCTGGATTGGAGCAGGGTCCACTGTAGCAGAGTCCTGATCAGTGGCAACCAGAGAAGACCCACGCACAATTCCTGAGAGGCTCTGTCACAGCCGGTTAATGTGCAAAGGGGCTGTGACCCCCCAGTGAGCTGTGAGTCAGCCTAGAAAGCCATGTTGCAGTGATGAGCCAGATTTTCATGAGGGACCTATGCTGGCAGCTGTAACCGCACACAAGGAGCAGGGCTGAGACCTGTGGACACACTGCACTGAGCCCCCAACAGCTATGGGGCGGGCTTTAAGCAGCCTGGCATTGCTTACTGAGACGCAACCGGCATCCCACAGGCCCTGGCCCACTGCAGCTGGAGCAATGCAGGGGCATGCCTCTAGGTCCAGCCCATTTCCTCCCCCTTTTTGGGTCCAGATAAACCTGCCACCTGCCCCCTCTAAGATAGTCCATGCCCCAATTCCCCTCTCCTGGCTGGTGGTGGAAACAGGCCAGACACTGCAGGACAGGACCAGCTTCGCTTGATGGAAAGGGGGATTCAGTGTGGGGGTAAAGGGGAGCACTGTCCCCACCTCTTTTCAGTCTCATGCACAGGCAGCATGGCTGAGTCAGGAGGAGAAAGATGAAAGCAAAGGGAAATGGAGGCTGCAAACCTCTCTCACAGCGAGACTTCAGCAGTGCCATGGCCCCCCAAGGCTGAGGGCCAGGAGCCAGGTTTCAAATGGTCCAGGTTAAAGGAGGGGACCACTCTGGGGTTCTGTGACTGGACATGCCTGCCGTGTCTGCTCCATCTCATCTCCTGGAGGAAAGAAGACTCTTGTAACCCTATGGTGGGAGTGAGCTGAAAAGCCCCCCCAGTCCTTGGGGCCTGTTGCCCAGCCCCACCGCTGGGAACAAGCTGTCCATCCTTTTGCCCCCCCAGAATCCCCTAGAGCCCACACAATCAGTTCCTGGCTGTGCAGACCATGAGCTTAGCTTTGCAGGGGGTTTGTGGGACAGACGGTGCAGCTCGGCAAGGTCCCTAATCCCAAACGTTGCCCATCGGAAGCAGAAGCTTAATGCCTGATCCCCACATGAGCCCTTAAGTGGATTGCCCCCTTGGTGAGGGTATATTAGAAGGGGGCGGGAGCCAGGGGCACACTCCGTGCAGCGCTCCCCGCCAGCAGCATGCCAGGGGATGAAGACTTTTATCTCTTTGAGAACATCTCCTCGGTGGGGCCCTGGGATGGGCCCCAGTACCACATTGCCCCGATGTGGGCCTTCTACTTCCAGACAGCCTTCATGGCCCTGGTATTCTTCACCGGCACACCCCTCAACACCGTCGTCCTCATTGTCACCGTGAAGTACAAGAAGCTGCGGCAGCCACTGAACTACATCCTGGTCAACATCTGTCTGGGTGGCTTGATCGTCTGCCTCTTCTCCGTCTTCCCTGTCTTTGTCGCCAGCTCCCAAGGCTACTTTGTCTTCGGGCGGCACGGCTGCTCCATGGAAGCCTTCACGGGGTCGGTCGGAGGTAATATGGAGAGGCTTGGCTAGAGGGGCCTAGTAGAGGCAGGCTTCGGGGGGGTAGCCAGGCTGGGGTCCTGGCAGTCGTGGGCTGCAGCACTGGCTCCATGGGGGCACAGGATGGGGTGCGCACCTGTGCCCACCAACTCCAAGAGGAGCTTGCCAGGCTTCTAAAGGGCCCACCGATCTTAAGGCTTTTGTCTAAGATACAGGGTTGGTGTCTAACCATTATGTGCCAGTTCCCAGCTGATGTCAACTGGCCCCACTTCCCAGCTACATCTGAGGATCCTGCCTTCTCTTTTGCTTGTCTTCACTCCATGCGTCCACCTTGGTCACCCAGAGGCAATGTACTGCAACCCAAGCAGGGACCAGAAGGGAGAGACATCTCTCAGGATCCCCTGGCCCAGGAGCACAGATCTAAGGCGCCTGGTTTCTAAGGGCCCAAGGTGCACATTTGCTGGGCAAAGCTTGTGCGAAATGGCAGGTTGTCCTGACTGCATGTGCACAGCAGGAACCTGCCCCCTCACACAGCTGCCCTGGGGCATCAGCAGCCCCTGGGAGCATGAAAGTCTGTTTGCCAGGCTCTGGGGCTGGACGACAGGGGCTGGTTCACTAGAAATTGCCCTGCCACGTTCATGCCCTCTGAAAAGTCCAGCCGTGGCCACTGTTGGCAGAGAGCAGACGGGGGAATGTGGACCATTGGTCTGACCCTGCGTGTTTTTTCTGATGTTCTTGTGAGCACAGTTAGGCAGCATACTTCTCTGAATGATCAGAGGATGGGTGGGAGAAAAGCGCATCCCCATATTCCCAGGGACCCCCAGGGGGGATAGGGTCAGGATGAGGACCTTCTGCAGCCATGTGTTGCTGTCCTCTACTACAACATCTTCTCTCTGATCACCCTTGGAGCTCATGCTCCAGTCCCTCAGGCCCATCAACGCCAGGCGTCATAGTGGGCACAAGCACCAGAGAGGAGACAGGCGCGTGGAAGCCTCATAGCTTTGTACCAGGAACAGTCTCAGCACATCTTAGCACCCAGCTCCCACTGGAGATGAGGGGTGATTTTCCTCTGCCCCCACTGGAGGTTGGATGGATTTGGGGAGAATCCCAGGCATGCACCAGGAGAGGTGTCATGCGAGGCTGAAGAAGACCAGGGAATTAAGGTGACGAGCGGGACCAGAAATTTTTTAAGTTTTTTCCCAAACTGGGTCCAGGAGTGAAAATTCCACTGTCATCGCTGGCTAATGAGGCTTCGCTGCAAAGCCAAACCCAGACATCGTCCAGGCTCCAAAAAGTTCCCGGCTCTTGTTACTTTTCTACAATCAGCAGGTCAAGGAGAAGTGAAGGGCAATGACTTTTCAGGCAGCCTCTGATTTGACCCACCCCTTCCCTTCCCCCAATAAACTCATCATTTCCCAGACCTGCAGGGATGCAAAAGGAGTTTTGATCCGCAGTTTGCCCAGGTACTGCCTGCAATAAAGGCATGTGGACGGCAGACTGCCCCCTGCTCCCTACTTCTTCCACCCCCTTGCCCCTCCAGCTGTGTCCTATAAGCGAGGTTTTGGAGGGGAAACAGGGAGTTTGGCTGATGGGAAAACACAGGGCAGAGGTTCAGACAGCCGATTCCAGATTGGCTGCACTGCACTGCAAGTGGGGTGTATTTGGAGGTCCTGAGGGCATTATTTGGACACAGGGCAGGGTTGGGGGGCTGCAGGGCAATGCTGGGTTTTGGGACACCATAGGTTAATGTCCCTGTGCTTTCCCGAGGCCTTGTCACTGGGTGGTCCCTGGCGTTCCTGGCCTTTGAACGCTACATTGTGATCTGCAAGCCCTTTGGAAACTTCCGCTTCAGCTCCAAACACGCTCTGATGGCCGTGGCTGCCACTTGGGTCATCAGCATCGGCGTCTCCATCCCACCTTTCTTTGGGTGGAGCAGGTAGGAGTGGGGAGTGGTGCTGGGGGTGGGATGGAGAGGGGAGAGTGAGTCCCTTCCACCAGGCAACCCAGCCCGCCAAGGGCCTTTCTCGTTCCAGTCTCCTTTACTCTTACCCAGACTCTGGGTATTGCCTGCCAGAGGCTCCAGGCTGTGACCCACCAAGAGGGAGCAAATAGGGGCACCTCCCCACCCCATGGCAGAGGGAATCCACTAGCTAGTGCTGCTGGGAACTTGTGCTGTGCAAAGTCCAGTGGGGCTGGGCTATTCTGTCTGACCTCTGGGCTGCTGGCCCCAGGAAAGTGGTCGCAGCCCTGAGAGGGCAGGAGCTGTCAGGTCCTCAAAAATGTCACCATTCTGATTCCTTTCTTGCTCACATGTGAGTGCAGGAGCCACCTCATGCCAGGCCTGTGTGCAAGAAACCTTCTCCCATCCTTTTACCCCCTTCTGCAATAGCAACAGAGGGATTACCATCCGCTGGGAACCAGACCCGGCGCTAGGGGGTGGAAGGCGGTTGGTCCTCCCAGCAGAGCCGGTGGGCCAGCCTGGGAAAGCCAAGCAGTCTCTAAGGACATGCTGCACCCTCTGCCTTGCAGGTTCATTGCTGAAGGCCTGCAGTGCTCATGTGGCCCAGACTGGTACACGGTTGGGACCAAGTACAAGAGTGAATACTACACCTGGTTCCTCTTCATCTTCTGCTTCATCGTGCCCTTCTCGCTCATCTGCTTCTCCTATTCCCAGCTGCTGCGTGCCCTCCGAGCCGTAAGTGTCAGCTGCAGGGAGGCCGGTCAGTGAAAGCCAGGCAGTGCAGCCCATGTGGGGCACGCCTGTCTGCTCGTGAGTGTACCGTGGGGGGCGAGTGGAGGGCAGTGTGTACACTGGCTCCAAAGCTGAACTGGCTGGGCAATGACATTAGAAAATGCAGCTCCTTCTAGTGAGGGGTGCGGTGCAAAGAGGAACGCAGACAGACTGACTCTTGGTCCATGGCAGCAGAGACAGCTCCATGGGCTTGGTCTGTGACAGACGGTCAAGGCCTGCTGCACCCCAGAGACAGCCGGTCGCACCACGCCTCTCCCAAAGCAGCTTGGTCTTGGCAGCAGCTGCCTGAGGGAGGATGTGTCTGAAACCCAGGGCAGACAGGGAGCTCCTGGTTGTGGCTCACAGGGGAAGCCTGAGGGCACCACTGGCTGGCTGTGAACGGAGGAGCTGGATTTGGCAAGCAGCAGGGTGGGGAATCTGACCTGCCCTCAAGGGATGAGAGACAATCTGTTTGGGCCAGCCTGGGTGTGCAGCCTCTCTCCAGTGCTGTGCCAGCAGAGATGGGGGCTAGTGAAGGGGTGCCCGGCAGCCTCCTCTCACACCCACGGGGCCGGGGGACTTGCCTGCAGGTAGCTGCCCAGCAGCAAGAGTCGGCCACCACCCAGAAGGCGGAGCGAGAGGTGTCCCGCATGGTGGTGGTGATGGTGGGCTCCTTCTGCGTCTGCTGGGTGCCATATGCCGCCCTGGCCATGTACATCGTGAACAACCGCAATCACACCCTCGACCTGCGCTTCGTCACCATCCCCGCCTTCTTCTCTAAGAGCTCCTGTGTCTACAACCCCATCATCTACTGCTTCATGAACAAACAGGTGAGGTGCCTGCAAGAGTCCCGCTGCCTTCACATAGGCTGAGCAGTGCCACCTGGGGGACTCCATGCCCCAGGCTTGCCCAAGCCCATAATCCACCAGGGTCATGACATGTGGACTTGGGACAGCCCGAGTGGTGGAGATGCAGGGAGGGCGGGAGCCTGGAGAAGCATTTGCCTCCTGCCCTGGTGGTCAGCGGGACATGAAATTAACTCGGGGCCCTTGGGAGTGGACAGGCTGGACAATGGGGATGGGCTAACACCAAGAATGAGTCCCCGGGAAGTGGCCTGGGGTGGGGACACAGAAGGCTTGGCCAGCTCTGTACCAGGTAGGGGAGCAGAAGTTCTGACAACCACCAGCCCCAGCCACCCCACTCGGCACCGACTGGAGACGTCAGTCCTTGAAACCCTCATGAGCTGGTGCAGCCCGAGGCCTGGTCCACATGGCAATGGGAGGCTGGCTTGGCCCAACTAGTGCTGGGCTGTGAACAACACCTGTTTGGAGCAATAAACCCAATACTAGTCTGGGCGTGGCTGGTGCCAGGTTGACAGTGGAATCCATCCAGCTATCCATCCATCCATCTATCCATTCAGCTTCCACCCCTTGGAGGGGGTTTGGACCCCAGGGATGGTGCTACAGCTCTGCTGGGGGTGGGAGGAGGTTTTCTCAGGGAGGCACACCTGCCCCCCCAAGGCCCTCGCTGGTCTGGGAAGGAAATTCCTTCTTCACGCTGAAGCTGAGGATGAGCCGGACCCACCAGGTGGGCCTCGAGAAGCAAAGGAAAATGAGATGCCAGGCTCCTATGAGTGTGGGCACTTTCTTGCAGCAGCCCGTGAGCCACCTGGAGGCCAGTGGCAGCCTCTTGGCCTTGCTGGGGTGTGGGGAGCACAGCAGTGACCTGTCACCCCAGCTTCCCTCTGAGGCAGGATGCACTATCCCACTTCCAGGAGGTCTGCTGGGGGGCCAGGCGGAAGTGTCCTGTGGGCAGAAGCAGCCCACGGGGCACCAGCTGGACCATCCTGGCTGGTCTAATCTAATGGGGTGGGGTGTGGGGGGCTGGTCTCGCCCTATGCAGTTCCGCGCCTGCATCCTGGAGACGGTGTGTGGAAGAACCATCACGGACGATTCTGAAATATCCAGCTCTGCCCAGAAAACCGAAGTGTCATCCGTCTCCTCCAGCCAGGTCAGCCCAAGCTAAGGTGGCTCAAGGAACCACAGGACCTCTGCCCCTGGTCCAGGGGGAGCAGGTGCCAGGCTCCGAGAGGAAGCCCCCAGGTGCCCTGGCCTGGCCCCATGGCTGCCCCTCCGCCATGCCGTGCTGTAAATTGAAATTGTCAAGATGGCCTGCTGCGCCCCGACCCCCGTGGGGAGAACGCCTTCACACCAGCTAGGGAAGGTGGAGGGTTGCCACACAGCTTCATTGACCCACCATGGCTGATGCCAGCCAGGCTGAGTCTGCCCCAGATCCTGGCAGCACTGGTAGGAGGAGGGGCAGTGCAGCTCTGCCTCCTCCCAGCTTCCCCCATCGGGTCCACTGACCAGCCATCGTCGCTTCTTCATCCACACGTGGCCCAGGACTGTGCCAACCCAAAGGAAACAGCCTCTGCTGGGAAACACACAGAGCTCAGGCCAGGGGTTCGGGGGACAAGGCAGTGTGTGGTCAATGGTTAACTCTGGGGCACCTGGGGGGGGGGCTTCTCATCTGGACTCCTGGGCTCTATCCCTAGCTCTGCAAGGTGAGTGGGGCTGGTGGGTTTGAGGGGGGGGGCTGGGAGCCAGGACTCCTGGGATCTATCCCTGGCTGTGGGATGAGAGTGGGGTCTAGAGGTTAGAGCAGGTGGCTGGGAGCCAGGACTCCTGGGAGCTAGCCTTGACTCCGTGGCTGAAAGTCACTTGGCTCAGCTGAGGAATGGGGCTGAGGGCACTGACCCTCCTACCTGGGGTGGGGCCACCCTTGTGGCCAGCTGGTGCTGTGAGATCCCCCACAGAAAAGGGCTGGTGCTGAATCTCCCCATTGGTGGGGTGGCAGCCGAGGGGGCTCCTTTTGGAGTTTTCTGGTTTGTTTGCTGCTGCCCTTTGGAGAACCTCTTCTTCCCACCCTCCCTATGGGGATCAAAGCACTGCGGGGCTGGCAGCAACACAAGAGATCCCCTAGTCCAGTCACTGGCACAAGGTAGCACTATGTGACTCGAGTCGACCATCCCTGTCCAATTTGTTCTTACCAACCTCCAGTGACAGGGAATCTGCAAAATCACTCAGGAGCCAGCTCCCGAGCTGAACCACCCTGAGAGTTAGCAAGCTTCTCCTAATGTGAACCTGAAATCTCCCTGGCTGCAGCTTAAGGCCATCGCTTCTTGTCCTGCCACCAGTGGACATGGGGAGCAGTCGATCCCCTCCTCTCTATAACAGCCCAGATTGTAGCTGGATTATCAGGTCCCCCGTCAGCCACGGGCAATGCGTTCCTGGCCCCCCCTTGCCATTTGTCACAGCTCTGCAAAGCCATCACCTCTGTGCTCCCAAAAACTTAACAGCAAGAGTCCCCAGATGCAGGGTGCAGGCACTGGGTTCCCTTTTGGCCTTCCCCAGGTCCCAGGCGCTCTGCCACTAGCCTCTTAGTCCAACAGAAAAGGCAGAGCGGAGGGTGAAAGAAGAAAACGATTTTGGTTTTAGGCCCCCTGAGGACTCCCTTTGACAGGGAATTGCACCTGCCTCCCCAGTCACTCACCCCTTGCCCCTGAATTTGTCCCACTCAGCCTCAGCACCAGGGAATTGGAAAGGGCCCATTTTCGCCCTGTCTTACCCCACTGTACTGCAGCAGGCTTGGTGGGCAGGGCTGTGTCCCTCAGTTGGGGTTAATTAATTTGCATAGAAGTATGTAGGGAAAAAAAAAAGCCATAACAGTTGCTGGGAAGGGTAAGTTGCCTCTGTGCTGTGACTGACCCCATTGAGGTGGCTGTGAGGGGGCTGAGCATCCCGCCACCATGAGTGGCTCGCCCTGCCTTTGTGCAGCTGGGAACCAAGCCCCACAGTGAGTTAGTCGAGGTCACATAAGGTGTCTGGAAAGCATCTCCAATGTCGCAATGCGGGGCCTTTCTCACCAGCACCCCCTCCAAGTCCAAGCCCAGCCTTGGTGGCCAGGGCTGCCAGCAGGCTGAAGAGAGGTCCGGGTGCCCAGATGCCCCAGGAAAGGATACTGCTGGGTCAGTGAGCCTAGACAGATGGAGTCAGCCCATGCCAATAGCCCTACCCCTGCCCCACCTCTGGTTGCAGTCACCGTATCCGCCCCACCCCAGCTCCCTGTAACTAATTCACTGGGCACAGACACAGGGATTGAAGGAGGGTCTTTGCTGAAAGTCCCATGCCCCAGCCTACCCCCTTCTGCGTGACCGTTGGGTCTGTCTGCTCTTGCTGGACATTTATCCCTTCCCTGACACTTCTTGGGAGGCCTGTGCCCTCCTGGGCATGGCCAATGGCAGCCCTCCCTGCATGTGGCTTGTAAAGCACCCCATGGCAGAGCCGTAACGTGGTGTTTTGCCGCCTGAGGCGCGTTCTGATTAGAACGCACCCCTTCCCATGAGCAGCACTTAGAGCCGACACTGAAAAGCTGCCCCTTTAATAGAGCGGCTCATTGAGCTTCTCCAGGCTGCCCTGGGCTTTACCCCGTCAGCCCTGCCGTAGTTACGGCTCTGCCCCATGGAGTTGCAAGCAGTGCATGCTGGGCATGGGAACTGGTCCAGCTCTTCCTCATTGGTGGGGTCACCATGTGTAGCTTTCCTACCTGCCCTGGGGCAGACTGCTGCAAAGCAAAGCCCTGTCAACAATCCACTCACTACACAGGGGACCCAGGTGTCCAGGGTACAAAACCCAGAACGTTTCCTTTGACAATAAGTGAGTGACCTCAAGCTCTGGATGCTCTGGGCTAGGACTGAGTCCTGGAGCCGCCCTCCTGACATACTGTTTTTATTTAAATGTACAGAGCATGTGTAACAACTGCAAAAAAGCTGCATCAAAACATGTACATTGGCCTTGTAGCCCAGGGTAATAGTCTAGTGTCTGGATGTAGGAACAGTTATGATAATAAAAAATGCGAATGGGCTGAGCGCAACGTGGTGGTGGTGAGCTGTTTTGTACCTGATGGACTGCCACATTAGCACCAGTAGGGAAGAATTGCCAGGGGGGCAGAAACGGGGTGCCTCACAGCCTAGGATTAAGTGGGCATGGCCCAGGTTGCTACAGCGTACGCCAGAGAGCACAACAGCCCCTGTACATTTAGTTAAACTCATTTCCAGCCCATCTCTATTGATGTAAAATCAGGTTAAAAAAAGGCAAATGATGCCCAAAGAACATACATGTGGCTCCAGTAATTATCTAGCCTTCCTCTTTTGCAAGATCACAGCTCACTTCCAGTTTTGCCTCAAGCCGGGACCTGACTTCAGTTCCAAGTCGCTCATGGCTTCAGTATCTGCTCTCCAGTGTAGTCACCTCTGACTGAAGGCTTCCTGCCCTGCTTTGTAACCGGATGCTTTGCTTTTTGCTGGGGGTAACAAACATTCACAGGGTAGCAGAGCCAAGGGTTGGGTGTGTGTGTTACTCCTTTGCTCAAAAGTCACCCTGGCTACACCACACCTGAGCAATATTTGGATTGAAAGGTTCCAGGACTTGCCCATTCACCTGCAGAGGAGACACAGGAAACTCAAAACCCCTATGGCCAAAGGCTTCCTTTTCCCCCACAACTGAGCTACCTTGGAAGTCAAGCCTCAGATTTAAAGAAACTTGAGAGTTGGGGGTTTAAAACTCCTGCATTTACCTGACAGTACCCTTCTCTCACCATTGTGTCTGTGCACCCCACAGTCATAGGGACCTAGCAGTGACGCAATGAGAGGAGAGGTTTCTGGGGGGACTATGGCTGAGGAGTCATGCCAGGATTCTGCTATGCGGGGCCGGGAAGGGAGAGAGAGAGAGACACCGGACACTCCTGTAGGGTTGATCACCTTTTATGTGACCTTGGTTAGTAGTGTGTATGAGTACAATCATTGAAGGAGGTTGAGCAGATCTATAGGAATACAATTATTTAGGGGAGATTGATCAAGGATATATGCATACAATCGTTAGGGGAGATTAAGCAACAGTATCGTGCTTACCATCAGCAGACCACCTAAGAAGGGAACACAAACACACAATAAGCTACCATAGAATCATAGAATCATAGGGTTGGAAGGGACCCCACAAGGTCATCTAGTCCAACCCCCTGCCAAAAAAAGCAGGACCACTCCCATTAGATCATCCCAGTCAGTGTTTTGTCCAGCTGGGACTTGAACACCTCCAGAGATGGAGATTCCACCACCTCCCTAGGCAACTTATTCCACTGCTTCACCACTCGCCTAGTAAGGAAGTTTTTCCTAATATCCAGCCTGGACCGCCCCAGCTGTAACTTGAAGCCATTGCTTCTCGTTCTGCCCTCTGTTACTACCGAGAACAGTCGAGCTCCCTCCTCCTTGGAGCAACCCTTCAAGTAGTTGAAGGTTGCTATCAAATCCCCCCTCAGTCTTCTCTTCTGCAGGCTAAATAAGCCTAGTTCCTTCAGTCTTTCTTCATAGGGCTTGTGCTCCAGCCCTTTGATCATTTTGGTTGCCCTCCTCTGGACTCTCTCTAATTTGTCCATGTCCTTTTTGTAGTGGGGAGCCCAAAACTGGACACAGTATTCCAGATGTGGCCTCACTAGTGCAGAATAGAGGGGAATGATCACATCCCTTGATCTGCTGGCAACACTTCTTCTGATGCAGCCCAGTATGCCATTGGCCTTTTTGGCAGCAAGCGCACACTGCTGACTCATATCCAGCTTCCCATCCACCATGACTCCCAGGTCCTTTTCTCCAGTGCTGCTATTTAGCTGATCACTCCCCAGCCTGTAGCAGTACATGGGGTTTTTTCGTCCCAAGTGCAGGATTTTACACTTATCCTTGTTGAACCTCATGAGATTCCTCAGATTTATCCCAAAATTGAGGCGGTCTTCTTCATTCTCATAGGCCTCCTGCTCTGGATGCATGTGACCACAGAGGAAAATGAACAAGGCCCAATACATCAGCAGTTTCTCTTAGGTCAGGCAGCACAACATACAATGTAAGACACAAAACACAACAGTCTTACACTCACATCACCACTGACGAGCTACACCCATACTTGCTGGATGCAGGGCTTACTCGAGACTGGCCAGGTCCAAGTTAGCCCAGGTGCTGAAGCTGGAGGGGTGAGGAAGCTTCGGGTGTGCACTGACCCCTGTTGCGCTGATGTTGGTCTTCCTGCCCTTGGCTACCGAGTCAGGCTGTTTTATGGATGAATTGATCAAGAAGAGGGACTCCCAGGGGAGCAGCATCTTTCTTCACCCTTCTTCAGCCTTATTTGGAGTTGTTCATCTGACCGCTTCCTTCTCCTTTCTTAATTGGCACCCATAAATCCTCATGGGCTCTCAAGTTTGCCCTTAGCTAGGGACTTTCCACTTGTGCAACCATTCTTGCTGCTTTCATCTATTTTTAAGTAGCCAGAATATTAAAGCTGCAGAGTGGACATAAAAGTTGCACTGGCATACAATGCAATACACACTGCTGCCTCCAGCAATTCTATATTGGAGGGAAATTACTTCATTCCTGAGAGGCCCACCCTCCATCTTCCCAAGGGTACATCTTGCACTAGCGTTTAGCCACAATACTGCCAGCTAAGGGACATGTTGCAAGACAATCTTGTTCAGCTCAGGCTATTTTGGGAAGCCCCTCCGGTATGGAGAATTGTCTGCGGGCCTTTGCCCAAGCTCCTACAGCCTGTATATCCCTTGGCTGGGAATTTTGAGCTGCCAAGCATGACAGTTCAAACCAGCACCCTCTGGATTATTGTCCACTAAGCAGGGCAAAGTTATGGGGAACTAAGGCACAGAGTAGGTGAAGCAGCCTCTTCGAACTCTGGGACAGACGCAGGAATAGCATCTATGCTCCAACCACTAGACCATTCTTCCTAGTACTGTGCAGGACAAACCCTACCTTTCCAACAAGCAGGATCCCTCAATGGGGAAAAAGCTACAGCAGTGCACAGCATCCTTGAAAGCCGCGTGAAAGGACTGCTAACGTGGTGATGTGCAGATCAATGGAAAAGTGCAACCTGGTCATTAAGTGTAATTGTGGTTCCTGGTGTCATTCCCCCATCGGTGGGAACCTAGGGCCAGTGAACAGGTCCTCAGATCCCAGCTGTGCTTTTTCCCACATCTGGATCCAGTTAGCGACAGGGGCAGCTTCACATCATGTTTGGGTTCAAGCAACCTTGGCTTGGTCACTGTGCCCATCAACCCTTGTCTGCTGCCCTCTACGGAGACCTGCTGCCCTGCTTTTCCCAGCCTGCACTGGCCCACCTAGGGGAGGTGGTGGAGTAGGTGTGGCAACTGACACACATTTTCACTTATGACATAAAACACCCCCCCCCACCAACCAAGCAGAGCTGTAAATGAATTGGATGAGGACGACTCATCTAAGATATTACTTAGCCTGGAAGGGGCTTATGGCTGGAGCCCTGCAAATCTGTGACTAAAAGCTTTACAGCTGTGATGTGGGATGTCTGCAGACCATTTCTCATGGCTTGTGGTCCAATGGTCACAGCTGTTAGGCTGCTAGTCGGACTCAGCACTCCTGGCCTTTCAGATCTTTCCATCAGCCTCGGGCCCAATGAGTGCCTCCCCATGACACCCAATGCACTGAGCAGGCAGAGTTTTCCAGCCAGTCTGTTTCTGAACCGCACACAAGGATCACCTGTACATGGCTGTGCTCTACAGTGTCCACTTTCTCACCCTTGTGTCCCACCCAATGCTGATGACTGCCCATGGAGAGGAAGGACTCCCGGTGGGCCAGCATCTATTCTGACCCCGTGGCCCACTGGGGACATCAGTTGACCGCTCCTCCATGGTACCAGGAACCCAGGCATGTACTTAGTGCTTTTCACACCTAACACCAACACGCGCCCCTTCTGTGTCGTGAGAGAGAGCCTGGTACACGTCTACCTCAAGCATGCCAGGCTGCAGCCTCCGTGCTGGCTCCTCCCCTTTTTCCCACTCCTGTTCCTCTATGCACACCTTATCCATAGTCCAACAAAGTCATGAGGTCTCCTTGTCAATTTCCTCCTAGCATTGGCCAAAGTGGCCAGGGGTTAAAGTACAATTTGGCAGACCCTGGAGCCCTCCTAAATTTCCAGGCCCCTTTCATGCACTTCCGGGCACCCTTCATGCACCCCAGCTACTGCCCCCCCAAAATGCCTGCCCCCCTTCCCTGCTACTACCACCCCAAATGCCTGCCCCCACCCCAGCTACTGCCCCCCAAAACACCTGCCCCCATCCCAGCTACTGCTCCCAAAGCACTTGCCCCCCTTCAGAGCCCTTTCTCCATGTCTTCTCAGCCCGTCCCAATTTCCTAAGCTCCCTGCCCCCATGTCACTATTTCAGCCCTCTAAACCCCCCCCACCCTCCAGCTCCCCTGTCTTCACTCCATCCCCTTCAGCCTCCCAATGCCCTTGACACTGCCCCAGCCCACCATCCTGACCTCTTCTTCCCACACCCCCCATGCTGAGCCACTAGCTGCCTGTCTCCAAACCACCTCCCTGGGCCCCCTTACTCGCACCATCAAGATGGCCAAGGAGCCTGGCTGGGCAAGAAGGGACACGGGCCTGAGAGCTGATCTAGACGGCACATGTTATGGGGCCCTGGCAGGTAAGGGTGGGGCTGCTGCAGGCTCTGGGGAAAGGGGAGAGGAGTGGCTGGGCTCGCTCTAGCCTGCAGTCCCTTGAGCCAGCCCGAATGCTGTGCTCTGGCATAATCTATTTTTAGGAGGCCCCAGAATGCAGCATTTCAGTGCATTCCCCTATTTTTAGGGGGCCCCCAGCTCACTGTATGCCTAAAAATAGAGGGTCCTGGAACACTGTTTGAGGGCATTCCAGCTTACTTTAACCCCTGAAAGTGGCCATCTACAAGAGCAGGGAGAGGAGGTAGGCTGAGGGGTGCTCTGTGACTGTGGGGCCTAGTTCCGTTCCTCCGTCCGTTCCCACATCCAGGGAAAGTTCCTTTGGGCAGCATCTGCTGGCTCTGGGGCCACCTTCCAGGAGCTGCCAGTGGTTTTCTGCTTGGTGACAGGGCAGTCCAATGACTGCACAAGGTAGCAGGCAACTGAACATTGCCTTTTAGCTTTGGCCACGCACTGATGGCATGAGGCCAGTGTGTAGCCTTGCCCACACTGGAGAGCTTTTGACAAGCCCCTTTCCATGGCTCCCACTGCATTAGCTCCACTGGCAGCAACACAGGGAACCATTCTGTGGTCCACCTATGATAATGGTGAACTCCTGACCTTTAGAGCAGCAGGATGCACATCTACCTGTCCTTGCACGTGTTCCCTTCCCTGCTTCTGTTAAAGTTAGCTGGAGACTAGGCTGCTGCAGAGGAAAGCCACCAGCATTAAGAGTGAGGCTATGACTCAGCAAGGTACTGGGGGGTAGTGTCCAAAATGCAGACAGCATTGATCTGGGCAAGGGAACAAAAGGGACCAGGGCAGGCAGCCAAGAACCACTTCAGCCTCCGTATGGAAGGACAGATTGGAAGAGTCTCCAATCCTGTGATGAGAAGGCACAAATGCGGGCGAGCCCTAGGATTTCTTTCCCTAGGATAGGTTGGTGTACCCATTGTCAGCATGCTTGGGCATTTTACCTACTTTCCTCTCCCCTGTATGTATTAAAATCCCCACACAGCAGCCATGAGGGCACGTGGATCCCTTGGGTGACACAATTACCACCCAAGCTGCTGTGGTACCACAATTCCCCTGGTTTTCCAGTCAGCTGTACTCTTTCTGCACAAACTGGAGAGAGAAGTGCTACTTCAAGCACAAAAGACAGGCCAAAAGGACTTTTAACATGAGTTTTAGGCCTTTACACAAGTGGGGGGTGAAGGCACACATTTCATTTGCAGGTCACTTCAAACAGCGACTGCAGAACAAAGTCAGCAGAGAGGCAAAGTGACAGTAAGAGCTATGGGCCACAGAGCTGAAGTGCAACGGAGATGTGCTGAGGCAGAGACAGGGAGGGGACCAGAGCCAAAGGGCAGTGACAGGCATGGAGAAAATACCTCCCTCAACAGTTGTTTGTTGCAGAAGAGGCACCAACGAGGCCAGCAAAAAGGAAAAAGGAGACAAAGCTGCAGGCAGACTGAAAGAAGTCTGTGGCATAGCCAGGTGCCCCACCCTGTGCCCTTACTATGGAAGGTGCAGGAACAGGCCCCCCAAGGGGCAGAAGTTTGAGCTGGATACCAGTACCAACACAAAGCTCACGGAGAGGTTGGAGAACAGGAGGGGCGTGGCAGGACAGCTAGGTATGTGGCGCTACTGGTTGGAATCCTTTCCCTCTTTGAGGACCATGAGGCCCTCATTTCCAGTTGCTCGCCCTGACCTGCTGCAGCCACGTTAAGTCCCTAAAGTAGTGTGTGAAATACAAGACAGGTAAAACACTGCAGCATTCAGTATTATTTTGACACCCAGGGCTGGGCGTGTCTTTTCTGGCCCTAAAACCCTGAACACCAGAGTATTGCTGGAAAAGACATGTAGGAAACCAAACTTTGTGCACAACTTCTGGTCTGGAGAGATAGTGACAGGGAAGGGACCTAGGACAGGCCCTCCAAAGGGAGAATAAAACCAGTAAAGCTGAGGCCTCTAGCATGGGGCACAGTTCACTTGCCGGTGCAGTCTCTGTACATAGTTTTTAAACCATGACCTGAAGGCTTTTATAACTCAGTCAGAGGGCTCTAACAGCAGTGGGTGAATGAAGTTGTTCTAGGTCTGTGCTGTGCAGGTCAGACTACATGATCATATTGGTCCCATCTGAACTTCAGTCTACGAGGCCATGATACAGACAACATTGCAGAAGACTCAGTACCCAGAGCCTAAGCACTCTCCACTCTCATTTTAATCATCTGAATGAAAATATTTCCCACCTTGATTGGAGGCTAATAGGGGGGAAAAATAGCACCAGATGCTACCTCAGTTTCTCTACTGCAATCTGCAGGACAGCTTTTTATGACATCTAATGACAGATGCCAAAGGTAGGCTAACACTTTTCCAATCACTAAATTCCAATTTACGGACAGATTAGATTCTCTCTGCCTAAACTGCAGTGGTTGTTTGAATGGGAGACCTCCCTCTCTGCTAAAGTAAAGAGAAGCTGCCACATATTACATGATCAGAGTTGGCCTCAGTGATAGAGTAGTGATCCCTACACAGCTTTGGGCTCCTGAGAATTACATCAATAGAAAGTTATTCACAGACTTGGTCATTTTCTTGTACACTGGTGGTATTGGTTTACTTCAAGCTAACAGAAAAATATTTCAACTTGCTGGCTGACAAAGCAATTCCCCTTCAGTGTATTTTGATTAATTTATGTTTAGTACATGGAAGCACATTTCTCATCACAGCAGACCTGAGAAATAAAATCACTGATTTCAGAACTAGTAGAGCAAATCAAACTAGCACACTGCTTCTATAGCACCTTTAATCAGATCACAAGAGACCTTTATAACTCTCTGGTGCACTCATTCTACAAATACTGCATGCAGTTCTGATAACCCCCTCAAAAACATATTGTAATGGGAAGAAGGGCAACAAATGATTGGGGGTATAGAGAAACTGCTGAGGTGGGAGTCAAAAGATCAGGACTGTTTAGAGATGTCAGAGGGGATATAATAGAGATCTGTAAACTTGAGAGTGGAGTGGAGAAAGTGAATAGGGAAGGTGTTATTTCCCTTCACATAACACAAGAACCAGGGTCATCCAATGAAATTAATAGGCAGCTAGTTTAAAACAAAGTACTTCATAAAATGCCCAGTCAAACTGTGGAACTTGCTGCAAGGGGCATGGGAAAGGCCAAAAGCATAACTGGGTTACAAAAAAGAAGTAGGTTAAGTCCTTGGAGGACATGTCCATCAATGCTATTAGCCAAGATGGCGACAGAAACAATCCCATGTCCTGGGTGCCCCTAAACCTTCAGCTGCCAGAATCTGGGAGTAAACAATGGGACAGAGCACTCAACAGTTGCCCCTGTTCTGTTCTCTCCCCCTGAAGCACCTGGCCCTGGCCACAGCCATAAGACAGAATAATGGACTAGATGGATCATCAATGCAAGCCTCTCTACCCATTTTATGTTCTTAGCCAATTCAGGAGGCAGACAAAGCCAGAGCTCCCACATGTAGAGCCCTGCAAACACGGATATCAATGGACCATTTCTTGCAGATGCAGATTAGATACAGGTCCACATATTTTTATCTTCACAGAGCTAGAAACCTGCAAACATGCAGATATTTGCATCATATCCACATCCACAGATATGACACAGATATCCGTGGTACATTTCTTGCGGGTGCAGATCTGATATGGATCCATGTATTTGTATCCGTGAAGGGCTCTACCCAAATGGTTCAGTTTTATGAAGTACCTGCTCTCTCTGCAGCACATCCCTTGCACTCTTTCTTCAGTGAGAACAGACCAGTAAGCATTCCAACCACTCTATCATTCCCAGTCTGTGCTGCTGAGTGATCATAAGACACATGAGACAAATAAACAGGTTTATTGAGACAGATTTACATGTCTGACATACATTATAAAAGTGTTTACACACTAAAAAAAAAAAAACAAAAACAAACAAACCCTAGAGGATTAGCATTCATAGGACTAGACACCTTGAAGTGTGCAATCTGTTTTTCACCAGCTTTACATTTGCTTGGATGATGCAGAAGTCGAAACATGTTGAGACTAAATTGACATGCACCGCAGAGCACCTAATACGGCCAGAGCTCTCCTGATGCTGAACACATGGATTGGCTTTTACTTCACTGGTGAAAGAATTTTAGTGTTTAGAAAGTGTCTGCACCAGTCATTAAGGTTGCCAGCAGCTGTGCAAAATTTCCTCCACCTCGCTGTTGACGCATTTCAACTGCGATTTTGAACAGTGCCAGCCCCTTTCCAAGTCCAGAGCTGCACATGTGACACCCAACTGTGTCAAGACCACGTGAAGGTTTTGTGAAGGCCAGCAGGAAACGGATTTCATTTCAAATGTGAGACCCAAAAGCGGCTCAAAAACTAGGTCACCAGAAACAAGCCTTCATCCAGTGAGCCCTATCACAGCTTCATTACCTGGCCTTCATCCACTCTGGATTCCTTTGCTATGTGTAAGTTTCATTTATTAGAGCATGATTCTTCCTGGCTGTGTACCAAAACCACAAAGCACATCCAAGGATGAGGACATCCACATTTCAGGGGTGAACACCAAAGGCACATACTATACAAATCTCATAGACAACTCTTGATTATGATTTGATTCATTGTCTCATGTTATATCAAAAAGTGTTATTTGTAGAAACTTACATGAACTCTTACTTAACGTTTCAAGCCTTTAACCCCTGAAACAGACCGAAAGAAAAAGATGTCCATGTTAATTACAGTGAAGGGGCCAGAAGAGGCTGGCATTAGTGTTTACAAAATACAGTGAAGAAAGTTATCTATGCAAACACAATGATTGCTTTAGACTAATTTCAACACCTCCCCCCCTCATCATGCCCCACATGGAAGTGCAAGTGACCCACCAAGCAGTGCAAAATGGCACTCTATGGAAGAGTTACCAGTGTGAGACAGAGAAGTTGTCTCTTGGCAATCACCTGCATCTCTGGCTCCCTAACAGCAGCTCTCCCTGCTTGAAGAGAAAAAGCAAAAAGATATACCTCAAGATATAACAGAATAAGTGGTTTGCCTTCTGAGGTAATAAAATCCCCGGTAAAACAGGCAGCACAAGTAGTAAGAACACTGCTGTAAAGGTTTTGCTAATACTGCTGTTTAACCACTGCTTGGGCAGAACACGCCAAGGTTAATTTCAACCCTATCTTTATTCTCTAGTTTGCTGTAGCATTGCTGTTATCTTAGTTACCCTCCTTCAGTGAATTTCACCTTGGGCTCCAAAATGACAACCCAGCTCTGGTCTGTTTTGTTTTGTAGATAAAGGCACTTCAATGATCTCTGCTTTTTATGGAAGCGTAACAGTTTAACTGAAACTGGGAGCCCCTCCTGCCTCCATGCCTTCACCCCAAAGAGCAAGCTTCACACATCCACTTTGTTCCTTGCCATAAGGGACCATTTTAGGCTCACTCACTCCTCCTTGTTGATGTGACTGTTTAAAATATACAGGGTCATATCATGCCTGTTTCTTGCCTCATTGAGGAAGGGCAGCATGGCTTTGATTAAGTGTAGGGAAACTAAGCAGATTCAGAAGTGTAATGCTCAAGTAATTTGTGTTTACAGAGACCCTGGGGCAAACAAAACACAGGCTGAGGATGTTAGCAGCACCTGCAAGAGTTCCCTACCTCCCACATACAGAAAGCTGGCTGTGTTGGTTTGAATGACTGGACCTCTGCAAGCAGCAAGGGGATCAGGAAGGAAGGCTGCAGAGAAGAGCACGTGCTGGTTTTGTCTTGCTGCTGCCACACTCTACCATGTCTGTTTCAAAGAGGGGAGCGGTTGCAAAGCCAGCTTTTTATACAGAGTCTAAAGCAGGGCTCACCAAAAGGCAGTCTGTAATTAAATGCGATCCCAAATTCTGCGGCCCAGCATGCAACATTTTCAACTACATGAGACAAGATACAGCACTGCATTTTGGGAGAATCTCTTTTGTATTGAAGATTACCACAATGTGCTCAGTTGTAGCAAACTGTGTGTTGCCTTTGGCTCCTAGCAAGCTGCCACAGTGGCCCTTGACATGAACTGGCATGCTCAGTCTAAACAAACATTACAGATCTTTGTTGCTCGGCCTTATTGTTCTCTGGCTTGTAAAAAAATTCTGTAGCTATGCATAAACAGACTTAAGGGAGAGAGAGGGGGAGGTGGGGCACTGAGGAAGGAACTAACACGGCTCTGCAGCGGACTGTTCAGGATATGCACTCCTCATTTCACAAGGAATCCAAACAAATACAGAAGAAACAAACAGGGCTTGTTAGACATAAAACAAAGCATAGATCTAAAAACCCACAAGTGTTATAATTACAGAGTCACTTTTCAGAACACCACATCCCTGTCCCTTTGGAAAAGGGAAAGAGGAGAGGGTAGATTTTTCACCTCAGAGGCTGAAATAACAGTCTCAGTAGTGAAAACATTTCTCAATGTTAATCCAGAAACTGTAAAAAATAAATTACTTTTAAGAAACAGGTTTTTCTGTACAGGTCTTAAAACTCATCATGTCGTACTAGGGCTTCCCCGAAGTCTGTGGCCTGGCTACCCACAAACAAGTCATACTTGTCCACAATCTCCTCTTTGGTCAATTTGCCATCCTGAAATGAGAAACATAGACATGTTACTCAAGTGTATTATGGTAGCACTGAAGGACCAAGCAAACACATCCCTGCCCCAAAGAGCTTCCAATCTAAACAGATCAGACACACACAGGATGGGGAAAGGGAGGAACATAGCAGCAGACTGAACAATGTAAAATGTGATGGTGATAAACGGATGCTCATACCAGTTTTGTGATGAGGGATTTTGGAATGGGGTTTCCTTACTGGGGGTGGGAAAGCAGCTAAATGAAATGAACAGAGGGCAGGATGTAAGAGGGGCAGATTTACAGTAAAGCTGGGATAAGCAGACTGAGGAAGAGGGAAGGTTTGATCAAAGAGCCAATCAGTGCAGGGAAGAGCGTCCAGTCACAACAGTAGATGTTTCCCTGAATAGCCCACCTTTCCCAAATCTGCTCCTACCAGCTGGAGTCTCTGACTCCTCCCTGCAACATCTCCCCAGTCATGTGGGAAGAGGCAAGTATCTCATGAGCCTGACATTCCCCTGCACAGTTCTGAGCACTCAGATTCACACAGCAGCCACAACATATTCCCATCCTTAGCTACCAACTGTAGAAACCCCTGCATATTCTTGTCCTAGGCATTCTGGAGATGTAAGGGTGAAGAGAAGAGCTGATGCTTTGTGCTCCACATTGCAAAGCTGTGGCTGCCTCCTCAGACAGGAAGAGAGAGGGGAATCTAATCACACTGCTGACCAAGTGCACTTGCCACGCTTCTGACACTCTCTGGGCTAGCTCCAGCATAGACGGGCCACAGCTGCTCCGTTTAGAGGTAAGACCCAAAACCACTACAGACAGGGAACACCTCCGTGGAGCTGCTCTCAGCAATTCAGGCTTCTTGTCCTGACTACCAAATGCTTCTAAGAAAACATCCTGCCTATGACAAGACCCTGAAGGAGAACAAGTGTCTCTCACCTTGTTCTGATCAGACTCGTAGACAAGGTGCCGCGCTTCTGCCTCAGCATGGTCGTAGTCTGAGGGGAGGATCCAATCTTTTGTCTCTTCCTTATCCATCTTCCCATCTCTATTCTTGTCTCTGAACTCCACAAACTGCTCCCGCTCTGTTTTGACCCACTCTGGCTCATCAGCGTCTCCATCATGACTGTACATATCTCCTGAACAAGACACAAGACAGATGCTGATGCAAGACCACCCCCTCACCGCTTTGTTCCACTCAGGGTTGCACAAAGCAAATTGTAACGCCAAGTGGCTACACCTAATTTAAGCAGAAAAAACTGCAGCTGTCATCCTCAACGTCAGTGCAGCCAGTGGAAACTGCAGATCCCAGCACAACGTACAACATCTTTATTAAAGCATTTAACAGAGGCTGCTGTCCTATTACATAGGACAGCAAGCACCGGCCACACCACAGACCTAGGGGCTGCAATTTTCCTCCCAGAGTTAATGTCTGAGTGGCCACCTTGTTTTGATCTCCTGACTTCAGCATGCTTAGCCCAGGTGTTTAGGATTATATAGGTTACTTTCAGAGAAATGTGCAGAAGGGCTATACTGGCACATCACCAATACAGTATTTATCACCACACTTCCAAAGCCTACAACTTTCCATTTCAAAATAGAAGAGCGCAAATGACAGCTGCTCTGAGACTTCCTGCTGCCAAGAGATGCAGCAGTGTGATTCAGTAAAGTGGCTGGCCCCACCACATAGTAGAGAGCAGGGGATGGATTTAAAGCAGATGCTCCCTTCCACCTAGGGATTCTGTGTTCATCAGGGCATTTTGTCCGGTAATCCCCAAGCTAATTTTCTGTGTGACTCGGATTAACACAGTTAACTTGGAATTACATAGTAAGAATTGACAAGGCAAAACACAAAAAATTAAACTCAGTTCCACAGTTAGCGAGGAAAGAGGAACCTATTATTAAAGCTCCGGAGGTAAAAGAGGTGGAAGAGATTAAAGAGCATGGCAGTTTTGGCATAAATATTATTCACAACAGGCTGCAGTCTAATTTCATTTGGGAACCTCCTCTCACAAAGCACTTATGGGACGTGAACACATTATCATCAGACCCAAGGAGGAAAAAATGAGAGTTCTGCAAGTTGCTTACCTATGTACTCTTCTAAGTCAATGAAGCCATCCCTGTTCTTGTCAATATCCTCCATTGTTTCCTAGTAAAATGAGGCTTAGATTAACTTCCAAGTTCATGAACATAAAGGGACTTTTTATGGCTTTTCTGTACCTCTTCGAGGCAATACACAAAAAAGGAAGCATATTTACTAGTAAATTGAGTTCTCTCCATATTACTAGACTCAAAGAGGTCAACCACTGTATCTAGTTAGCTTAAACAGAAAATTCAGGGGTGACTTGATCACAGTCTGAAAGTACCTATGCAGGGACGAAATGTTTAATAAAAACCTCTTCAATCTACCAGACAAGGGTATAATATAATTCCATGGCTAGCAGCTGAAGCTGCCCAAATTCAGACCAGAAATACGATATCACTGATTATTTGAAAGTCAAGACTGGGTCGTCTCTAAAAGATAAGATCTAGGAATTGTTTGGGGGCAGTTCCTTGGTCTTGTTATGCAGAGGTCAGACTAGATCAATGGCTTCCAACCTGTTGCTCTATTGAATGAATCTGACCTACTGTTTTTACTGGTCTGCTTTGGGAGAGGTGAGCACAATGTCTGGCTCACCACTTCCAGGGTAAGGACTGTCAGAGGCAGCTTCACAAAGAGGCTCAGAAAGCCAACTTTTTCCACTTTATATTAAGGACATATCAGTTGTGACTTCATACTGTAAAGGCTACAAGCAGGCTTCCTTTAGAAGTTTTCTTGTAAATGTCCCTCTAGCCTTTGACAGGAAAAGTGTTGGCATCAAAACCTGTAAGATTCCAACTGAACATTGAGTTTTGCTTTTACTGCACTTAAATATATTTTAAGATTTAACAGTTTAAAAGAGGACATCTTTCTGAAAGATGATATATATATTTTCATTCCTTCCTTCCATTTTTCGCACCCTCTTACTGAAAGACAAGCAGTATGTTTTGTTGCCTGTGGTGTTAATTATGGTAGATAATACACTGTGTATGTCAAAACAAATCCGTCTCATAAAAGATCTCTAACATAAAAACTGAACTGCTATGCCTTTTTGGTTGCTACATCTATTATGACTTTTCAGATCTCAAGTTTTGTTACAGTGTCTGAGGTTTAAGGGAACTAGAATCTAGCTATATTCCCAAGTTATTCAAGGTTCAGTTTTATTAACCATAACAGAGGTTTATGATTTGCCTTTGGATAAGAGTAGCTTAATGTAGCAAGAGAAAGCGTTTTGCTGAGGCAGATAACGTTAAGCTTGCTTTTGCATCTCTGCTGCCAAGCATATAAATACTATTTTTGGTGCCACACATGAGCACCAGAAAGGGGGAAAAAACCAAAACCCGCTATGAATTCTGCAGCATCAAATAATGAACTTGACTGGATGCTCTCTAAGTAGATACTTTATTCCAAGAAGAATGAGCTGGTACGCTTGCACTTAAAAACTTGGTGACTGCTAAATGGAAAAATCTCCATATGCAGCTGTGTATGGAAGGGCTACTCTGGTGCACAGCACAGCACACAGGAAGAACTGATGAGGGTGTTCAACGTGCCCTGGAAGTGGATCCTGATTTCACATCCGTCAGCAATGGGTGCTACATGCTACCACTAACTAAACGAAGGATACCCTCAGTATTTTAATGACTAGGAGCATCTTCTCCTGTTAGATGCTGCAAAGCCCAACCATGCTATTTACTAGGTTTGCAACACTACCCATCACAGCACTGACTGCTGCCTAGAACTGCCCTCTACAGGAAGGAGAGTTCAGGCAAGATTTTTTAAAATATTTGGAGCAATGTGTTAAAACTTCTAAACTTTCAGAGAAAACAGTGAGTTTATCAAAAAGTAAACCTTACACTTGACTCCCACTCACCCAACAGGCCAGCAGCGTGCTCCTGTGAAATCACCGGTAATTGGGAGGTCCCAGACTGATACTGGTCTGAGAGAGCAAGCTTAAGAACTCTTTAGTTTACTTCCTCTGTACACGTGAAAGCCCCACATCATCTGAAATAATTTTCTAGACAAGCTGACTTGGCACTCTACGTGAAGGAACCACTGCAGGAAGACCAAAGGTAGGCTCTTAAGTGAGACCAGGTCCTCCTCTCTCCAAGAGCTGATAGGGCTGTCTGTGGCACCCCCAGTACCCTTTTGCTTGTTTAGAAGTATGATACCTGCTTCTTGAGCACTGAACCAGACCCAGTGTGACGTTTTCAGCTATGCTGCTCTGTAATCTACTCATTAGCATTCCAAGGCTCTCAATTCACATGTATGCAACATCCAAGCAGCACGTCATTCATCTGAAGTACTGCCACAGCACCCACCTGTACTACTATGTCTTTCATGTAGTCATATTCTTCTGGATGCAGAAAGGCAGTGAATTCTTCTTTGGTAGCAATCAAGTCTCCATCCTTGTCAGCCATTTTGAACCTTCGTTCATCCCTCATCATCATCTGTTTGTAGTTGAACCCATCGTCAGGGTCTGGATCATCTGGGCAGAAAGACAATTTGCACCCATTTTAGACTCCAAAATTCAACCACAAAAGAACTACGCCAGGCTTGCAAGTCAAATTCTCCTTTTCTTCTTGCCTGCATCAGGATAGCCCAAATTCTGTACATCCAAGGGTTACAATGAAAACTCATTAGGACCCAGAGGTTGCTCCTACTTTGTATGAAGCAGAAAAGATTGCAACTGGCTCTACATTTTAACAGAGAGGCATCTTGAAGAGACAAGTGTCAACGTGAAATGCTTCCAAACTTATTTTAGTCAAGGACACTCTGATCAAGATAAACATTGCATTCTGACAGCTGTAATCTCACTGGGCCACATCTCCTGTGTTAAAGGGATGAGACTGGGCTAGATTTTGGCTACCCTGGAAACAGAAAATATTATGGGATTATGTTCTTTCATTGAGGTGCAGCAGGCATTTTCAAAGCAACAGAAACATTACTGATTATTCCAGAAGGGGAGTTCGGTTAGTTTACAAAACAAACAAAGGCGGCCTGTGGCACTTTCAAAGATATTTATCACGTGAGCTTTCCCCTGATGAAAGGGGACTCTGCCCACAACAGCTCATGCGATAAATACATTTGTTAGTCTTTGAAAGTGCCACAGGACTCCTTGTTTGCTTTGTAGGACTGATTGTCTATATCTACATAAGTATATGCGCCCTCAAAGTACCTGAGGGACTATTGTGATGACTAAATTTAAGCAGACCCCAGTAATTTCATATAAAAATTATATATCTATTTGTGGGGGCCCATATATGTAGCAAGGAATTTTGATTAACAGTGAACACCTGAGGACAAAGTACATTTAATAACTAAAAACAGTACTAACTTACAGGTCCCCTTTATCAACAGAGAAATAATCACATCTTGGGCTAACCAAAGCCAGATTAGAGTTTCTTTAGTCCAGAATGTGTTGACTATCTCATGAATAGGAAACATTTAGATAACTACACTCTAAAATTCTGGCATTAGGCAAATGGAGAAACTAAAACACTACAAGGTATTTTGACCTGGTGTATTTACAACTTGCTGGCTATAGTATTATTGGTCATTCATCTGCTAAAGCAAATGCCCAGTATCTCTGTGGGTAAATTATCTCCAAAGGTAGACAGTAAGCTGGTTCAGACTCCGTTTGCTACAACTCGGTTCACTTGGCACCTTCAATTCAAGTTGTGCAACCACCAGCTTCATATTCATTTTTACACTGAGTAGAAGCATAAGGAAGAAATTTGTGTTGAGTGTAATTTAAAGACATAGTTAGTTGCTTTGAGAGAAACCCATGCATAAACAGCCATGTGAATTTATTAAGTGTAAATTAAAGGAAGCAGAGAACTAGGAAGTTAGCTCAGTAGTCAACTTTTTGCGTGTGCGTGTGTGTGTCTTCATGTTATGCTAGGCTAAACTAAGTGCTTTAGTGAAATACTGGAATGTGTTGGTTACAAGAGAAAACGAAGATTCTCAGAAAAACTGGAGTTAACAAGCTACAAACCAAGACAAGACAGAGGGATTTGCAGTCACTAGCTTCGACGGCACAGCTTGCTAGAACTTTGGTGAGCAAAGCCACAGCAGAAATAAATATAGAAAATATTCAAGGTATGTACTAAACTGCAGGTCAATTAGTGGCACTGTTAACATTGCAGAAGCACCATGCAGGGTGGATTTTAGCACTTCATCTTATCAGCTCAAGGGCACTTGCCCCCAAACACCATATTACAGAGGACTTAAGAGTGTATATGGGAGAATACAGGAAACTGTCCTAAGGGCTTGAAGCAACGAGAGACAAAGAGAATGCGTTAAAAAAGACAAAAAAACAAAACTCACTGATTATGAGTAACATACCAGTAAAGCCAGGTTCTAAAGCCTACATGCGAGGCTTGTGCCACTGAAAGCCAATATTAAACACAAGCAAAGAATACAATAGCTTTGTTCATTAACGAGGGCATCAGACCATAATTTAAGCAAATTTTCCACAGGGAGCTATACCTGCTTGTCGTATCATCATGCCCAGTTAGAGTCCACAGAAACACCCTTTGCATTTCAGTGGTGTACGCTAAAGCATGAGGCTCCCAGAGTCTTACACACACTCATCAAATGAAGCAGAGAAGTGACTAGTAAGGCCTTGGACCTTATGAACGTACTGTCTCATTTAGATGACAAAAGTTGAATTTAAAAATATTACACCCAGCAGTCTGCCAATAAGCCAGAAGAACCACAGTGAAAGAAGATGGTGTTCCAGCTCCTGCACTATGGAAGATGTATGTTCTCAATTAGGTAAAGGGATCTGCTAGTTTCCTGGCTTCACGTCAATCCATTCAGGCCAGAGAAAAGGAAAACAGTTTTTCACAACAGACAAGAAGATCTTTCACCAGAAATGTATAGTGGAAAAGTAATGACTACTAAAAAGGAGTGGAAAGCCAAATGACTACATATACATGGCTTTGTAACAGAGAGCCCAGCAGTGTAGTTATGAAAGGAAGACTGGAGCCACTTTAATGCATTCAGATCATTAACTATTTAGTAGTGAAATCTGTGTGTATATATGCATTGGATAAAGCGTAAAGTACATGGTCATGAAGAACATTATGATTTTATCAACATTAACCTGGGACCACAGATTTATGTGCCTGTCCCACACTCCTGTCTATGAAATCTTTATGTCATAAGCCATGGATATTAAAATATGAAGTTTGAGAAATATTTTGAGTGTCTTACTTTTTAAAAATCTAATGGCAGAGGCAGATGTCTGATCCAACTACATGAGTTCGAAGGAAGAGAAGTATAGAAAAACCATTGAAGTGTAAAGATCAGATGTCCATGGGACATCCCAGGGCTAGGAACAAGCATTGTGGGTCCCCTGAGAAATCTGGTCTTTTCCCTTCCTAGTTAATGCTATAAGCCATGTTTCTAGTCCAACCGGGTGACAGGATCTTTGTTCTTAATCAGTCACTGGTGCAAGAATGAACACTGCCTATTGTGAGATTAAACAGGTTAACTAAAAAAGGCAGGGAGTGGGGAAGGGAGGGGATTTATGACCTGAAACTGCTGGGCAGAGTGAAGTGACAGAAACAGCCCTGGAGGGATATGGACTAGCCAGAAGAGAGCAGACAGCTGCAGGATACATTTTGAAAGAATTTATTATAAATTCATTATGTGAGTCCACAAACAGTCACACCACTCTGAAAATGCATTGCATCATAGCACACCTGTACACAAGGCAGGGCACCTTTGCTAGTCACCCTTTCCCCACACCCTACACACAATATATCCTCCCTCACCAACTTTAACAGCTCTCAGGACAACTGCCAGCCAGTACCTTCTGGTAAACCAGATCTAGCCCCTATCGTCACAGGACTGAAGCCAAAAAAGAGGAGGAGGGGCTCCCTCTGGAAGTGGGGGTTGAGTGGAAACAAGAAACAGAGATAAGACATACATTTTCTCTTTTTCTCCAAAGTTTAAACTGATGATGCTGCTGAGCAGCTTCAAATTCTAGAAATGTAGCTGACCTTAAAAGCAAAACTAACCACACTTTAAACAAACAAACAGAGACAAGAATTGGGGCAGGATTGGATACCTCCTGAGGTCACTTCCAACTCTAGTCTTTTATGATTCTGTCACTGTATGGGACCTTGCTACAGAATGGCTGCATTTCCACAGCCACAGGTATATTTTCTGCTGATGTTGAAGGCCACCAGCGGACAAATATGAGCAAGGAAAAGCTTTAGAGCTTCAAGTGGGATGTTACAGACAATGGAAAATTAAAATGCAGAAATAAAGGTTTAGCTCAGAAGCCTTGAAAAAAACCCATCAACATTATTTGCACAGTGAATTATAGATCAGATTTTAAAACTAATACTCATCAATAAAGCAGAGTTAGGAAGCTGCATCTTCATACAAAGCCTTCAGCTTTAAAGATTCTTCTGCATGCTTTTTTACACCAATCGTTGCAGATCTCTCTCAATGATGCTAAGGAAAAGATTGTTGTTCTCAGTTAATCAGCAAAGGGGAGTGCAGGGGGAGAGACTGTATTAATATTGGTGCAGAAGGTGCCTAACACCCACACAAATCAATCTCAAATGAGAAGTGTTAGTTTAAACCGCGTGTTCAGAATTTCTGGCACCAAGTGAATCTTATCCCACACTAAGAGTGCTCCATTCTCTGTTGCATAACACTTCTGCTTTATTGATTAAAGACCACTTTGTCTGCAGGTTTGACATCTAGCCCCTTACCCAAGTAAGTGCCATATGTCACGTTTCTGTACTCATCCCAGGAGATTAATCCATCTTGATTCATGTCAAACTCCTGCCACTGGCGTTCAACATTGTCATACACGTACTTCTTCTGGGCCTTCTTAATCCAGGCTTTCAGTTCCCCCTCCGTCACAAACCCATCCTTATCCGAGTCTATTTTATCTACAATCATTCTACAAGACAAAACAGCAAGTTTCAAGGTGCCAGTTCCACAAAGATTTTATCCTAAGAATGAAGACCTACCTAAGATGTAGCCGTAGGTGGCATTTTTATACTCTTCCCAAGAAATGAGGCCGTCCTCATTGAGGTCGTGCCCCTTCCACTGACGTTCTACATCCTCGTAAATCCAGCGTTTTTGTGCAAATTTAATCCAGTCTTTGAGCTCTTCCACAGTTACAAACCCGTCCTTGTCTTCATCTATTTTACTTACAATCTTTCTGTAGAAAATGCAGAAAAATGCAGCAAAAGTTAAGGGAAATAAAGCTCTTTCTATGCAGCAGAGCAGTGCACTTTAACTGGTAGCACACTGCACGTTTATGAAAGAACGAACAAGTAAATTCCACACCTTAATCCAGCAAACTACCAAAAACTGCATTCCAGTTGGTGGCAGCTTATACACTCTTGCCAGTTGAACAATTTTAGACAGTGATTTACCAGACTGCTACAGGTCATATGTGATTCAAAAGGCATGGATGGTACATAGGCTACCCTTAGTATGTCAATGGGCTACTGACTTGTTCTTTTCAAAGACATTTAGTTTTGTGTGTTCTTCATGAAGTGTACATCTTCCACTGCTAAAGCATCCTTCATTAATCCAGAACAAACCTGGCTGAATATATTTTCAAAATCATAATTTGCAAAGCTGTTAAGCAATGACATATGTATTTAAAAACACAATGAAACAATTCCACAGATGACAAGATAAAAAAGCCATCACGAACCATCTAAGCTCATTTATATGCTCACAGCAAGCAATACAATAAAAGTTCCTACCAGGACAGAATGATTAAATGCTACCACAGAGGTCACAAAACAGAACATCCACGTGGGATGTTCACCTCTATAAAGCAAGAAGATAAAGATGTGTGGTTTATAAAATACTTTGAGACTGCCTACTTTTCCAATGACAACTGTGAAGAAAAGTGACATGAAGAAATGTAAATATCCATCCACAAGTGTATGCACTTCACTGAAATGGAATTTGAATATTAATATCTGTATAGCACTTTGAAAATGAAAGTTATTATGTAACACAATGTTATTATATAACAGCAATGTTATTAGTTATGGTAACAGAACAAGAGCTCTTATCAAGCTCCTCCCTACTCTCCATCCTTCTAAGATAAGCTCTCATCTTCTGGATAGTATCTACATTCTTAATAGCACATGCATAACCTTTTATGAACATCAACAGATTGGATTGTACTGACAAATCACTGTCACTAATACTGTTCACAAGAATCACAAATCAAATGAAAATTGCTCCACCTTTCTGTCATTCTCCCCAGCAATGTTTAAAAGTTAGTTTCCTGCCAAAGCTGAAATACAGCTGTCAATGTTCCCTGTAAGCTGCGCAGCACTCTGCCTCTGCTTGCCACACACAGCCGCAGGCAGAGTCCCTACCTAGTCGGAAGACACTGTCTACTGGCTGGTTGAGAGTTCCTCTGGAGCTAGGAGTTTAAAAAACTCCTGCCCAGAGAAGCTCTGATAGAGGATGCTCAGAAGCTCTGAGCATGCCCCATCACTGCTCCTCCGGCTGGAGGAGCAATGGCTGGGCTGAGCCATGCCGCGCTGCTCCAGCAGCCGGATAAAGGTGTGGAGGGTTGGGGGTTCGGCCCGCTAGGGGGTTACCAGGGGCAGTTGGTGGGGCAGGGGGGTTGATTGGCAGAGTAGGGTAAAGGATTGGGCCAGATGGGGGGATGTGGGATTGCCCCCCCCCAGGGGGGGGCCAGGATCGGACCTGTGGTGGGTGGCAGCCTGCGCAGGAAGCAACATAAGTTGCTCAGCCACCCCAGGGCCTTAGAGGGAACACTGCAGTCCATTCCTGAGAGCTTGTTTTCAAAACCTCCCTTGGAACCCATGCAGTCATGCCTTTCACCAGTGCTTCACCTGCAACTGGTTGTACAAGAATAACATGCTGGTTTTTAAACTAAGTTACTTGTTACAGAATTTCTTGCTTTTTAAAAAGAGAAAAAAATGCATGATGGCAGGAGAAGCACTGTTTAAAATGAAGTATGGGGCTTTGCGTGACCCAGGATTGCCAAAAACCAGTGTTATCTTAGGTTTTACTTGCAGCAAAAGTAGGGTAAATAAATTTTACAGAATAGTAAGCTGACTTTGACCTGTTTAACAATGTATCAAAGTAGAGTTTAAGCTTGCCACTTTTAAGTAATGACACTTAATTTCCATATATTAAAGCAAGCACTGTAATATCTCAGTGTGATCCCTCCAGCAAGCCAATGTATAATGATTGAACTCCATACAACATTTTTATTCTTTCATGCAGACAGATTTGTGCAGACTGCATGTTACTGTCCTAAAAATTTTCAGCTAGTTCATATATAAACATCACATGAACTCCACTCTCTATGTGTGAAATCTGTAATCCAGAAAGCGCATAGCTAACAGGCTTGGACGCTGTGAAGGACAAGTTTGAGATGCTTAAACTACTATGACGATACTTTGTAATAAATCAGCCCATCTGATGATGGACATACTGCAAACAACTCACTTCCCTCCCAAAGATGCTGAATTAGATAAAACAATGACACACTAGAGTTTTATGAACAATTCACAGTGTCCATATGAAACAGTAGATTTCTCTGCCACTGATCTAAAACTTTAGCAACACCACATTCACTATTTAACCTCAACCAATATACAGTACCTCCTCCACTACATTCCTTCTGGAAATATGGGCATTAGTCTTCATGCTTGTTGCTAAGTGGGATATTAAGGGTCTAATTCAGCTCTCAGGTGTCTTTCTACTTGCTTTAATGGCAGAACTAACTTACATGAATAGATTTGAATCAGTGATTCATTTTTGTAGATGAAACTGTCAATAAGTTTAAAATGCAATAAATCCAAGTGAGAGACTTCTCTAAACTTTGGAACACCTGTTAGGTTTGTGCCATTTGGTTGGATCCTAAAATTCCAGCAATGCTGCTCCAACCTGGAATAATTTTTTTTAATCCTCCTCTCAATGGCACTCAGCCTCAAGTCATCTAAGCAGGAAGTCAATGAATGGAATAGCAGAGAGCTGCAAAATAATGGCCAGAAAATGCCTTGATCTTTTATGTGCACAAGGATGTCGCATCATCATCATCAGGGCTAGAGTCTGTCATATCATATGCCAAGAGACAAACTTGTCAGAAAAACAGCAAAAAGCACAGTTTTAGAGAAAAAGTCAAGAAAACAACGGATCAAGATCTTGATTAAAATATGGCCTCCTTCAATAATAATTTAAAACCATGTAAAATCATTTAACTAATAGCTTCCCGACACCCTCGCCATGAATCCCATGACATGCTGGTGGCCCTAATTTACGCAAAATCCTGCTCAGAGCCTCCTCTGGGGAATAAATTTTAACTTAGGCAGCTATTGCAGCTTTGAGTAAAGTCGGTTCAATCATTTAATACCATACCCAGCTACCTACATGTACGACTCACAAAGCAAAAGTCACAGATATTTTAAAAACATGAGTCATGGAAAGCTGCACAGTCATAATAAAAATGCAGGCTTGACAAAACCTGGGAGCCAGGTCACCATGGTGACCAGGATTTGTAGTCTGGCTCCCAGCTCTGCTGCAAAAATGCAGCAGAGTGCCCTCTGGAGGCCAAAAATAAAATTGCTGATGCCTAGCTAGGAGCCAGTTTTGTCAAGACCTGATGTAATATAATACATCACAGTACTATTAAAGCAGAATGCTGCAGCTATTTTGTGATTCTTCCCAACACTGAAACAATCTTTTCCTTCCCATCTTCTATGCCCTGCTGCAGGGAAGGAAAGGCCTCATCAGGATCCCATTTCTGCAGCACTTCCCTCAGCGAGTCAGCATTCCATGGCTTGTCCCAAATACACCTGTGGAGTCTGTAAAAACATCATGCTAGCCCTGATGTGGCTCTTATCACACACTGAACACAATATCAGTTGACAGTGTGAAGACCATGGAAAAGGCAGGGGCTTTAGGAAACAGCTAAAAGCAGTGTTGCAAAAGCTTTGGAAAAGGAACCCTTTGGACTCTGAAGGCTGTAATCTTTCAACAGTGGACACAGAAACATGCTTCCACAGAAGTTAGTTACAGCAGTGTTATGAATGACCAAGCACCATACTTGTTCAGATTCAGGAAGAGTTGTAGCAACCCTTGGGTAGGAAAGGGTTAACACTCTGGTCAGTGAGTCCCAGGACAGCCAATAGGAATGAAGTGCAGGTTTTTGAATTGGAGCAGCAGCCTTGCCTGTTCCTGTCTGGATGCAGCAGAGCTCCTAGGAGGATCAGGAGGAGGCCAGAGGGGCCTGAGGAAGGATCCAGCAACATCCTTACCAAAGATAAGCTCAAGTTTGTTAAAGACCAGGCGTGAGTAGAACAGGGAATGTTTACTTAGACGCAGTCACAGTATTTCTTTGTTTTTGGTTTGTTTTTGGATTTCTCTGTGCTGAGCACATGTACCCATTCCCCCTACCCTGTAACTACCCAAGTTAAATCCCAGAGAAGCAACTCTGTGTTTCTTATCTGTTCTTTTTAATTAAAGATTTTACCTTTTAACTAAGCTCTGGTTCTGTGTCCTGAAAAGCAAGAGGTTTCTGTGCATGTGCCTCAGACTGCACAACCAGCTACTAAAGGGGATTCTGTTTCATTTCCAGGTCATACCCCAGTTGGGGTTCAGTCACTCTCCTGAGAGAGGAATAAAAGTGTCTGAGCATACCTCACAGGAAGGAATTCCCAAGTGCGCTTTCCTGGTTTTCAAGAGGTTTTTGCATTTGGGTGATGGCAGCAATACCACTCCAAGGCCAGGAATTGGTGGCCTAGGCGAATCTTAAGACAAGGCTTTAAGGCCAGTGGCTTTTAAGGCCTGTTGCAGGCCCCCACCTTCTGCACTGAGTGCCAGAGGGGGAAACAGCTTTGACTAGAGTAATGAAAGTGCCTTTTGTGTGAAAACGGTATGTCAGAGGGAGAGGTGGGTTGACATTTTAAAAGAAAGAGATATTATCCTAGTCGCCACTCTTCTATTACCAGCTTTTTCCAGCCAATAACTTAGCAGAAGTGTGAAATTAAAAGGAAAACCAATGACAAAGGTGAGAAAAGCAATGCAACTGGGAAAAAGGATTCTTGCATATTGCTGCATCCTGTAATCAATTTTCTGAGTTTCACATTTCTCCTGCACTTGCTCATGTTTTACAAGGGAACCTCTTGATCTTTCCCACTAGAACATTTCCTTCACAAAAACAACACAAACAAGCTAGTTTAATTGTACAACTGACAACCCAATAAAGGTGTCTCATACTAGCATAAAGAGCAACTAGCATTCTGAAAAGAACATTTTCATTGCCTCATCAGTACTGGGAGCAAAGCACTTTGGAAGTTATGAAAAAACATGGTTGGCACGCACAGTGAAACACCAATGTGAGATTTCCAGGGCAGTCTTTTGCTTCTTGAGCTGAGTGCCCCACAGAGAGGCAACATATTAATTCCAGGCAGGAGGCAACCATTCTCTTGTATCTACCAAAGGCATCCCCTTATGACTCCTTCAATAACTTTCTAATGTTGTCTTCCTTAGCATGAAAGTATAACTGTGGCAACCACTTGAGACTTGGGTGCATATTTTAAAGTTACAAAGAAACTTCCTCGTGAACGAGCTACTGGAGTAACTGTCCACTTTTAAGAAAAAGCTCCTTCTTTATGAAGCATATGGTATTAGTGTCAGGGACAGGACTCTGGAGTAAAATGAACCACTGTATGCAGTGTAATTGGAGCTGTATCAAAATTAGAGAGAAGTTGGTTCAACAACAGATATTACCTCACCCCTCTTGTCTCTCTAAAGGGACCACTGGCTGATACAATACAACCATCCTTATGCTCCCACCATCAGGATTCTTTATAAAACTTGGAGGAATCGAGGGGGGGAACAGAAGAAAACTACTATGAAGGTGACCTAATATGCAGTAATTTCACACTGATTTTAAACAAGTAGCCTTACCAAAAAGGCGCTACTTATTTGTTTTCCCAGATAAAAATGGCACTAGTCTGGAGAACTAATATGAACATTTCACATAAGAGGTACTAAGGTGGTTTAAGTTTGAAATTCAGGTTTTCTATAAAAAGAGACTGCAAAATCTTACAGAAAAGTGGGCTTTGTTTTGGGTCTTTTTAGTTTTATTTGAATTCAAATTTTTCCCATATTGTCCCAGCAGCATGAATGTTGCATCTCTGGGCAAAACAAGAGGCATGTATCAGGGCTCAGCAAAACTGGCTCCCAGCTAGGCACCAGCAGTTTTATTTTTGGTCACCAGAGGGCACTGCTCTGCAGCACTTCCACAGTGGAGCTAGGTGCCAGGCTACCAATCCTGGTTGTCATGGTGATCTGGCACCTGGTGTTTGTCAAGCCCTGGCATATATCATCACTTCACTGCTGTTGCCAAAGCCGGTTGTCCTGCATTTGCTTATGTGTCACTCAGAAGCATTTTGGGATAGGGGCCCTGGTTTGTCTGTTTACAGAGTACTCTCTTCCATTTAGGATGCCAAAATTCTGCATGGGAATTAAAAAGTACAATTGATCTAATTTAATTGCCAAACTGAGTGAAAAGCACAAAGTGAAAACTGAATTGCAAAAGGCTCTGTGCTGAGGTGTCATAGGTGGACATTCACATAAGTCATTTCAACAGCAGTTTTGGGGACAGGCTAGGCTTATGCTTCAGAGTGGAACGCCAAATACAAACAACAGTGGTGACAGGTGCAGCTGTGACACTCAGAGTGGAATGCCCCGTTATGCTGAAAACTGCTGTGCCCAGCTCTTTCTGTAGGCCTCACAAGGAGATACTCCGGTATGCGACCGTCATCAGAGATGCGGCTGGGACATCAAGACTTCAAAAGAGAAACAGCTGAATTTGAATTAATATGCAAGCTAAATTCTGTGAAAGCAGGACTGAATAGAGACTATGGGTTCTTTTCCCATTACAAAAGGTAATCTGACTTCAGGCTTCCCATGGGTTGAACCTAACAACTGCTCTGATTTGCTGTTACTGTATGACCTGATCCTATGTTTTACACCCCCTTGCATTTATTTTCATTCCATTCTGTAAGTTCACCCATCTTCGAATCATCTGACAAAGTGGGATTTTCTCCCACGAAAGCTCATGCGAAAAATAAATCTGTTAGTCTTAAAGTGCCACACGACTCCTTGGTTTTTTTTATTCTCAATGGAGTCAGTTCGAGTGAAAGTTGTAAGACAAAAGTTAATTAAAAATATGCTATTTTCATGAGCTTGTGCCAGTGGTGTGATTTTTTGTTCAGCAGTTGCCTCCTAAATGGAAAATAATGTGGGTAGAGCCCAAGTGCTGCCAGGGAGGTTTTGTTTTCCCTCAGGACAGAAGGCAAGCTTTGCCCAAGTAATGGCTATATGCTAAAACCCAGTTACCTTCACCTGTAGGAAGCAGAGCAAATGACAGACACTTACTTTGACTGAGATTGTAGTGCTCTGCAGCTCATTAGGCTCTTGGAAATTATACTAGCAGCTTACAGTATTTTAGCTTGACATGAGAGGCAAGATCTTACTGTGGGGTGAGCAATATGATTTCCATGAGGAATAGCTCCACATTAAAGATGTGAACTGTTGCAGATAACTGTAACTTCAAAAGGCTACATTAGGCTTGCAGGCCACATGAGAGCTACTACTGGCTTTTGAATACCATTTCAAAGTTTTAAATTGAGAACATTTGTACCACACAGGAATCTGGTACAGAAGAAATCTCAATATACTTTACTTCTTGCCCTACATTTCAAAGAATGGAATAACTATTTTGCAGAATGCAAAGTGAATAAAAATATAAATTAGATCTTCTCACAACTAGCTTTCTACACCAAAGTTTCCTTACCCCAGTCTCTCCTTGCTCTCCTCTGGTGTCAGCTGGTCAAAGGTTTTGGCCTCTTCAGCACCAAGGAAAGCATCGTGGTCGTAGTCAAAGTTCTGTGCATCATCATGGACCTTGTCACTGAGTTGTGGGTCATGGTGAACACGGTCCTTCTTGTCCGTGGGTTTGGTCAGGACACAGACCGCACAAAGGGACAGGTACACAAGAAATTGCTGAATGATCATGATGAATCAGAAGAACCTTTGGGATATTAACAGATAAATTATTCAGGAGGTTGTTTCTTAAAAGACTCTTTCAGATTCAATTTTCTGTGTTTAATAACAAAAGATAGATGGATCCCAGCATAGGAACCCAGACTTTCTGCCCAGCTTCTCGTTGTGTTCTGTCTTTCTCACTTATGGCTTACATTATAGGGCCCCCTCCGAGGCTATCACCACCACTTCACAGATTTGACTCCAGCAATGGTCTTCCAACACCAAGATTACTACATCACAGCTAGTGCCTTGACATGGTTAGAAATACAACTGAATCCTCATAAATAGTTTTTGCTGAGTTTCCAGGTGCACACAAGTGGGTGATGCATGCAAGCCTGCAGTTTTCAAATCCAGTTTGCTGATATCAGTTGCTCAGGCTTTTAAATTAGAGCCCGTCTTATTTTGTAGCTCATAATTAGACAAACAATTTAAGCCAAGTTTGAAATAAGTGGGGTCAAAGGTTTAAAAGTTATTAACATTTAAAATAGGCAAGTCTTGGTTAATCTTTATCTCTGACAGATTTGCTCTGTTTTGTTTAAGTTCTCATATCATCACCACTAGCAGGATATATTCATGTCTCAACTGTCTTGCAGCCATAAGGAATCCCACTGAAGTCAATAGGACCAAAGCATAAACCTGTCAGACAAGCAGACATTATTACACCTCTGGTAAACAGATGCTTTTTAAGTATATGTCTACTCTACAAGTATTACAAAGGCACAGTTGCAGTGCAGACATTTGCTACAGCAAAGTAAGGACTTTTTTGGCCACTGTAGTAAATCCACCCTCTCCACCCTTAAATCCCAGGGAACCAGAAAAATCTACATTACTAGCTAAAACTAGCAGTGTTAAGTACTAAGCCAAAAAACAATCAAAGTGTTCTAATTCTATGATTTGCTATATTTAATGTCTATTACAAAGATGCTTGGTTTATTTCAAATGACAGGAAATATATCAGTACGGGGGGACCCGTTACTGTGTGACCGGTTTGTGCGCGGAACTGGTTAACACACAGTAACTGGATGTCTCCCAAAGGCCTCACAGTAATGTCTGGGTCCCGTTAACGCGCCTTTCGGAAACGGGACCATGCGCACCATTGCCCTAGAGATGGGCCCCAGGCACCAGCCCAGGCCCCGCTCCCCAGCCCTGCTTCTGTGCTGCGGTCCAAGCCGGCCTCAGGTGCCTGCTGCCACCAGCCTGGCCCTGGATCCCTGGCCATGGACATGGCAGAGAGCAGCAGCTGCTGGACATAGAACAGGGCTGGAAGCAGCTGCTGCCACTGCTCTCTGCCATGTCCCTGGCCGGGAATCCGGGGCCAGGCTGGTGGCAGCAGGCGCCTGAGGCTGGCTCAGACCCCAGCACAGAAGTAGGGCCAGGGACACGGCCCACGGCCAGGGAGCAGGGCCTGGGCCGGTGCCCCCGGGAATGCCTTCCGGTCCCGCTTACATGTGGGCCAGTTTATGTGCGGTCACCGGGGGCTTGTCCCAACACCCGCGTGTAAACCAGTCCTCACTGTACCATTCCTATCGGAACTGCAGCAGTATTAATTGGTTTTAAAAAAACTACACACCCCCCAAAGACATATAGTCCTGCACGCAAACAGTTCTGCACTGACAAACTCATTTTGTGCAGAGAGATGAACTTCAGTTTTAACCACTCTGTGGTTTTGGGGAAATTTTAAGACTACATATGCTCCTTGATATACAATAGAACTCCTATTGATCTCAAAGTAAAGTCTGCACAAAGATTAAAGGTAGAATGTTGTCTTTATATACAAAATAAGCAATGCGTTTTTGTTCAGTAATTTCTCGTATTTGGCATCACACAAACAGGAAAACACCAATTTTTAGGAATATTGTTTCCCAACTCATCTTTCTTTACTTCTCTTCCACTTCCCCATCATAAAGAAAGAAGAAACTCCCAGTCCACCACTATGAGTTTCACGCCTACCGTTCTTCCAAGTCATCTACGATAATTATACATCAATTACTTAATACTGACATATAAAGCTGCATCAATAACCTTTAGAGTTAACACAAGTTAGATTAACAGGGATAGGCAGGCACACTTTAGCACAGGCTGTCTGCAGATTCAGGAAGACAATGTGGATATTCACAAAGTAAACTTTGCAACTATGGGAACTAGCAAATGTTTTTAAAATTAAATCTTCAAATCTGCAGAATTTTAACATTCTACATAAACCACCTCCTGCCCACATACTCTTCTTGTTTGACACCACTGACCTAGCTACTACTTTACCCCCTTCCCCATTAAACATACATGCTGCCTCCAAAGATGATCAAACTGAAGGTCATAGCCAAATTAGAGATGTCACACTGCAGGCAGGTACAAGAACAGGTAGACCAACTGCACAGCCTGAGTTACAAGACAATGAATGGAATGTGATTTGTGCTAATACATATTAAAAGGTAAAGTTTAACCTGACACAGTTCTGATATTCAAGTTTATTAGATGCGTGCAGTAAGAAGATTCATCTCTCTACAGCTGACATAGTCCTAATCATCCTTAGTGTACCACAGCCAATACAAATAGTTAACAGCCATTCTAGGCTACGAAGTTTGAATCCTAACTGCTTTGTTTAACAGTAAGAGTTTTCAAACACCTGAGGGGTAAAGTTTCCTCAGTTCAAAATGGATCTCTCTCACCTCGCATACAAATATTTCCTTCATTATCTGATTCATACAGTCATAACTTGTATTCAGAAGTATATGAATATAACATATTTATACCCAATATCTAAATCCTTGGCACTCATGCACATACAGTAAAGCCCTGCAAGAAGAGCTTTATGAAATTAAGTTCTATTTCACAGAAATAGGAGTCATGAGAGAAGCCTGCCATGTTAAAACTGCTTCAAGATGTATAACTAAACAAAAAGGAAAAAGTTTACAACCCTCTAAACAAGTGAAACAAGTAGGAAAAGTTAAATATTTGATTGGTTGCTTGAGTCTTCTTGTAAGGTCACCGCCTTTCTGTCGTTTAAGTGGAGCATAACTACACTACAAATATAAGTTTAAGAAAATACAAATAGCAGACTAAGGAATAATTAAAATACCCAATAGATTTGTGCAGTCTGTTCACGACATGAATCTCTGTAAAGTTGTCAGGGTAAGAGCCCACTATACCTATTAAGCAAGAACTCCATATCTGGACAAACTAACAAGGAGTCTTGTGGCACTTTAAAAGACTAACAAATTTATTTATCTTACAAGCTTTCATGGGAGAAAATCCCACTTCATCAGACACTTAAAGATAGAGGAACTTACAGATTTAGGAGGTAAAATAAGTGCAGGGAAGTGTTAAGTCATAGGATCAGGTCAGACTGTTACATCAAATGACTGGAGTTGCTAGTCTTAAAGCAGATAATATTTATGAAATGTGAGATTAAGGACAGACATTCAGTGCCCATATACTATACAGCAATGATATAAATCAGTGGTTCCCAATCTTTTCAGTAACACAGCACACTTCAATGGGACAAACAAGTCTATGGCACACCCACCTTCTTCCCCCTCCATCACCTCACACAATAACCTTAAGGCCTTAAAAGCTGTGAATTTCAAACAGATGTTTCCAAAAAATAAACCTATTTAATTTAATTTTTATTAAAAAATCCAAATTAAATAGAAAATAGGACTTGATGAACACTGGTTGAATCCCACATGGCAATGTCTTTGTTTCTGCAAATGCCTAAAATCTGCCTAACAGAACAAAGAGCAAACAGAGAAAGTTTAAGATTCAGAAAGGCAATCAACCTACTTTCTGATCAAATTTGACAGTATTTCATATGTCTGAATGGAAAAATAAAAGCTTAAGAGCTTTTCCTCCCTCATGGCTAGATAATCAAGTGGCTCAAACACAGAAATCATACCAAGTAGGCAAATGGAGAGTTACTGACTTATCATATCTTGTTCACTTACTGTCAAAAAAAGCTAAGTACAGTCACCGAGTCCTCCCTCCTCTCCCCATCTGTCACATCTCATCTCGATTTAGACTGTAAACTGTTAAGGCAGGAACTCGATTCCATAAAGAGCACAGAATAATGAGGCCTCGATCCCTCCTGCAGTCACTGAAATGTACTGACATTCAGATAAGAAGTATGAAGAAGACTCTACTGACTAAAAAAATAAGCTCATTTATAGAGGGTTACATTTCCTTTCCACATCAAAGACAAAGCTTTTAGGTTGTGGTTTAGTTGAAGAATTCTTGATAAGCCAAATGCTGGAACATTTGGAGGGAGGGAGAGGAATGTCATCTGGAAAGCCTCTAAGAATGTCAGGTGTTCCTGAGCTTCTGCAACAGAAACACACACCACTATAAAACTAGGGCTCCCGAGATACATACAGCATTCAGACGGTCTCTCATCTTAAATGTGCACAAACATATCTGGTCTGGAGAGAGACTGCCAACAAACCCCCTTGCTATAGTAATTGTAATTATTCTGTTTGGTTGATTTAATATAATTTTGAGACCATGCTGCAAATGCAACAGCACTGTTCATTATTTGAAGTTCTGGTGATAGAATTGAGGAATAACTGTACTACTTCAAACAAAGAGTTCTGCATGTAAAAATATCAAAATGTTTTACTAATATTAATTCTGCTCTCAACACTGATCTAGTCACAGATGTTATGATTATCAAAATGATTAGTACATGTGTATACTACTTTATGTTTTCAGAATTCATAGAAACATACTAAATGTGGTAACAGATGCTTCAGAAAAAAATTTAAATATGGTATTCAGTAATGAAATTGAAAACATCCAGAAAAGTCTACCAGTGAGGGAAGTTTTTCATCTACATCAGGAAGTTACAGGTTGGCTTAATTCATGAAGCATGAGGGTTTATATTTTTTATGAATATTTAACCTATAACAAAACCATGGCTGTAAGTGTTTAACTCTACTAAGCTACTGGCCTCAGTATCTTGTAGTTCAGGTCGGTTCATAAATTAACTAAGCATCGAAAAAAACAATTTATTTTTACAATGTTTAAATGTGTTGCTTTTTATTTACTATATACCAGGCATGGCCAAATTGTGGCTCTTGAATGAAAAATTGTGGCTCCCGGAAGAATGTCAGCAAATCAATTTAGGAAAGCAGCCCCAGCTGAGTTCAGGAGGGGGTTGGGACGGTAGGGAAAAGCATGGCATGGTCGGGGAAAAGTGTGGTATGGTTGTGATTTTAAGAAACTCGCCGCTAGCCTGTAGTCTTCTACATCAAGCAGCAGCTAAGTTTTTACTGTATAGGCCTCATTTTCATGGTAACTGTAAGTAATTAGAATCTCACATTCATAGGGTCAATATTTGTCCTCTTCTTACGATGAAATTAAAGCGTGCAATGAATTTTAAACTGAGTAATTCTGGAGTAGGTAAAAGCATACGGCTATATGCCTCAGTGTGGCTCTTGAAGGTTTAATAATCAACTTGTGTGGCTCGAGTTCCATAAGTTTGCCCACCCCTGCTATATATCCTATGGTCTTGAATTATGAGAAATGTTAAGCAGGAGCAACCAAATGACTTTCTCTACAGTGTCATTTTTACACTTCTTTATTTTGTGCCATAGTTTTTTTCTATGTTTTAAGTCAGTGGTCAGCAAGCCGAGAAGGGAGAAGAGCCATTCCCCCCACCTGCGTGATCCAGAGCCGGCCCAGCGGCTGCGTTGAGGCCCCCTAGCGCTGGAGGGGGGTGTGTACATGCAGCTTGCACTCCCTCTGCCCCTCCCTCCACTGGCGGGGCAGAGGAGCGTCGCCCTGCCTCCCCCAGCCAGTTGTCCCTGCCAAAAGCGGCTAGCGGAGAGCTGCAGCTTGTGGGAGTGGGCCCTCGAAAGGCCCCTCTGCAGAGTTCAGGGCTCAACAGAGGCTGCCTCGCCCCCACGCCCTGGATTGGCCCTGTTCAGCCCTGGGTTGGCCAGGTCGAAGCGGCCTGAACTCCACGGAGGGGCTGTTCCAGGGCCCCATCTCCACAAGCTGCAGCTCTCCCCCAGCTGCTTTTCAGAGGGACAGCTGGCTGGGACAGGTGGGGCCTCTCTGCTCTGTCCTGCCAGCAGAGGGAGGGGCAGAGAGAGCATGCGCCCCCTGCCCCACTAGGACTAGGGGGCCTCAGTGTGACCACTGGGCCAGCTCCAGCTCAGGCAGTTGTGGTGGGAGGGGGGTGAGCCACAAGTCCCTGGGCCCACCTGAATCCCTGGAAGAGATTGCCAGGGAGCCAGAAGGGGATGCTCACTGAGCCTGTGCTGCTGATCCCCATTCTAAGTTGTCTTACTCTTTTTAATTGCTCCTCATGTACAAGTCTTTCCATGATTCTGTCAACTGGACAGCCCTTCTTTGAGTCAATCATACTATCTCTTTGGGACAGGATGAGCAGAACTACACACAGTACTCAAATGGATAGTAACCATCATATATTAAGGCAGGTCTTGACAAATCTGGTTCTGGTCACCACAGCGGCCAGTGTCACCTACCTCCACTGCAAAAATGTATTGGAGGAGCACATTCTGGTGCCAATAGCAAAACTGCTGGTGCCTAGCTATGAGACAATTTTGTCCACCCCTGTATTAAGGTCTCTACACATCACAGCCAGAACTAGTTTGTAATGCTTTCATATAACCCAGTCAGAATGACACAGGCAGAACTGTGTCTGCTGAAGTTTTTCTGCCTCAGATATGCCTGCATCAAGTGTGAGCTCACTCCTCAGACACAGTCTACCCAGACAGTAACCAGCATTACCAGGAAAACACAGAGCACTGCTGATGCAGTTATTCTAATGACACTCACGCAGAACATTTCATGGAGGTAATACTTGTATGTCCCAACACACAGGGCTTGGAGTAAGGGGAAACCTGCAAAACCAGGCATTGTTAAAGGGTCCTATCCACGATGAAAAACAGAAACCAAAAACCTAGCACAACAAGTATACAAGTGTGTGTACAGGAATACAACCATGTGTTACACTAGAGACTATTGGTAGGAATGATGCTGTTAGATGCCACAAGTGCAGATTTTCATCCATGCTGTATGTGGACAATAATCTGACTACAGACACTTGAAATGATCAGTCTGTTAGCTGGTTCTAATCTGTAGGGTTGTAGCATTAGAAAACCCTCCCACGCTACCCAAACATTAATTTCTCTGACACACTCTCACATCCATGATCAGACAGCTTGTTCCAGAACATTTTTGTGAAAAAAGAGAAAATAATTAGGTACAGTTATTCCTAAAGAAAATGCTTTCCAAAAGTCATCAGAAGTTCTTTCTGCAGAATATGAGACACAGTTCTAGCAACACCCAATATCCTTTATCTTATGTTAAAATTAATAGGAAAAACAAGCCATTTCCCTCACTGATGTAAACTTTTCCCACTGCCTTTCAATTAACACTCGATAAGCCACTAAAAGTATTATCAACAACAGATTAATCTATGTTGTTACCTGCATAAATTGGTATTGGGGCTTGCCATTAGGTACACAGGAAGTGGTAATTAATGGTTTGGAGTTGAGAGACATCTAAGTGCAACAATAAAAGCTCACAGCAACCTTGACTTGTTTAAAAACTTCTGAATGCTGATCTCCCTGTAGTTCCTTTCTTTCCAACAATAAATTGCAGCAAGAGGTTATTCACAACAATGCAAACATGTGAAAAACTTTCTGGCACCTCTAGAAGTACAGTTCACATCTGTATGTCTAGTTGATATATGTACAGGAAATAGCACAATGGGTGCCTGGTCTACGACCAGGGTTCCTAGGCACGATAGTAGTACTTGAAAGAGACAGAAAAGAAAGGGAAGACTGTCTTTTCCTGCACACAGGAAAAATGAGGACAGCAAAACTCTTTAAACTTCCATATTATGTGCAGTCTTGTCTTTCAAGAATATTGGCGTGGATTCCCTGAAACTGCTGGGGCCTAATGATCTGCCTTGGCATATAAGAATACCAGACTGAAAATCAGGAGGAGCAGTACATACATACTCAGCTGGTGGTGGAGAGAGGGAATGTTTGCCATTACTCAAATGACAGCTCTAGCCAATTACAAAGAAATATTTGCTGCCTTTGAAGTTTTTCCATTTCAAAAGCTGGTGGTTACTGTAAAGGTCCCTGATGTACAGGCTGGGCAAGGGGAAAAGAATGCAGCAGCTCTCCATGTGAGACATGTAGAAACAGCTGTAGTATCCAACCGCAATGTTTTCATAGAGAACTATTTTAGAGAGATTACTTCGCATACTCCCATGCAGCTAGTATGTCAATTCACAGATTGCCTGAGAAATGTAAGATTACTTTTATACAGCAATGGTCTTGGTATCTAAAATCTTCTTAGTTTTATTAAACATTAATATGAGTAACTGATGACAAACACTACAGCAATCTACTGCGTATGAAAACAAAAATCTTCATTCATCCACACAGTGACATTTACACAGCTTGAAACCTTATTTGGCTCTTCTGTTAACACTGACTGAACAATAAGACATGCTGTTTAACAGATTCAACTGTGCAGTGGTGCACCTCCTCTACATTTCTCAAGTGTTGATGCAATTCAGCACAAATGACTCTGCAATGACTCACATGATGTTCCAAATACACACAAGAATGGCCATAATGGGTCAGAACAATGATCCATCTGGGCCAGACTCCTATCTTCTGACTGTGGCCAATGGCAGGTGTATCAGAGGAATGCACAGAACAGATAATCATCCACTGGTCAATCTCGTTGGCCATTTCCATCTTCTGGCAAACAGCAAATCCTCTCAGCTGCTAATAGTCACTGATGGACCTACCCTCCATGAACTTTAGGCCTTTTCTGAAATTGTTACAGCAGGGGTCAGCAACTTTTGCCGATCCCTGCGCTGGTCCTTCCTCTCCAACTCTCAGCTGGTGCCAGTGGCCCCCTGAAAAAATGTGGTGGCTGTCTGAAAATTCAGCAGTGGTCACGGCAGGGGTGTAGCTGGTGTTTGGCACACAGGGCATGTGCCCTGAGTCCCAGCGCCAGTGCCCCAAACGTACAGGGTAGCCCCTGCCTCTCCCAGCCCCATCCCCAACCAGAGATCTGGGCCCTGGCTGCTGCTGGCAGTGCCTGCCTCTCCTGGGCATGGTGGCACCTGTCACTCTCAGCCCAGTTACCAACCAGGAATTCAGGCTGGGCCACTTGCCGCAGCGACCACCTCTCTCAGCCTCGGCCCCGTCCGGGGACAGGCTGGCGGTGGCAGGAGCCCAAGGCCGGATTGGGCCTTGGCAGAGACATGGGGCTGTGTGGGGCAGGGCCTGCGGCTAGGGGGTGGAGCCTGTGCTTGTGCCCATGCCCCAGGTCCTTCCCCTGTGCAGTGACTCTCATGGGTCAATGCCACGGAAAGAAGCAGCCCAGATTTGCTTATCTTGGCAATGTGCCTGAGGACAAGCATTCTCAGCCATGCCACAAAAAGAAGCAGCTCCTTTCAGGGGTTCCCAGGCATGCTGCAGAAAGAAGCTGCCTGGAGTGGCTCCTTTAGGGAGCATCACACTACAGAGAGAAGCCACTCCGGGCAGCTTTTTGTCACATGGAGGCATAGGCCTGGGAGGACCCCCGTGTCCCAACTGCACCCAAAGGAAGCCGCTCAGAGTGGCTTTTGGTGGCAGAAGTGGCTATTTCTGCTGTACTGCAGAGGGTGCTGCGTGCGGCTCTGAATGGGCTCGGGCGCCATCGTCAGCACACGTGCTGGGGGTTGCCTACCCGTGTTACAGCCTTGGCCTTCATAATGTTCTTTGGCAATGAGTTGCTCAGTTTGATAATGCATTGTGGGAAGCAATACTTCCTTTTGCTGGTTTTAAACCTGCTGCCTATTAATTTTATTTGGTGATCCTCTAGTCCTTCTATTATAAGGAGTTAACACCACATTTACTTTTCCACATCAGCCATGATTTTATAGATGCCTCTATCTTATCTCTTAGTCATGTTTTCCTAGATGAAAAGTCGCAGTCTTATTAATCTCTCTTGATATGAAAGCTTTTCCACATCCCTAATCATTTTGGTTGCCCTTTTCTGTACCTTCTTCCATCGTATAGTTAGGATGGAAAAATCCTACGCACTGCTACAGACTAGGGACCAATTGGCTAGGCAACAGCACTGCAGAAAACGCCCTGCGGGTTATAGTGCATGAGAAGGTGGATACAAGTCAACAGTGTGCCCTTACTGCCAAGAAGGCTAATAGGCTGCACTAGTAAGAACACTTCCAGGAGATTGAGGAAAGTGATTATTCCTCCCATATATCCAGTCCCTCTCTCCCCTCAAATACAGAAAGGGTGTGAACAAATTGGAAAGAGTCCAGTGGAGAGCAACAACAATTACTAGGTGGCTGGGACACATCACTCTGTCATGTGATGCACACAGGGCTATGGTCTGTGTGACTTTTCTGTTCACTCCTGCCATGTAATTGTATGGTTTGATGCCAATTATGCCATGCAAGGAGTTCCTTTATGAATGTACGTAACATACTCTGTATTATTGTTAGCGTACCATGTTTTCTGCAATATAATGTATGCGTACAGATGTGGATCATGTTCCCAGGCATTTCACACAGCTTGGGGTGAAGACGACAATCAGAGCGGCCTCCTAGCAGCATGTAAACAGTCAGCGTTACAAGCACAGATCCAGAGAAAGTAACAGAGACAACAGGCCAACTAAATATTTGTAGCACCTCCACTGAAAAGGAGGAGACCTCCTGCCCTTTCCGGACAAAGATAATCACCTCAGCCCAGGAAGCAGGGGGGGCAAGAGGACTGGTAACAAATGCAGACTCTTTGAACTGTTAGGGGCTTTTTGCCATGGATTCATCGCCTTGAAACATCTACAAGGAGGACTGGGCCCTGCCTAGGGAAAAGGAGACTGGCTGCTAAACCACCTACAGTCAATTTTGTGAGTAATTTTGGACAATAATGGCTGGTTAGAAGGCATCTTATCTTTTTGAGAGTGATTACCCCTGACTGATTTACTAAAAGATTGTGCATTGATTTGGTATATACCAGGGGTGGCCAAACTTATGGAACTCAAGAGCCACACAAGTTGATTATTAAAACTTTGAGAGTGGCACTGAGGCATACAACCATATACTTTTACCCACCCCAAAACTACTAAGTTTAAAATTCATTGCACACTTTAAATTTACCATAAAAAAAGAGGACAAATATTGATCCTCCTAACATCAGATTCTAATAATTACTTAAGGTAACCATGAAAATTAGGCCTATACAATAAAAATTTAGCTGCTGCTTTATGGAGAAGACTGCAGGCTAGTGGTGAGTTTTTTAAAGTCCTGACCATGCCACACTTCTCGTCATCATCCCCAACCATGCTGCACTTCTCTCCACCGTCCCGACCCCTGCCTGAACTCCTAGGCTGGGGCTGCTTTCCTAAACTGATTTGCTGACACTCTTCTGGGAGCCATAATTTTTCATTCAAGCGCCACAGTTTGGCCACGCTTGCTATATACTCATGTAAAAATTGTGTTGTAATAAATAAATGAGATTTGATTTTTTTTTTTTAATCTAAAGCTATGTGAACTTTAAAGGACGTGAATGAGTGAGCCTGGGCATTCTCATTTTTCTGATAAATGCGCAAAACAGTGTCCAACTCTACAGTGATAGGCAAAGGGCTCCAACCCTGTAAAACAGAAGTTCCCAGTATGGTATCTGAGGGCTGTGGGTGCTCACTGTGCTACCATCCCATGAGTGGCTGTAAAACGCACACCTGAGACGGATTGTACACACTTGGCTAATGTGAACTGACCCAGGAGCTAGGGTGGTCACCTAAGAAAAGTACCGTATATCATCACATATAAGCCGAGAATTTTGCACCTGAAAATTGACTGCAAAACAGGCGCTCAGCTTATACTTGGGAGAATACAGTAGCCAGCCCCAGCCAGCCCTTTCCCTGACCATGCAGCAGGGCAGAGACCCAGTGTTGTCAGGTGGCCATCTTGGGCAGTCGGCCAGGTCCAGGGCTGGAGGAAGGAAGGGACTCCGGCATCTGGAGCAGCCAAGTAAGGGGGTTCGGGGTGGGGGTCAGGCTGGACACTGAGGAGGGGGCAGCAAGGAGAAAGAGGCAGCGAAGGGGGCAGTAGTGAGGAAGGGGCAGACCAGGGGGTAGCAGGAGGTAGCAGTGAGGGAAGGGCAGAGTGGTGGGGTCAATGAGGAGGGGGTAGCAGGAGATGCCGAGAGCAGCAGTGAGGGAAGGTCAGAGCAGATGAGCAGCAGGAGGAGCAACAGCAGGAAACTGAGAAGTGAGCAGGGAGGTAGCAGTGAGGAAAGGGCAGAGCAGGGGGGCAGCAGTGACAACAGTGAGGAAAGGGTGGCGCAGGGGGCAGCAGCAGGAAACTGAGAAGTTAGCAGGGGGCAGCAGTGAGGAAAGGGCAGAGCAGGAAGACAGGAGTGAGGAATGGACAGCAGGGGGGGCAAGGGAAAAGCAGCAGCAGCAGCAGCAGCAGCGATTTTGGGGTAGGGAAGCTGTCAGAAACTCCAGAGGAAGCCAGCAGCAGTGGGTGGTGGGGTCAGGAGCCAAGGCCAAAAAGGGATCTCAGCTTATACCCAGATCACCAATTTTAGCTTCTTTTTGGGCTCAGAATTGCAGGGTCGGTTTATGCCTGGATAGGCTTGTACTCGAGTATATGCGGTAGGCTAATTTAGGGTTCAAGAGTGGAGATCAGGGGACACAGTGGCAGATTGGATCAGATTCTGGGAAACCATCAGACATGAAAAGAGGCTGAGGAAACTTGGCTTGTTCAGGCTGCAGAAGAAAAGCATGTGGGGAGATCTGACAGCAGCCTTTAGCTACCTAAAAGGAGGTGCCAAGCAGATGGAGGGCTGTTCTCAGAGGTGGCAGACAAGGGACCAAGGAGCAATTGTCTCCAGTTGCAGTGGGGAGGTCTAGACTGGCTAACAAGAAAACTGGTTTATCGAGGAGAGGGGTGAAGCTGGGGAATGGGTTACCAGGGAGGATGGTGAATCTCTATCCCCAGAGGTTTTAACAAAGCCCCTGCTGGGATGATTTAGCTGGGTTGGTCCTGCTTTGATAAGATTACTAGATGTCAGACAAAAGGAGGACATGTCCTCCCTGCTTTTTACCTTCACGTTCTCTGTCCAACGGGCATTTTAAAAACGCATGATTTTGTCTGCCTTTTTACCTACAGAGATTGAAGTACGCTGGATACCCCAAAACACCCTATTTTTAGGGGAAAGTGTTCCAGGTCTTCCCAAAATCAGAACAATATCACACGAACGCTACATTTTCTCCATGTGTCCTCCAATGTCCTCCTTTTCGTCCTTCTTTCCAGATTTTGGTGCCTGCCAGCCCTGGGCTTTGAGCAGTGGGCTGGAGCAGGTTCCCCCAGTTTCTTGCCCAACACACGTGTTTGGGCGGCAGCCCAAGGCCCCCGGGCGCTGAGGGGCGCAGCCAGGCCCCCATCTGACCCGGGGGGCTGCGGGACAGCGGCTCCGAGCCACCCAGGCCGCCCACGTGCCAATGAGGCGTCGCCCCCGCCCAGTGACGTCACCAGCCCGCCCGGGGGCTCCCACCGCCCCTGCGCAAGGAACCGTTACCCGCGGGCGTTCGCCGTGACGTCACCAACCGCCGCAGCGCCCCCCCGGGCCCGGCCCGCAGGCCGACAAAGAGGCGGCAGCACCTGCACCTCAAGGGGCCGCAGCCCTCCGAGCTAACCCGCCCTGCGCCAAGCACCAGCCCCCTCAGACGAGATCCCGCGGCGGCGACAAAGCCCAACCCGTTACCTTCTCCCGCGCCACGCGCTCCTCCGGCCGCTCCTCCGCTCGCCCCGTCAACCGGAAACAGCCCTGCCGGCACCGCCCCGCCTGAGCGCCCGCCGCGCTGTCCAATCAGGAACCGCTCCGCCTCCCCGCCGCTACGCGCGGGGCTCCGATTGGACCGGCCCGCCGCCCTTTCCGCCCGCCTTCCCGGTGGCGCCGGCGTTCGGCGGCTCCTGATTGGCTACGAAGCGCCACGTCCTCAGGCGCGCGCCGGCTGGCGGCTCCGCCCCCAACCTTCCGCCCGCGCGGCGTCGCCGCGGCTCACTGCGCAGGCGTGGGCTCGGGGGCGGGGCCGCGCTGCCACGAGGCGCGAGCGAGGCGCGAGGGCGGGGAGCGGCCGTTGGAAAGGGCGGGAAAATGGGGGCGCGGCCGTTGGAAAGGGCGGTTCTGTCAGGCGAGGCCGTCCTGTTGTTCCCGCCGCTCCCCTGCCGGTCGCCGGGGCCGCTTCAGCGTGGCGCCTCGTCCTCGGCCTGGAGGCGGGGCCCGGGGCAGATCGGCAGCGAAAGGCCCGGTGCGGACAGCGCCCCTCAGGCCTGGAGGCCGCCGACGGACCCAGTGGGGAGGTACCGGGGGCGATAGGGCGGGGCTGGGGCAGGCCGCAGGGGCGGAGGGTACTGGGGGGTTCAGGCTTGTTGCCAGCGAGCCTCTGGTGATGGGGTTGGGGCCTGTGACGGTCTCAACCAGGCCACCGGGGCTGGTTCACCTGCACATCCATCCATCTCGGCTATATGTGGGGTTACCAGACAGCGCAGAATGGGAAGGATGAAAAGGAGGACGTGGGAGGGCACATGGAGAAAATGTAGCATTGTTGTAATAACTTTCTGGTTTTAGGGAGCCTGGAAGGCTTCCCCCTGAAAATAGGGCGTTCCAGTGTGCTTGAATCCCTGTAAGTAAAAAATCAGGTAACATGTGTTTTTAAAATACCTGCTGGGTGAAGGATGTGAAAGTGAAAAGGAGGACACTTCCTTCTTTTGCCGGAGATCTGGCAACCTTAGCCGATCTGGACTGTCCTTGCGCAAAAGGATAAAAGGACTGAAATCAGGCGCAAAAACGGCAACCTCCGTAAACCAGCAGAACACTTCAGTCTCCATGGACGCTCAGTGGCAGGCTTGAAGGTTCCCAGACTTCAGCAAAGAAACTTGAAACACAAATTTCAGTGTGAAATTGCAGAGCTGGAGCTAACCCGTGAGCTTGACACAGTCAGACTGGGTTGCAATAAGGACTTGGAATGGTTAGCACTTTACAAAAAGCAATTGTGCCTGTTTGCCCAGTCTTATCTTCTAATCAGCTGGTGTGAATGGGCCCCATCTGCTCTCTGAATTGACTTTGCTAACATTTGCCCTCTTCCACCCTGGCATGCGTGCATGTACCTCTCAACCGTTGTCTCCACTTCGTGCGTCTGACAAAGTGCATTGGAGCCCACGAAAGCTTAGGTCTGAAAAAATCTGTTAGACTATAATGTGCCACAAGACTCTAGTTGTTTTTGCTGTACACAGACTGTACTGGCTACTCCCCTGGAAATTTCTAGCCTTGAAAGTGGGTACAAGCTGCGTATATTTGATGCAACGGACTAGGGAAAGCCATTGGAGGCGTTCGAAGAGAGGGATGATGTGGTCAAAGCAATGAGCTAGGAAAACGATTTGTGCGGCGGCATTCTGCATGGGTCTCTGTGGTAAGACTGGATCCAGCAAGGCCAAAGAGAAGGACATCGTGTCAAAAAATCCCCAGGTTGCATCAATATACTTCTGTGCATCTCATTTTTGTCATTTTATGTTATGATGCCATCCTGTTGCATCCTGTAATGATTTTTTGATACAACAACATTACATTATGTAGGCACAATGACCTCAGATTGCATTGGGTGCAATGTCTGACTCTGAGAGCTGTTCAGCAACCCGTGGCAAGGGTCTGCTCTGTGGTAACTCTTATCAGGCCTTATCGCTCACTACCCCAGAACCCAGCAACACAGCGTAGAGGGAACAGTGTTCTGCGGTCACAATATATGTGCAGAAGGTATCTTGTAAGGGATCACACGTAAACTTGTGACAGAGTATTGCTGTGTGATGTGTGTATGCAGCATTATGTATGTGTGCTGGAAGTGTGTTTTGTCTGGGAGGCAGTGCATGAACCATGCTTCCTCTAGAACAGGGGTTTTCAAACTTATAGTCAGGACCCAGTACTGGATCACAGACCCTCAGGTACTGGGTTGCGGTGCCCCTTTTTCAACTGGGACTTGAGGAAAAAAAGTTTGAAAACCGCTGCCCTGGAACAAGGAGTGTGGATTTCTTTATGACTGACTTGGCTACAGGCAAAGACAATAAAACATGTTTATATATAAGATGAACAAAGCAATGAAGCTAACCAGTGATGAAGGAAGGACTTTAGCAAACACACTCAAGGCCAGAGTCTGCACCCCCAGGAAACCTTCCTGGTGCTTGAGACAAAGGCAGTGGATTATGGAAAATATAAGGGGAGCAGAAAGACCATTCCAGTTACCCTTCGCTTAGTAGACCAAGGGAGAGCACCCTGAGCCTGTGAAAAGTGGAACCTCCTGCCTGAATGGCTGGAGCTGCTGCTAACTTGATGTAAAGGGGAAACCTGTTCAGGGAAAGGTTGTAGCTTGCTATAATTGTGTTATAGGCCAGGCATGGCCAAACTGCGGCTCGGGAGCCACATGTGGTTCTTGAATGAAAAACTGTGGCTCCCGGAAGAACGTCAGCAGATCAGTTTAGGAAAGCAGCCCCGGCCTAGGAGTTCAGGAGGGGATCAGGAGGGTGGGGAGAAGTGCAGCATGGTCGGGATTTTAAAAAACTCTCCACTAGCCTGCAGTCTTCTACGTCGAGCAGCAGATAAGTTTTTACTGTATAGGCCTCATTTTCATGGTAACCTTAAGTAACTATTAGAATCTGACATTAGTAGGATCAATATTTGTCCTCTTTTTATGATAAAAATAAAGTATGCAATGAATTTTAAATTTAGTAATTTTGGAGTAGGTAAAAGTATATGGCTATATGCCTCGGTGTGGTTCTTGAACGTTTAATAATCAACTTGTGTGGCTCTTGAGTTCCATAAGCTTGGCCACCCCTGTTATAGGCACTAAGAAGTGTGTTTTGTTCAGTAAGTAAGTCAATCTCTGTTCTTGTTAATAAACTTAGTTTTACTACAAACTGTGAGTGCAGTTCGAAAGGGGCAGCCATGTTAATCTAGTAAAGCAAAAAAAAAAAAAAAAAAAGCAAGGAGTCCTGTGCCACTTAAAGACTAACAGATTTATGGTTTAAAGTGAAGCATGGCATCACAGGATGCCCCCTGGGGTATGATCTGTAACTTTTCTGTTTACTTCTGCAAGGTAATTGTCTGGTTTGATGCCAAATATGTCATGCAAGGGTTTCTTTTATGAATGCACCTAACACACTCTGCAGGATTGCTGCTATATCATGTCGCCTGCAGCATCATACACGTTCTCATGTGAAACGTTCTGTGTACGTCACATGGCGGGGTGGGTCGGTGTAGACAATCAGAGCTCTCTCTGCACCTAGGCTGAAGAGGTACATGACAAAGACAATGTGAACTGAGCTCCCTGGTTCAGGTGGGGAGAAGAATGACCTCAGCCCAGGAGGTGAGGGAGGGAAGGAGGAGTTTTGAAAAGGACATGCTTGGGATGGGGAGAGAGCTTTTTGCCAGAGAAATGCCATCTTGAAACAACTCGAAGGGACAGAATCTGTCCACAATGGCCAGGGGAACCAAGCCGCAAGACCATCAGCAGCCATTCCTGTGGGTAAGCTACAGAGTAAAACCAAACAGTGAATTTCAGGCTAGAATGTGTCTTGTGTCTTTTATTTGCTTGTGGTAACTCCTTACTGCTTTATTAAATGATTGTGCATTCATTTGCTATATGCTCACTTAAAATTGTGTTCCAACCAATAAACCAGAGTTTGGCTTATCTAAAGCTGTGGGAACTTTAGAGAATATGAATGAGCAAGGCTGTGGCATTCCAGTTTATTAAATAAACTTGAATGGGTGTCTGTGACCCTACAGTGATTGGTGAGAGTCCCGATCACTATAGGACAGAAATTCCTGGGTGATATTTGAGGGTTGGGCATGCTGCCTGGGGCACTATCTGTCCTGAGTGGCTGGAGAATGCGCGCCCACTAACTGGACTGATTACATGCAGGAGGCTGGTGTGGGCTGGCCCAGGAATGGGTGGCCACCTAGCAAAGTGGGATTGGGGATGCGGGGGGGAGGTAGCAACACCCTAGACCAGATTCTGGGAGGAGAATGTCACACATGGGACCTGAGCTAAACTAACAGGTTGATGAGTATGTTGAAGCCTGCTAAATTCAAAACCTTACATACCTGGGGCATAGGCAAGGATCCTTCCCATTATATGTTGTTTTAATAATAAAAAAGAGTAAGAAAGTGCCTCTAGGAAACTTCATAAACACTTTCACTGAAAAACACATTGAATCTTTATTTCACTTTCAGCTCCTTTATACACTTAAACAACTCCACAAAGAAATATCAGGGTTCTTTAAAATCATACAAAGCCACAACTAAACACTTCACACTTATCACAGTTGTGGGGTAAGGCTGTGGCACACCTTGATAACTTTAATTAGTTTGGGACACACCACCATATAGTCTGCAAAAGAGCTTATTAATATTCATGAGTCAATCCAGAACTCTTCAAGCAGTTTTTCAAAAAATTCAGTGGCCCAGCTGCTCAGGCCTGAGAGTATACCTGTGTGCCATGGCACAGTGGTTGAGGAACACTGCAGTAGGGAGAAACACACTGATAAGACCAAATAACTTCAGTAATGCACATCTTTTGTCTTGCACAAGTCAAACAAACCAGAGCAAAATGTAAGCCAGGGGTCAGCAACCTTTACTGTCCCCTGTACCAGCCCCTTCTGCTTGAATCTCAGTCAGTGCCAGTAACCCCCTCTGTGGAAAAAAGTGGTTGCTGCCTGAAAATTCAGTGACTTCTGTAACTGAAGTGTTTGTGGGGGGTCGTTCCCAGGCACGCCACAGAAAGAAGCTGCCCCAAGCAACTGTTCTATGCAGCGTGCCCAGGGGTGAGTCCCCAAGCGCACCCTGGAAAGACACTGCCCAAAGTGGCTCAGCTCTATGGCATACCTAGGACAGGGGTCCCCAGACATGCCATGGAAAGAAGCTGTTGCAGGTCCAAGCAGCTTCTTTCCATGGAGTGCCTTGGAACCTTGGGGTGCCTGTGGCACTGCTGCCTGCTTTGCCGGGGCAGGAGTGGCACTTTTGGCAGAGGGTGCTATGTGCTGCTTGAAATCATTTTGTGTGCCTGTAGTAATCCTTGGGGAGGAAGGGATTGGTCAGTGACTCCCAGGACAGCCAATAAGAACAAAGCACAGGCTTTTGAATTGGAACAGCAGGCTTGCCTGTGCTGTTTGGGGCAGCAGAGCTCCTGGGAGGATCAGGAGGAGGCCAGAGGGGCCTGAGGAAGAATCCAGCAACATCCTTACCAAAGATAAGCTCAAGTTTGTTACTGACCAGGTGTGAGTAGAACAGGGAATGTTTATTTAGATGTGGTCAGGGTATTTTCTTTGTTTTTTGGTTTGTTTTTGGATTTTTCTGTGCTGAGCACATGTACCCCCCACTACCCTGTAACTACTTAAGTTAAATACCAGAGAAGCAACTCTCTGTGTTTCTTATCTGTCCTTTTTAATTAAAGATTTTACTTTTTAAGTAAGCTCTGGTTCCTTGTCCTGGAAGGGCTAGAGGTTTGTGTGCATGTGCCTCAGACTGTACAGCCAGCTACTAAAGGGGACTCGTTCCAGTTCCAGCTCATATTGCAGCTGGAGTTCAGTCACTTTCCTGAGGAAAGAATAAAAGTGATTTCAAGTACCTCACAGGAAGGAATTCCCAAGTGCGCCTTCCTGCGTTTTCAAGAGGTTTTTGCATTTGGGTGGTGGCAGCGATACTGCTCCAAGGCCAGGAATTGGAGGCCTTGGAGAGTTTTAAGATCAGGCTTTAAGGCCAGTGGCTTTTAAAGCCTGTTGCAGGCCCCCACCTTCTGCACTCAGAGTGCCAGAGTGGCGAAACAGCCTTGACAGTGCCACTGCTGGCATGTGTGCTGGGGGTTGCTGACCCTTGATGTATGCTCAGGTCCTACTATGAGAGCTCCTAGAAGGGCCCTTGCACTTGGATGCATGCAGTAACAGAAGGGCTACTGGGTAAACTATACCCTCAGCTGCACTGAGGCAAACCCAGCATCTTCGGATAGGGCACTGGTGGCATTTGTGCAAGCCCAGTAAAAACCAAAGAAGTGACAGACACATTCTTGAAGTCATAATTTAAATCCAGCAATGTATCCTGAGGAACCTCTGGTCCTAGTGATGACTTGTGGGATGGGAGAAACATAGCTTGATGATCAGAGCAGTGGGAGTTTGAGGGGCTAGTAGAGAAAACAGGCCAGATTTTTAAAGGTATTTAGTGTCTAAAATCTATGACTGAACACTGTAGGTGCCTAAACTAACTTTGCATGTCCTGGAATGCTAATCTGTAGTATGCCATTTAGCCACTAGGTGGCATGGTGCATAAAGCAGCCTGCTTTAAAATAACCTCCACCATACCTGGCAGAGAGTTAAAGAATCTCATGATGGAAACATCCAGGCTGCAGCCAGTATAGCTCTGGTATACAGGAGCATGACATGCTGTCAGGAGTAAACTAAGAACAGAAATAGAGACAAAACATGAATGAAGTTGCAGAAGACTAGATGACCTATGAGGTCCCTTCCAACCCTATGATTCTGTGAATCTCATCCCCGTGCCTCTCTTTGATGCCCTAGGGAACTTCAACTGTGACAAACCTTGGGAGGTATCATCTGAAAACTAGTAACTCAGTGGGCAGTAATGTGAGGATGAACCATACATAACCACATTGTATGTAACATTATGAACATAAGCTGAAATTATGTCTGAAATGTATTTACTAGTCTGGGAAGAGGATATACCTGTTTTTCAAGGACAGAGTTCAAGTGAATGCCACTAGTCAGTGTCATCAAAACTCATGGGCAATCACGTGCCAAGTGCGATGCTTTAGCAACAATGGGGCCAGAGCAGATAGGTCTGTTTTGGCAAGCAACCACATAGAAAAGGATGGTTACTTACCAGTAATGGCCGTTCTTTGAGATGCGCTGCTCACTTCCATTCCATTATAGGTGTGTGTATGCTCAGTGCACGGTCACCGGAATGTTTTTGCCCCTAGCCTACTCTCCATAGTGCCAGTAGCGGAGCCCCCTAGAGTGGCACCCAAACTGCCTAGTATAACAGCCGCTGCTGGCACGCTCCCCCTAGTCCCTTTTTTCCGCCAACTCTGAAAGCAGGGATGGAGGGTGGGTGTGGAATGGAAGTGAGCAGCACATCTTGAAGAACGTCCATTACTGGTAAGTAACCATCCTTTTCTTCTTTGAGCGGCTGCTCACATACATTCCACTATAGGTGATTAGCAAGCCTGCACCAGGATGGTGGGTGGAGTTAAGGTCTAACCGATTGTAGCACTGCCCTCCCGACTGCTGCATCATCTCTAGTCTGCTGCATGATGGCGTAGTGCGTAGTAAATGTGTGCATGGAAGACCACGTAGCTGCCCTGCATATTTCTTGCAGGGGTACCTGGGCGAGGAAGGCGGTTGTGGATGTCATGGTCCTTGCTGAGTGAGCATGTACTGCTCTAGGCAAAGGAGCCTTCGCCTCTTTGTAGCACACTTTGATACATGCAGCTATCCATGCTGAAATCCTTTGCAAGGAGACCGGCTGACCTTTCATTCTGTCTGCAACTGCGACAAAAAGGTGCGAAGACTTCCAGAGTGGCTTCGTCCTTTCAATGTAAAATGCAAGGGCTCTTCTGACTTCTAAGGTGTGCCACCTTCGCTGCTCATCTGAGGTGTGTGGCTTAAGACAGAAAACAGGTAAGCAGATGTCCTGATTCACATGGAACTGAGACACCACCTTGGGTAAGAAGGCCGGGCGTGGCCTCAACTGAACTTTATCCTTGTGGAATACCGTGAATGGCAGCTCTGAAGAAAGTGCTCTAAGCTTGGATACTCTTCTTGCTGAGGTGATAGCTACAAGGAAGGCCACCTTCCGTGAGAGCATCAGAAGCAGGCATGATGCTAAAGGTTCGAAAGGGGGCTTCGTCAGGCAATTCAAAACCAAGTTAAGATTCCACTGGAGAGTAAGTGGATGGACCGAGGGGTACAACCTCTCAATGCCCCTCAAGAACCTAGTTACCATATAGTGTGAGAAAACAGAGGACTTCCCCACTAGGGCATGAAAGGCTGAGAGAGCTGCCAGATGAGCCTGTAGAGAAGACAGGGACAGGCCCTGAATCCTGAGAAACAGGAGGTATTCTGGTATCTCCTAGACCGGCAATGACCTTGGATCGAGCTTGCGTGACTTGAGCCTATGCTGAGAAACATTTCCACTTTGCAATATAAGAGGTCTGAGTAGATGGTTTTCTAGAGCCTATTAGGATCTCCTGAGCCCGTCGGGAGCAAGCTCTCTCTTCGCTAGTTAACCATGTAGGTTCCACGCCGTCAGGTGCAGGGAAAATTATTTTCAAAGAGTGACTGAATTATAAAAGTGAGGGGCAAAAACATCCCAGGTTCTCTCTCCCTAGCTCTTTGTCTTATTTGGTGAAAGAGAAAGGAACCAGGCCTCGGACTGGGAATGTGCTGGGGTCATAGACTCACAGAAGACGAGAGTTGGAAGGGATCTCAGGAGGTATCTAATCCAACCCCCTGCTCAAGCTGGGCCTTAAGACCTTCTAAGGATGGAAATTTCATCCATCTCCCTAGGTAACCTAGTCAAATGCTTCACCATCCCCCTGCTGAAAAAGGTTTTCTTCATATTCAACTTAGAGGTCTCCCACTGCAACTTGAGACCATTGCTCCTAGTTCTGTCATCTGCCATCAGTGAGAACACCCTAACTCCATCTACGCTAGAACTCAGCTTTTAGGTAGTTGAAGGCTGTTATCAATTCCCCCCCCCCCCGCCCCCTTCTGCTGACTAAACAAGCCTAGTTCCCTCTGGCTGTCCTCAGAAGTCATGTGCTCCAGCCCTCTAATCATTTCATTGCCCTCTTCTGGACCTTTTCTAATATGTCTACATCATTCCTTTAGTAGGGGCCCAAAACTGGACACAGCACTCCAAATGTGGCCTCATCAGTGCCAAATAAAGGGGAACAATCACTTCTATCTGCTGGCAGTGTTCCTACTAAGGCAGCTTAATATGCTGTTGACCTTCTTGACAACAGGGGCAGACTGCTGACACATACCCACCTTCTTATCCGCGGTAACCCCCAGGTCCTTTTCCAAAGAATGGCTGCCTGGCCTGTCAGTCTCCAGTCTGCAGCACTGCATGGGGCTCTTCCATCCTAAGTACAGGATCCTGCATGTGTCTTTACTGAACCTCATCAGATTTGTTTTGGCCTGATCCTCCAATTTGTCTAGGTCACTCCGTGTTCTATTTCTGCTCTGCAAGGTATTTACTGCTCCCAATAGCTTGGTGTCAGATGCAAACTTGATGAGGATGCCTCCTCCCCATCCTCTAGATCCAGCACCAATCCTGGGGTCACTGGGGATTGTTACTGACTACCAACCAAACATCAAACCATTCATCAGGACCTCCTGAGACTAAGTGGTTATCTGCAAGTGGTAGCCAAGTCTGGTGGGAAACCACATGCAACTGGCTCTACACACATCCATGTAGGGTGTGATCTGCCTGCAGTTTGGCTGTTTGTGGGGCACACACATTGGATGTTACAACAGCATCATCAGGCACCCGTGGTTGCAGGGCATGTGGTGACACAATCCCCCCCAATCTGGTTTGCACTCTGGAATGTGCCCCCTTCCTTGATGCAGTGACTGTTTAAATGTTTAGCCAGAATGGAACAATAATGGGACCAGCAAGAGAGAAGGGGTGGGGAGGGCTGGGCCAGAGGCGGGGCAAGAGAGGAGAGCTCAGCCCCTGGCCTGGCCCACTCTGCCCCTGGTGCCGGAGGGGTGGCAGTGCTGGGCTGGCCCACACCCCCTCAATGCAGGGGGCGGGCCTGCAGGGCCCTGCACAGGCCAATTGGCCCTGGTCCCCACACTCCCCTGAGGACAGCCCTGAAGGAGGGAGAGGAATTATTAAAGTTCAGTGTCAGTGTAGACACAAGAACAAATGGATACACACTGTCTATCAGGAACTTTAGGCTTGAAATTAGATGCAGGTTTCTAACCATCAGAGGCATAAAGTTCTGGAACAGCTTTAGAAGGGGAGCTGTGGGAGGCAGAAAATATAACTGCCTTCAGAACTGAGCGTGAGCAATTTCTAGAGAGGCTTGCGAACAGGGGACTGCAAACGGGAGTTGCGAGGGAAGGAGTTGGTGCTAGGTGCGTCCTAGGTAGGTGATTTGTTTGTGTCTTTTTCCCTACAGGTGATTTGCCGACTGTGTGTTTGTGTCTTTTTCCCTACAGGTGATTGCTGTTAGTTGTGGGACTGTGCTTGTGTGATTGGGTGGGGGCTGTTTGCACCATTGTTCCCTGATCACCTTTAATCACCAGCCTCTAGCAGCCTTGTGATTAGCTTGCCCCTGTGTGACTAACAAGGGGCAAGGGCTGACCTAGGCAGAGAAGGCTTTAAAAGCCAGTGGCTGAGCGACCAGAGGACTGCAAACAGGGGAGTTTGCGAGGGAGTTTGGGGAGGCCACAGTGGTGAAGAGGAGCCACACTGCTTCTGCCAGCACCCCTTCTGTTTCCTTTGCCTCTGTTTGTAGCCAGACAGACTGTCTGACCATGGATATCTCCACCCAGGTCCTGGTGTGGATTTGCAGGGACTGTGGCCTTCATTTTCCTGCCACTGGTGATCAAGCTAGGGAGATGAATCTATGTGATAGGTGCATTCTGGTGGCATCTCTCCGGAAACAGGTAGGAGAGTTACAGGAGGAGGTGTCACGACTCAGGGGTATCTATGCCCTGGAAAAGTTCCTTGACAGTGTCCACGATGAGACCTGCAAGGAGGAGGTCCCTACCCCAGTGCCAAGGGCTACTGCCACAGCTCTGGAAATGGATGGGATGCCTATGGCAGAGGAAGGACACTGGCAGCTGGTCACCTCTGGCAGTAGACAGTGCTCCACGCCTGCTCACATCTCACCATCCGTTGTGGTGAGGAACCATTATGCGGCACTAGAGACAATGCAGGAGGTAGAGGAGATGCCATCCACCCCAGAGGCTGGGGAGATCACAGCCACCTCACCTAAGAGGGAATATAGGGTTGTAGTGATTGGGGATTCACTCCTGAGAGGAACAGAGGCACCCATCTGTCGCCCTGACAAGGCCTCTAGAGAGGTATGCTGCCTGCCAGGTGCCCGTATCCGAGATGTAACGGAGGGATTGTCAAAAATCATCCGCCCCTCGGACTTCTACCCCATGCTTCTTATCCATGTGGGTACCAATGATACTGCGAGAGGTGATCCTCAGCAGATCAAAGGTGACTTCAGGGCCGTACGAGTGAAGGCTAAGGAGTTTAGAGCACAGGTGGTGTTCTCATCGATCTTTCCAGTCAAGGCTAGAGGCCTGAGGAGAGACAGATGCATCCTAGAGGTGAATGCCTGGCTGCGAAGATGGTGTGGTCAGGAGGGATTTGGCTTCCTTGACCATGGAGTACTGTTTCAGGATGGAGGATTGATAGGGAGAGATGGCCTTCACCTGCCCAGGAAGGGGAAGAGCATATTTGGGCATAGACTGGCTGACCTACTGAGGAGGGCTTTAAACTAGGTTCAACGGGGGAAGGAGACCAAAGCCCACAGGTAAGTGACAATGTGGGTGATCTGGGGGAAGGGATGGAACTTGGGGGGTGCCGGGACTGTAGCACCAGCAATAAAAGAGAAGGTAGTTGGAACATGGGGGGTGGAATCAAATAAATGTCTTAAGTGTTCTACTGAAGCCCCAATATGCGAGGAGAGTGGGGGTGGAGAACTCCAAGAAAAAATGCAAGGAGGTTTATGTAATAGAATTGGAAATCAACATGACAAAGTAGGGCAATCGGCCGAGTATCTTAGGTGCCTATACACTAATGCGAGGAGCCTGGGAAATGAGCAAGAAGAATTGGTAATACTAGCGCAGACAAGGAACTATGATATCATAGGAATAACGGAGATGTGGTGGGATAGTCTGCACGAGTGGAGTTCTGCCATGGATGGGTATAAACTGTTCAGGAAAGACAGGCAGGGAAGAAGAGGGGGAGGATTAGTGTTATATGTAAAAGAGCTCTATGACTGCTCAGAGCTCCATTATGGAAGGGGAACGTGCCAGTAGAAAGTCTGTGGGTTACATTGAGAGGGGAAAGCAACAAGGGGGATGTTGTGGTGGGTGTCTGCTATAGACCACCAGACCAGAAGCAGGAGGTGGATGAGGTGTTCTATGGCCACCTATCGGAAGCTTCTAGATCACAAGCCCTGGTGCTGATGGGGGACTTCAGTTACCCTGACATTTGCTGGGAGGCCAATACAGCAGTGCATGGGCAATCCAGGAAGTTTTTAGAGAGTGTTGGGGACAACTTCCTGGTACAAATACTAGAGGAACCAACTAGGGGCCTTGCACCTCTTGACCTGCTGCTCACAAACAGGGAAGAGTTGATCAGGGAGGTAGAGATAAATGGCAAGCTAGGCAGTAGTGACCATGACATGGTTGAGTTCAGGGTGCTGATTAAAGGAAGGAAGGAAAGAAGCAAAACACAAACCCTGGACTTCAAAAAAGTAGATTTTGGCTCCCTCAGGGAACTGATGGGTAGGATCCCTTGGGAAGCTAATCTGAAGGGGAAAGGAGTCCAAGAGAGTTGGTTACATTTTAAAGAAACCCTGCTAAGGGCGCAGGAAGTTGCCATTCCAATTAGGAGAAAGAACAAACATGTGAGGCAGCCAGAATGGCTTAGCTGAGAACTCTGCTCTGAGCTTAAACATAAAAAGGAAGCTTACAGGAAGTGGAAGCTTGGTCAGATGACTAAGGAGGCATATAAAGATATTGCTAGGGATGGCAGGGATAAAATCAGAAAGGCCAAAGGACAAATGGAGTTGCGGCTAGCGAGGGATGTAAAGGATAACAAGAAGGGGTTCTACAAGTATGTTAATAACAAGAAGAGGATCAGGGATGGTGTAGGTCACTTGCTGAATCGGGCAGGGACCCTTGTGACAGAGGATGAGGGAAAAGCTGAAGTGCTCAATCCTTTTTTTGCTTCAGTTTTCACAGGCAGGGTCAGCTCCCAGCCCACTACCATGGGTGTGGTAGATGGGAGAAAAGAAGAGAGGCCCTTGGTGACGGAAGGTCAGGATAGGGACTGCTTAAGGAAGCTGGATGTGCACAAGTCCATGGGGCTGGACAAACTGCACCCAAGGGTGCTAAGGGAATTGGCCGATGAGATAGCAGCACCGCTGGCCATTATCTTTCAAAACTCATGGAGAACGGGGGAGGTGCCAGAGGATTGGAAAAAAGCAATTGTAGTGCCTATCTTCAAGAAAGGGAAAAAGGAGGATCTGGGGAATTACAGACCTGTCAGCCTCACCTCAATCCCTGGAAAAATTATGGAGCAGGTTCTCAAAGAATCCATCCTCAAACACTTAGAGGAAAATAAAGTGATCAGGAACAGTCAGCATGGATTCACCAAGGGTAAATCATGCCTGACCAATCTCATTTCCTTCTGTGATCAGATGACTGGTTTTCTGGATGCAGGAAGAACCATTGATGTGATATACCTTGATTTTAGCAAGGCTTTTGATACAGTTTCTCATTGGCAAATTAAGGAAGTATGGGTTGGATAGGTGGACTATAAAGTGGATAGAAAACTGGCTAGATCAATGGTTTCAGCGTGTAGGAATCAATGGTTCCATGTCTAGCTGGCAACCAGTCACTAGTGGTGTGCCCCAGGGGTCGGTTCTGGGGCCAGTTCTGTTCAACATTTTCATCAATGATTTAGATGATGGAATAGACTGCACTTTCAGTAAGTTTGCAGATGACACCAAGCTGGGGGGAACAGTAGACACGTTGGAGGGCAAGGACAGGATTCAGGGAGACCTAGATAAATTGGAGCAGTGGGCCAATAGAAATCTTACGAGGTTCAATAAGGATAAGTGTAAAATCCTGCACTTGGGATGGAAAAACCCCATGCACTGCTACAGGCTCGGGAACATTCAGCTAAGTAGCAGCAGTGTAGAAAAGGACCTGGGGGTCATGATGGATGGGAAGCTAGATATGAGTCAGCAGTGTGCTCTTGCTGCCAAAAAGGCCAATGGCATACTGGGCTGCATCAAAAGAAGTGTTACTAGCAGATCAAGGGATGTGATCATTCCCTTCTGTTCTGCACTGGTGAGGCCACATCTAGAATACTGTGTTCAGTTTTGGGCTCCCCACTCCAAAAAGGACAGGGACATGCTAGAGAGAGTCCAGCGGAGGGCAACCAAAATGATTAAAGGGCTGGAGCACAAGCCCTATGAGGAAAGACTGAATACATTAGGCTTATTTAGTCTGCAGAAGAGAAGATTGAGTGGGGATTTGATAGCAACCTTCAACTACTTGAAGGGATGCTCCAAGGAAGATGGAGCTCGACTGTTCTCGGTAGTAACAGAGGACAGAACGAGGAGCAATGGTCTCAAGTCGCGGTTAGGGAGGTCAAGGCTGGATATTAGAAAAAACTTTTTTACCAGGAGAGTGGTGAAGTCTTGGAATGAGCTGCCAAGGGAGGTGGTGGAGTCTCCATCTTTGGAGGTGTTTAAGGCCCGGCTGGACAAAACCCTGACTGGGATGGTTTAAGTGGGAGTGGTCCTGCCTCTGGCAGGGGGTTGGACTAGATGACCTATGAGGTCCCTTCCAACCCTATGATTCTATGGTGTGCTGGGACAGTTTAGTTTGGCAATTGGCTAGTCTTTGACTACCAGTGGTGGATATGCCACTGGCCTGTGACAGGATGTTAGGTGGGGGTTCTGAGTTATTACACAGAACTCTTCTTGGCTGACTGGTCAGAGTCTTGCTCACATGCTTGGGATTAACTGATTGCTGTGTGAGGTCAGGAAGGCATTTTCCCCAAGGACAGATTAGCAAAGGCTCTGGGGTTTTTTGCCTTTTTTTTTTGTAGCATGGGGCGTGGCTTAATTGATGGATTTACTGAACCTTAAGAGTTTTTAAACAATGATTTCACGACTTTAATAACTGAGTCATAGGTTAGGTTTATTAGAGGAGTGGGTGGGTGAGTTTTTGTGGCCCACACTGTGCAGGTTAGACTAGATCAGGGTCTTCACCCTTTTGCCAGGAGATGGCGCAACGGTCATAGGCTTTTAACTGCAACTGCTGTTCAGAGGTATATTGTGATCTACAGCAGGGGTCTCCAACTCAAATCACCACAAGGGCTTCATGAGGACCAGTATGTTAGCCCCAGGGCCACACCACTGAAACCTTTTCATACAACGGTATTGGTAAGAATAGTGTCATTGTGGGCCGCAAGAAATAGCATTAGGGGCTGCATGCGGCCCATGAGCTGCGTGTTTGAGACCCCCTGACCTACAGGTTGGAGACCACTGGACTAGATGATCACATTGCTCTTTTCTGATCTTAGTCTATGACACTAAAATCTTCAGCACCATGGCTGAAAGGAGGCCTGACAGTACAGCCTATGTTTTAACCATCAGTTCTCTGCTGATCTAAGGACGTTCTAGACTACCCATAAACCTTACTTTATTTGGAAAGGCTACTTTATGTCACTGCAAATCCTGGCTGAGGTGCAGTGCTCCATGAAGCATGGGCAAGTCTCAGACCAAAAGTCTGTCTCAGCTGAGCTTGCTGGGCAGAGCCCAACGTACAAAACAAGCCCAAAGACCCAGCGCAGGAGCTTGTGAGGCCATGTGGCCTGCCACTGAAGAACAGTGGGACTCTTACGTTGGCTGTCAAAGTGAAGGGGTCCTTTCAGGGACACAAGATGCAAAGGGGATGTGACACCCATGCTCCCCTTCTGAGCTTCATGAGCTTTTTTGACCATGAGGCAAAATTAAAATACTGAGTCCTCTGGCAGCTCTTGCTGTTGGGATGTCAGTGGTCACAGTGGTTCCTGTGTGGGTTTTCCATACAATTCATCTTTCTCCCGGCAGGCAGGTGTAGAGTCTTCATTAAGCCACACTGTCCTCAGGCTGCTGCTGCCTTGAATTACCTGCTGTCTGTGGCTGATGGGGATACACGGCAGACCACAACTGCAAGGTTCAGGACTGCAGAGCTGCTTATTTCTACCTGGCCCCAGAGAATATATGGTCTGCATTAGCCACCCATCCATGCAGGAGTCACTGCAGAGAATGCCAGGGAAGACCCTGCTTGTGGAAGTTTGGGGCTGACCAAATCCCTCTGCATGTCTTGAGACCATCAGACGTGGTTCTCAGTGGACTCCAAATCAGTCAGGGGTACGGTAAGGTCTAGTAAGTGTACTGTTGGTTTTTTGTAAGCTTCTGTAGAGTCAAGGAGCCATTTCTAGGGCTAAATAACACATGCTCTGTAAGTGCAGCTCCTGGCTGGTGGAAACGAAGGAAACCAGCTCTCCTGCTGTATCTCTTCTCCCCCCCCCCCCCCCCCATAACATGCTACCTGTGCAGAGATCTTGGAAGTTGTCTTTGTTTCCCAAGGGTATCAGAATTCCTGCCCAACCTAAACGCACAGCCCTGTGATGGTTGCTGTGCAACCCTGCAATGGACATGGGAATGCTGACTGCATTAGTTAGAAACCTACATTTCACAACAAAAACAGCAAGCTGGTTCACTGGCACCAGAGTCCTGGCAAAAGGCTGACAGATCCTCCCTCAGAGGGATGCTCTGCTGCTCCCTGCAAACACCGCAAGGAAGGAATGGAGCATCTTCTGTGGGAGCAGGGGGCCATTCCCTCTTGGCAGCAGGCCACTGCTGGTTCACCAATAGCCCATGCAGCTCTGATGACATTTGGTGCCTTGTGAACAAGCCCTATTCCTGCTTGGCTCTGATGGAGGGGTGTCATGAAAGAGACAATCTACTCGCAACAGTGTTATCAATGTCACTTCAAAATTAAAGTTCCAGAGGGGGGCCGTGTCAGTCTAGTTCATCAGAACAAACAAGGACTCCGGTGGCACTTTTAAGACTAACAAACTTAACTTAAAAGTGACATAGGACTCCTTGTTTGTTCAAAATTAAAGGGTCAGACTTCGTAGAAGGGAGAGGAGAAATAAAAGCTTGTTAGAGACACAGAGCGTAGGTCTTAGAATTTTATTTTACCGATAAGTCATCTGGGCATTAGCCAGTCCCAGCTGTACTTTGTGTCCAGTGCCTTGGACAGATCTAGCCAGTTACACTAGTTTTTCTGGTTTGGGCGTCATCTCTGTTTGTTTGCACATGTCTCTGACAGAGTAGCTTGAGGAAGGGTATCTTCACATAAAACAGGCTTCATAGCCTCACTCTCTGTCCCTGCTCTGCAGGTGGCGTTCCAGAGCCAAGCTCACTCTACCATTGCTGCTGGATCTGGGGGTCTCCATGACCCTGTCTAATGCACAGTTTAGGATTTATAATTGCTCAGTACAAGTCCCTTTGCCAGAAGCTTGCACAGGAGTCCCGAGAGAGCAAGCATAGTTCTCTGCCAATGTCATCAGTTTATGGCCATCCTCCACCCCGGTGCAGCTTGCGTGGACTGTGACAGATCCATCACGCAGTGGTTTCCTTCTGCACGGCTTAAGAGGAAGCACTGAGCACTCAGACAGGCAATGTGTGGAGACCACATTGGCTATGTCCACACGAGGCTTTTATTTCGAAACAGTTGTTTCGAAATAAAATTTGTCATGTCCAAATGACGTTTTTTTATTTCAAAATGACGGGATCCCGTCATTTCGAAATAACATCCATTGTTTTGGAACAATAAAACCTAGCTTGTAATCGAAATAGCAGTTATTTCAAAATGGTTGTTTCGAAATAATGCCATTCGGGTGTGTTGTTTTGAAATAATGATTATTTTGAAATAACACTCTTGCCCCTGTCCTTCCCAGGGTGCCTTCCTTTTTCTATATACTGGGTGGGGATGTGGCCCAGGCCGGGGCCCATGATGCCACACCTCCCGTGCTGCCCCTCTCCTGAAGTGAAATAGCAAGTTCTGTGTCCGGACATGCTATTTCGCATTGAGGGTTTCCCTTATTTCAAATTAACATTTTCTTATTTTGAATTAAGTTATTTCAAAATAAGGATTTTATTTTGAAATAACTCATTTTGAAATAACTTATTTCAAAATAAGAGTTTACGTGTGAACACAGCCATTGTACTGCCCATGAACAGGGCTGCTTCTGTTCCACTGTGATGCCTGAGGCCACACTGCTGGCAAACTGCTAGTGTGACAAACCACTTGGGAAAGCTGGGATTTTAAGCATCCAGGGGCATCCCAAGAGTCAATCTTACCTGACTGCCTGGTAAAGTGACTTTAGTCTCACGCCTAAACCTTTTGTGCTAACGGCCTCTTTCATTGTATGGTGACTTCTATTATTCTGAAGGCCTGAAGCACTCCGGTGAGCTGCAAACAAATCCTTTCTGGGTGTGGATGACAGGGTAAGTCAGGTTCCGGACACTGCAAAAGATGTTCAACAGAAACAGTAGCAGAGGCTGCAGGATGCTGTTAAAGATGGCAACCAAGAGGGGCTTAAGAATATGATCTCCTACAGCTGTCAGCAGGAGGGAGAAGATGAAGTTTGGCTAGTTGCTTGTTTCTGCTTAGTATATTCCCCAACCAGCAGTATGTACTAGAACTGCAGAGTCTATGAAGAATCTGTGCCAGGCAGTCCCTAACAAGGACTCTATTAACAGACCAACCATTGGGATTGATGGTACCTGGAGTTTTCCATGCTGAGAAAGTGGAGAGCAGCCAGAAGAGGCCAGGGGAGTAGGGGGCAGAGAGAGAACAGCAGAGAAACTCCCCACCACAAAAAACGGTAGCCTCCGTGGAACAGACATCAGAAAAATCCCAAGTCACAGAAACCTGAAACTTCCATAAGTACTATAGAGCAAAGGTAACTGCTCTAGTGTTAAGATGAAAACTAGCTTTTCCTACAAGCTTGGTTTTCAACCCTTCTATTTAACTTACATCCCCCCAAAGGAACTGATCTTCCTAGACTTTATACTTACTGAATGGGGCAGGCATCCTCGTGACAGAGGATGGGGAAAAAGCTGAAGTGCTCAATGCTCTTTTTTACTTCAGTTTTCACAAGCAGGGTCAGCTCCCAGCCCACTACACTAGCTACGGTAGACTGGTGAGAAGAAGAGAGGCCCTTGGTGACAGAAGGTCAGGTTAGGGACTACTTAAAGAAACTAGATGTGCACAAGTCCATGGGGCCGGATGAACTGTATCCAAGGGTGCTGAGGGAGCTGGCTGATGAGATAGCAGTACCGTTGGCCATTATCTTTGAAAACTCATGGCGAACAGGAGAGGTGCCAGGGGACTGGAAAAAAGCAAATATAGTACCTATCTTCAAGAAAGGCAAAAAGGAGGATCCAGGGAATTACAGACCTGTCAGCCTTACCTCAATCCCTGGAAGAATCATGGAGCAGCTACTCAAAGAATCCATCCTGAAACACTTGGAGGAAAATAGAGTAAATCAGGAACAGTCAGCATGGATTCACCAAGGGTAAATCATGCCTGACCAACCTCATCACCTTCTATGATGAGATGACTGGATTTGTGGATGCGGGAAGAGCCGTTGATGTGATGTATCTTGACTTTAGCAAGGCTTTTGATACAGTTTCCCGCAGCATTCTCATTGGCAAATTAAGGAAGTATGGGTTAGATGCGTGGACTGTAAGGTGGATAGAAAACTGGCTAGAACAACGGTTTCAGCGTGTAGGAATCAATGGCTCCATGTCAAGTTGGCAAGCAGTAACGAGTGGTGTGCCCCAGGGGTCGGTCCTGGGGCCAGTTCTGTTCAATGTTTTCATTAATGATCTGGATGATGGGATAGATTGCACTCTCAGTAAGTCTGCGGATGATACCAAACTGGGGGGAACAGTAGACACCCTGGAGGGCAGGGACAGGATTCAGGGAGACCTAGACAATTGGAGCAGTGGGCCAAGAGGAATCTCATGAGGTTCAACAAGGATAAGTGTAAAATCCTGCACTTGGGACGAAAAAACCCCATGTACTGCTACAGGCCGGGGAGGGATCAGCTAAATAGCAGCACTGGAGAAAACGACCTGGGAGTCATGGTGGATGGGAAGCTGGATATGAGTCAGCAGTGTGCTCTTGCTGCCAAAAAGGCCAATGGCATACTGGGCTGCATCAGAAGAAGTGTTGCCAGCAGATCGAGGGATGTGATCATTCCCCTCTATTCTGCACTAGTGAGGCCACATCTGGAATACTGTGTCCAGTTTTGGGCTCCCCACTACAAAAAGGACATGGACAAATTAGAGAGAGTCCAGAGGAGGGCAACAAAAATGATCAAAGGGCTGGAGCACAAGCCCTATGAAGAAAGACTAAAGGAACTAGGCTAATTTAGCCTGCAGAAGAGAAGATTGAGGGGGGATTTGATAGCAACCTTCAACTACTTGAAGGGCTGCTCCAAGGAGGATGGAGCTCGACTGTTCTCGGTAGTAACAGAGGGCAGAACGAGAAGCAATGGTTTCAAGTTACAGCTGGGGCGGTCCAGGCTGGATATTAGGAGAAACTTCCTTACTAGGCGAGTGGTGAAGCATTGGAATAAGCTGCCTAGGGAGGTGGTGGAATCTCCATCTCTGGAGGTGTTCAAGGCCCAGCTGGACAAAACCCTGACTGGGATGATCTAATGGGAGTGGTCCTGCCTTTTTTTGGCAGGGGGTTGGACTAGATGACCTCGTGGGGTCCCTTCCAACCCTGTGATTCTATGATTCTATGATATGACACATCACATTCCATGGTAGAATCTGATTGAAATATTAGGATGGAATAAGGCATTTTGTTCTTAGTGCTCTGAATGTTTTTCCAGCATGGACACTGAGAAATTCCCAAACTTCTTCCTAACTTAGCTTTGGCTCATCCATCTCCAAAAAGCTGGGGCTCCAACCTCCAGAGCCACTTTGCTGGCAGAGGAAACAAGACACTCCCCTTTTGGTACTTTGGGGAAATGACAGATTAGAGCAGGGTTTTGACTGAGAATTTCTCAAAGTTTGTTTTTTGCATGTTTGCAATATTCTTCATTAACTATATTTCTCTATCTATTCAACCTGGTGGATAAACATACTAGTCGTCCTTTAACTACTCTTCTGGAGAGCAGGGAGAACTTGCATGCAGGATGTGTTTGCTTTTCTTTGACTCAGTTAAAGAATCATCTTGTCTATTACTTTGGTTCCCTAAACCAACCATACACAGGTGAAACTAGCTGAATGCTGAAGGCTGCTGAGCCCTCTAATTTAGAGTACACTCTCCTCAAAGGGAAGCAGGGAATTCTGAGGTCTTTCCTGAGCCCATACAGCAAAGGCCACTTGCCTCAAAAGCCAGAGGCCCTGTCTACATGTGTTATCCTCTTTCCCAAATAGGAAAGTTATTTGTGCCTCCTGAAGGCCAAAGTATCTTCAGACCTCATTTACTCAGCCCCTTTGGCTGGAAGCTGCTGACTTTACTATTTAGGCTAAGGCTTGGGTTACAAAGAAAGACAGTATGCTACATACACCCCTCATGGAATACCTACGGCAAGCCCCTCTGTGTCATTCCCATGGAATCCAGCCCCCACCCCACCCCAAACAGTACAGATACATGTTTTGACTAGAGTTTAGGGGTTAGTTAAAAGAAGCCACATTGATAAAGCAAAGCCAGGATTTCATTTCTGTGGAACTTTCCATTTTTCCTTCCTGTCCACCCATACAGTGACAGTCACCTGCTACAGCAGCGGTCTCAAACACATGGCCCATGGGCTGCATGCAGCCCCCAAAGTTATTTCCTGTGGCCCACAATGACACTATCATTACCAATATTTGCAATATTGTTGTATGAAAAGGTTTGTGGTGTGGCCCTTGGGTCAGGGGTGTCGCTGGCTGGGGGACAGACCTGGGGCATAGGCCCAGGCCCTGCCCCTGGCTGGCAGGCCATGCCCCCAGCCTACAGGTCCCGCCCCCGGGCCAGGGCCAGGGCCAGGTGCCACTATGCTGCTGTGGCCACGGACGGCCAGGCGCTGCATCCCTGGCCAGGGATGGGGCCGTGGCGGCTGCAGGCGGCCAGGTCCCGGATCCCTGGCCTGGGACAGGGCCAAGGCAGCTGCGAGCAGCCAGGCCTCATATCCCTGTAGGGGGACAGGGCCAGGCCCCCGGATCCCTGTAAGGGTAGGGGGCCGCCGCCGGCTGGGCCCTAGAACTCTGGCGGGGGATGGGGCCACCGGCAGCCAGGACCCAGATCCCTGGCCGGGGACAGGGCCGCTGCGGCCGCCAGCGGCTGGGCCCCAGATCTCCGGCCCAATTGGGCCGGAGATTCAGGGCATGTGTGCCAGCACCAGCGATGCCCCTGCCTTGGGTTAATGTACTAGTCTTCATGGGCCCCTTGTGTGGTCCTCATATGGCCCTATGGTGATTTGAGTTTGAGACTCCTGTGCTACAGCATCAGTTCTAGTCTCCTAGGAAGGTTCCAGGAAACATACAGCTCCTTCCAGAGGTCTGAAATTGTGCCCACTTGTATGAACACAGTCCTTGTGTGGGGCACTGTAGTTTTATACGCAGCTGGGATATTAGTGTGAGCTTTAGGCGTGTGGCCCAAAAATATAAGATGATGAGAAAAAAGAGCTGGTGCATTAAACTTGTAAGGGCCCTTGGAAATACCAGAGATGCCTTATTTAATGTCTGCGGTAAAGCAATAAAAATAAAACACAGTTATCTGGGTACTAGGCAGAGGTGTCCCTAGGGTAGGGTGAGCAGGGTGGCCGCCCAGGGGCCTGCACTGCTGCCCCTACGCATGCCAGGGACTGGCATGAGCCCCCAGTCTCCCAGGGCAAGCCCCAAATGTGAGCATGCAGCTGAGCGATTAGCTGGAGGGGAGAGGGAGTTTTAACCCTTTCTTCCTCCAGCAGACACTGGCAGCACCAGCCCAGGGAACACACAGCCAGGTAAGTACTGTGGAAAGGGGGGTCTGGTGGGGACCCTGACCTTGAGCCATGGGGGCAGGTAGCTGGGGATCTGCCCCTTGCCCGGGGGGGGCCCTGGGTCAGGCCAGCAGCAAGATCAGGGGTAGGAATCTGGTGGACCTGGGGATCCAGGACTCCCCATAGGCCCTGGATCTCAAATGCTTAATGTGGGGCAGGGGGCCAGGGATCAGGCCCACCTAGGCCTTGTCAGGCCAGTGGCCAAGCTGGAGGGGGTGGGGGGGCTGGGGATCCAGGACTCTCCCTGGGCCCCATGTCACATGGAGCTAGTGGGGGGGCAGATAGATCTGGGATCATGCCCTTCTGGGTCCTGGGTCCTTTTGGTGGCCAGACAAGAAGATGGCAGGCAGGCCAGGTGGTGAGGCTGGGGGACGGGCTGGGCCAGGGGTTGTTTCCACCTAGCCCAGGCACCAAGGCTGGGGGAGCCAGCAGTCAGGCTGGGCCATGGGTCCCCTCCTCCAAGCCCAGGTAGGGAGGCTGGGTGGGAAGGCCAGGCCATGGTTCTTCCCACCCATAAGCCCAGGCAGATTTAGCTAGTGGTCACCCCACAAGCCCAGGTAGTGAGGCTGCGAAGCCAGCAGGGGGCTGGGCCATGGGACACCTCCCCTAAGCCCACATGGCGAGGTCAGGGCCAGGGTTGTGCCCTGCTCCTCCAGTGCTCAGGTGGTGAGTCCCAGGGGGCCCAGCAAAAGGCTGAAATCGTAGCCAAGTGGACCTTCAGAGAGGGTAGTGACAATCCACTAGATTTCAGATGCCAGAGATAATCTAGGAGGCCCTGAATAGGGTCTTCCCGTTTATCCATAGACCACCGAGCAAACCACCACCACCACTTAGCAGCGTATGTGACTCTTGTGAATTGCTTCCTGCTCATACAGAGGACCTCCCTCACCGGAGAAGAGCACAGCTGTTCACTGCCCGTCAGCCACGAAGGAACCACCCATGGAGATGCAAGGCTTCCAGGTTGGGATGGAGTAATAGGCCGTTGTCCTGGGATAATAGGTCCGATCTCAGAGGCAGCTGGACAGGGTTGCTCCGCAACAGCCTCAGAAGGGTTGAGAACCAGTATTGTCTTGGCCAAGCTGGGGCTAGCAGTATGACCTCTGCTCTCTTCTCCTTTATTTTCTGCAATACCCTGGGGACCAATGGCATCGGTGGGAAGATGTATAGCAGGCTGTCCGACCATCGAACTTTGAAGGCGTCCGCCCTCGAGCCCGGGCTGAGCCCCTTGAATGAACAAAACTCCTGGCACTTGTTGAGCTGTGAGGCAAACAGGTCTAGTCGGGGATGACCCCACCTCTGGAAGAGAGCCTCTACCACTTCTGGATGGAGAGACCACTCGTGCGACATAAACCTCCTGCTGAGCTCGTCCGCTAAGCAGTTCTGGAGGCCCAGCACGTATGATGCTACTGGGCGTATCTCATGGCTAATACAAAACTCCCATAGATTCATGGCTTCCCGACAGAGTTGTCTCGAGCGGGTGCCCCCTTGTTTGTTGATGTAAAACATCGCCACGATACTGTCTGTTCGTACAGAAACCGTCTGCCCGCAGAGACATTCCCGAAACACCATGCATGCCAGGCGCACTGCTCTGAGCTCCTTGGCGTTGATATGCAGGAGGGAGTCCCCGTCCTCCCATAGGCCTTGAGTCTTGAGACAGCCCAAACGCGCACCCCAGCCTTTGTCTGAGGCATCCATCATTACGTGAATCGACGGCTGAACGAGTCGGAAAGGAATCCCGGAACACAGATTGGACTTGTGGCTCTACCACCAAAGGGATTCCAACACTGACGCCGGTACAGTGACCATTGTGTCCAAACTGTCTCTTGCTGGGCGGAACACGCTTGCCAACCACAACTGGGGCAGATACATCCGGAGGCGGACGTGGCTGACCACAAACGTGCATGCCACCATGAGACCCAGTAAGCAGAGGCACTCTCTGGCAGAGGCTAGGGGAAACCTCGTTAAGGAGTCCACTGTCTGCTTGATCACCTGGAAGCGGGAAACCGGGAGGCTCACCCTTAAGGACACCGAGTCCAGGACTGCCCCTATAAACTATCCTCTGCGTGGGTAGTAACACCGACTTCTGCGTGTTCACCAAGAGGCCCAGTTGATTGAACAGGGACTGTATCATTGATAAATGGGACAGCACCTCCTGCTCCGAGCAACCCGTGATCAACCAGTCGTCGAGATACAGAAAAAGGGTGACTCTTTGCCTTCTGAGGAAGGCCGCTACCACTGCCAGGCATTTTGTGAACACCCAAGGTGCCACTGAAAGACCGAATGGGAGCACGGTAAACTGTAGATGCTTCCGGCCCACCATGAAGCACTAAAGCTTCCTATGTCTTTGGTGGATTGCTATGTGAAAGTATGCATCTTGCAAATTGAGGGCGGCGTACCAATCGCCTGGATCCAGAGAGGGAACAATGGAGGAGAGGGATACCATGCGAAACCGAAAAACGGTTGAGGCGCTGCAAGTCCAGAATAGGCTGCAGACCCCCTTTCCACTTTGGGATAAGGAAATAATGGGAGTAGAACCCTTTGCCCCTTTGGTTGGGTGGGACCTCTTCCACAGCCCCTTTCTGGAGCAGGGTCTGAACTTCCTCTAATAGCAGCTGCTCATGTGTGGGATCCCTCTGGGAGGGTTACGATGCCAGGGAGGCCGATGGGGGTAACGAAGAAAATTGAAGGGAATAGCGCTCCTGAATTGTCCTGAGTACCCAGCAGTCCGACATAATCTTGAGCTGCTCTGGCAAGTAATGGGAGAGTCTGTTGGCAAACAAGGGAATCTCTGGATCTTCGGGGATTGATAGGTCACCCTCGGGCTGACTTTCAAAAGTTCTTTTTCTGGCCCGTTGGCTGCTGCAAACCCCCCTGGCCACTAGGCTAGCGACCAGTGGACCTGCGGCCACCTCTGCTCCTCCGCCTGTCATCGTCCAGGCGGTGGTGATATGGCCAGGAGGGTGGTGGCAGCTTAAAGGGCTTCCTCTGATTCGCTGTGTATGGAGCCCCAGCGACCTGATTAAGGCCCAAGAGTCCTTCAGGGTCTGTAGATAGGAGTCTGTTTGTTGAGAGAACAGCTCGGGTCCTTCAAATGGAAGGTCCTGAATAGTGGCTTGTACCTCCTGAGGTAGCCCTGATGCTTGCAACCATGAGCTCCTCCACATCATAACCCCAGAAGCCATGGTGTGGGCTGCTGCATCCAAGGCTGACTGCAACAGTGCCTTGGAAACCACTTTTCCCTCCTTAATTGAGGCAGACAAGGCAGCTCTAGAGTCCTGCTCTAACAAGTCCGAGAATTTCTCTAGGGCTGACCAAGCATTAAATATATATCTGCTGATGATCGCCTGCTGGTTAGCCATCCTCAACTGCAGTCCCCCCGTCGAATAGACTTTGCGCTTGAACAAGTCCAGCTTTTTTGCATCCTTGGACTTGGGAGTCAGGCCTGGGTGACCTCGTCCTTCACGCTCATTTGCCGCGGCCACCGCTAATGAGCCTGGAGTAGGGTGGGAATAAAAATGTTCATACCCCTTGGAAGGGACAAAGTACTTTCTTTCTGCTTGTTTAGGCGTAGGGGGAATTGAGGCCGGCGTATGCCACGCCTTGGTGCTTTGCACCGTTTTAATAAAAGGCAGGGCGATGTGGCTCGGGCCCTCCGGGAGGAGGATGTCCCCCGTGGGATCCGTGTCTTCCAAGATCTCCTCTGCCTGCAGGTTTAGGCCTTTGGCTATCTGGTGGAGAAGCTCCTGATGGGCTTTCGCATCATCCAGGATGGGCAAAGGTTTAGCCCCTGCCACCGCTTCATCCGGAGGGGACAAAGATGATTCTTCCAGCCCAAGGCCCCCGGTTTGATCTCCCGATTGTGCACTGCGGTCCCTGCTAGCCAGGCTCGTCTGGTCTTGGTTGCCCCTTACGGACTCTACGTCCAAGGTCTCACCGGTACCGGGTGGGGCACTAACCATAAAGGACGGAGGCGGTCTGACACCCAACCCCGCAGTTGAGGCCCCGGGACCATAGCCCTTGCCTTGCTGGAAAGCCTACAGGGTCCAGAAGAGCCACTGAATGCCAGGTTGCCAGCCTGACCACTGAGGGTGGAATGGAGGGGGGAGCAGAACTGGCTGGGAGGGCTGAACAGCGGCACCCTTGTGCGATCCCTGCGGTCTGGTCTCTTCCATGGAGCTCGCTGAAGGGCTACTCCTTGGGGACCAAGGCAGTGCCAAAGACAATGGTACCAGAGAATGGCGCCAACCCTCCTCGCACGGATCTGAGTGCCGGTGAGGTGGTGAGGCACCCTGTTGAGACGGCACTGGGGAGCAGTACTGTGGGGCTCCAGCAGCTGCCACCATGGCCAGCAGTACCGGTGAACGGCGCAGCAGTGGGGGAACTGGCGCAGAGGGGAGTTGGTTTCCTTTGTGACGCTACCGATCTGCTCGGTACTGTGGGGGTCGGGTCCAGGGCCTTTTGAGGCCGATTGTCCAGACAGCTCCTGCAGTGCCACAAAGGCCTCTGGTGTAGATGGCAGCAGGATGTCCTCCTCTAAAATGTCCCTAGTGGGTGAGGAGACTGAGGCCGGGCTGTGCTGATACTCCCTGTGAGCCTGCACTGGGGGGGGGGGGGGGGAACGAGACTGAGTCAGGCTAACTTGGTGCTGACTAGCGTCCTTCTGGTGCACCATACCACATGGTGGAGAACACCCCCTGTCCACCTTTCTCTTCTTTGATGGCACCGGAGACAGCAAGCGACGCTGTGATTCCTGGTGCAGCTTGGTATGGCCGGGCTTTGGCGTCGATGTTGGTGACGACAACGCCGGATCACTCTGCACTGACAGTGCCGTGCTCGAACCCGAATTGCCAGGGGCGGGGTGCAATGCCTCCCCCATCATATGGAGCTTAAGTCTCTGGACTCTATCTTTCTGAGTCCGCGGCTTGAACCCCCAACAAATCTTGTATCTCTCTGCAAGATGAGCTTTTCCAAGGCACTGTAGACAGTTGCTGTGAGGATCATCTACTGGCATGGGTTTCTTACATTCTTCATGTTTTGAAGCCTGGCATAGCCCGACCCCGAGCCCGGGTTGGGCGGCTATTATCTCTAACTAACTACAACTAACTCTAAACTAAGACAAAACTAACTATAACAGGTACTCCTGAGGTGAACCTAATCGCCGCGGGAAAAGACTGCATACGCAGCAGTTGTTCCAGTGACCGACAGGGCGGTAAGGAACTGAGGAGGGAGGGGCCAGTTGGTTGCTATATAGGGAGTGGCAAAGGCGCCACTCCAGGGGGCGCTACAACCGGCTCTACGGGTACTCTAAGAGGAAAAAATTCCAGCATGCCATGCACTGGGCGTGCAGACACCTACAGGGGAATGGACAGGAGCAATCACTCGAAGAACCTGCAAATCCACGGATATCTGCAGATATCTACCTTATCCGCAGATATAACATGGATATCCGGACCACTTCTTGTGGATGCAGGTCAGATACGGATCCACTTATTTGTATCCGTGCAGGCCTCTACCTATATCACCAGCAGGACTAGCTAGTGCCAATGTTCCCTTTAAGGTTTGGCAGCTTGTGTGCAAAATTTTGAACCTGTGGGCAGAACTTTTTCTGAACAAAATTTATGTGCAAGTTCACATGATGGAAATTATTGAAAAATATAGAACAATGAAAAAATAAGTTATTTAAAATTGTTTTTGTTAATAATTTGAATGTATTCTATGCTTATGCGACATTTTTGTCTCATCAGTTCTTCAGTCCTGTTCATCTGCCTTTGTTGGTTTTCCAAAATGAATAAGCACATAAAAAACTTTAAAAAGTGAAAGCAATTAACTTGCCTCTTGTTTTTCATTTTGCACAGCAGCCCATTTTACACTTTAAAAAAAATTGTCCTAAATTGTTCCTAACCAGTTCAAATGTGCCCCTTAATTTGTCACTATTAATAATTTTGATCACGGTATACTTTATTTATTTTCCTTCATTTTATTAGTGTTTGCTATATATATTTTCCCCCCAATTTAGCCCTTCCCTAAGGAGCAACAGGCCAAAAATTAAAAATCCCAACCTGGGGCTTGACCCTGTGATTACAAATCTGTTACTCTACCAACTGAGCTAGAGGGATTCTGTATAGAAATACTAGGAATAAAGGATAACTGTGTACTCCACTGCCCCCTTGCTATTCCCCCCCCCGCCCCCCAATAAACTACTCTTTATTCCCTGTGTGTGCATCTGTGCAGCAACCTCTTAATGTCAGGATTGTGGGTCCCAGCAATGTGTTGGGCCTCCCCCCCCCCCAACAGTCTACTTACCGGGAGTAAAAGGGTGGGCAATCACCTATTTTTAGAATGACGGGGGGGGGAAGGACACGAGGTAAAAAGGAGCCCTTGGATAGCTAGCGACCCCCCCCCCCCAAGCCAATCCTCAGTGGGGCTACAGGCCTGCCCCCTTGCTCATCTTCAGCTGCTCTCCCAGCCTGCCCTCTCCCCCAGTTGATCCTTGGCCATGGTTAAGGCCTGCCTGCCCCCCCCCCCATCCAGTCCTCAGCTGCTTTGCCAGACTAGGGTTACCAGATACCAAAGCATGGAAAGGAGAATGTTGGACACATACACATCCAGGGTTCCGCCTGGGCCCCCTTCATCCACCCAGCCACTGCCCCCCCCCAAATGCTTGCCCCATTGATCACCCAACTCCAGGGAAATCTGTCTAGCCCCTAGTTACAGTGTGAGATTAATTGCAAGAACAGAGGCTCAAGAGTATCAAATGAATGGCTTAAGTATTTTTCCTCTTCACATTAAAGTAACCGTAAAGCCAACCATTTTAAGGCGTCACAAAACTAAGTATTTAATGTTATATTAAGGTGCAAGGAGAATCATACTGCAGAACTCCTATTCAGATTGATATTTTTACGCTGTGAGTTGCAAATGGAAGCAAACCTCCAATAAATTTAGTGTAGTAATAAGATAAGACTAAAATCAGTTTTAACACAGTAAGTTCCTTCACAGAATTCACTCTCATTGTTTGACACACAGAGGGGTGGACCCTTGTCTACATGAAGTCTAACAGAATTTGAGGTGTTGGCTTCAAAAGGAAAAGTAATCTCTGTCAGCAATATTTTCCCCATGATTTGAAATTAGCGGTGTGGTGCAGTGGGAGGTTTTGGGGGTGTGTAGGGGTGCTCACTCATTTGGTCTAACACCGTTATTAGCTGACAACTGGGGGGTGCAGGAGGAGTGCACAGAAATCCCTGTCTAGCCTCAGTTTTGAGCCTCACTGCAGTATTTAAAAAAAAAATCACAGACAAGCTCTTTAGATTTTATACACACAGGAAAGGAGAAATCAAGAAATGAGAGCTGCTGGTTTTTATGTGTAGATCTTCCTGAAACATAACCTTTTACCTAAAATGCAGATTTCTGGAGACATCATATCCTACTATGTCTGCCATAAACCACAGATGGATCTATATCTATTTTATGACAGTTGACATTTTGTTTGCTTTTTTGTGAAATACACATCAAATGGCTAGGGGGGCAGAGTAGAATTAGATGTCTGTGACTATCAAATGCTCTGCCCAAGAGGACAGCACCTATTCTTGAATGCAATGATCAGTTTTTTCCTAAATATACCAAAATAAAAATAAGCACAGAGTATATAAGTAAAAGGCAAAACCCAGCTGCTTGTTTTCTGTGATTTGATAAACTACTAACAAAGGGACAAATATTGCAATCCTTGCATCATCACATTTCCCACTGATTTATTTAACCTATACGATCAGGCCCAGCCCAGCAGCTACTTTGGAATGGATAATACTTGCAGCTCTGTGTATCTTACTAAAATTTAAGGATACATCTATAGCGGACTAATCTCATGTTGGAAAGGAGAAACAAACTGAAAAATCACAGTGAGAAAAGAAAAAATCTTAGATTCAAACCTCACAATCAAATGTGAACTTTGCTGGCCCACCAAACAAAAGATTTGTTGCCAAAGGCCAAAGTTCATTAGCAGGAATAAAGATCTGGCTTAACTCAGCCATTGCAGAAAGAACCCTCCCGAGAAACTTTAAGCCAAGCAGGGCAGCAAAGCAGAAAGCAAAGAAGCAGTCACAGGTTTCTCTCTGGGTACTGGTGGGACCCCATCAAGGTGAAGAAAAGCCCCAGCCCCTCCAAAATATAAGATCAAGCCTTCCCCAGAATCAGGTGGAGGGAAAGGGGAGAGGACCTGATCTGAACCCTGGAAAGGAGCCTGGGGTGAGGAGCCAAAGCAAAGCAAACCCACTTTCAGCAGGGCAGACAGCCCCCTTCACTTTCAATAAAGGTGCACCAGCCCAGCAAGGGATCCTCTCCAAATTCCCAGCCCCAGCTGCAGCTGGGCTGAGGAGCAGAGAAACAGATGCTGGAGCTGCATACCTGTATTTTTACAGAGCTGCCCCAGCCTCTAGCAAAAACACAAAGGCACTTTTTCAGTAATGCCTGGAGCAGGGAGGACACCAGGGTAAAGAGGAGGAGATGTCCTTTTGCCTGAAGTCTGGTAACCCTAAGCCTGACCCTCCCCCAGCCAATCTTCAGCAGCTCTGCTGGCTGCTGCCCGGCCCTGGCCACCACCCCCCCAGCTGCTCTGCTGGTCCGGCCCTGCTCCCCCCCCGTCCGCTGATCCTTGGTTGCTTTGACAGCCTGGGCCTGCCCCCTGGCCCCAGCCCTGGCCCCTCCTCCCCCAGCTGCTTAGCTAGTCCAGCCCCAGGCCTGGCCCCGCCCCTGGTCTCCTGGCCAATCCTCAGTGGCTCTGCCAGCCTGTCCTGGGCTGCACTGCTGGATTGGCCCTCCCCGTGCGTGGGAAGGGGAAATCCCTGCGCAGGGAGGGGTTTTTAGGTGCACGGCCATGCACATTAGCAGGAACATAGGCTGGTGCCTAAACATCGCTCATCCAATCAACCTCCGTTAAGGTTATAAGGCATACGCCTCCAACTTGGGCGCACTCAAACCCTTCCTGAACCCATGAAGCAGGCAGTTCATTCCCACTTGCCAAATACTAGGCACAATGTCAGGACCTGGCCATCAGACGCAAGTGTTGGCAAATTGCTCGTAGTTTCCATGTGGAATATGAACCTTCCCGTACTCACTACTACTGGCTGGTCCACAGCTTAGATGAGCACTCTTAAGAGAGGTTGTAATAACAGGGTCCCCGCCCCATTCCTTCACCACTTTTTCCCCATGGGGGGAAAAATTGGCCACATTAACAAATGGTGACTCTCCCCCCCCAGGAATCTCCCACCCCGGGACATTGATCGCCACCTGGACGGGCCCTCATGTCAGAACCCCCGTATACGGGATCTTGCGCCTCACAGAGGGGACCTGTGCCACTTTCCCTTCTCTCTTTATCTCTAAGGTGGCCGTTCTCTTACACCTAAACTGGGAAACCCCTCAGGTAATGGAGAACCTGAGGAGACAACGTAATAATAAATAATAATACTATAATCAGCCAGATCTCACCCCTTCACCATTCAGTCAAAGGCAGAGAAACTCGTCCCTTCGCCCCTCGTTACATTCACACTTCCTACTCCCATCGTGATGGTTTGGAGCCCTCTCCCACAGAGCGGGTACTAGTCTGGGCCCAATCATCACTTCCCAGAGTTTCATCCAGCGGTGTCTGTTAACTTCACCTTTCTGGTAAGACCTAATACCAACAATAGTATACTCATAGAGGACACTTCAGATAAACCAAAAGTGTCCTAAAAAGGAGATGGCCAGATGTGCCCCACCAGTGCGGCGGACCCTCCCTCAGCTCCTTTCGGAGGAGATTACATCCTTCTTCCGTACACCCTGATTCTCCATCGGGTCCCCTTCTCAAAGGGAGCCTCAAGCTTGATATACACCCCTGTGTATCATCAGGCTTAAGCCCAGTCCTGTACTGGGATGCTGCTTCCCGCCAGTAGGAAGCCATGTAGGCCAAAGTGAGTTGGTTCCATAGGCCACAGGGGCTAGCATCTGGGCCTATCACGCTCATGAGCCTATCACTTGACCATCGCCTTACTGTGTTCAGCTCCTTCCCCCAATATCCCTGTGGCTGCTTTCCAGACGCAAAAAAAAAAAAAATCGAAAGAAAGGGGCAAGGTGGAGATGGCGGCAATACCATTTCCTTGCGTCTTGCGAGGTTACGGATGCTGACAACCTACCCCAAAAGGGACTGTCATGGTGTCATTGGTGAGTTCATGCAGGCCTGATCATATTCTCCAGGCCCATAGAATGTCCCACCTGTGCCTATCTTATATAGTACAGCAGGGCGGGTCAAGCACCAGGCTTTCCCATGATGGTCCTGCTGCGTCACTTATAAGCATGCTGTATGGGGGCATCAGCTGTCACCCTTGAGCTCTCCTGCTTCTCTTTTAACTAGATCAAAGTAAATTTCGCTACCTACTCCCCACCTGCTCCTGGTAACCCATCCCTCCTGCAGCATACCGAGCGTACCAGATCCATGTACCCATCTGGCCCAAGGCCTGCATCTGTTTTACAATGCTGGACTGAGGGAAAGACGGTCTACCTCTCTTCCGCCGCCTATTGCAGTGTTGGTAGCTACCACTGCCAGCCCGGTAAACTTAGGGCCTTGTGAACTCCCTCATGGGGTACACCAACATGTGTTGTTGCCAGAACAATAAATCCTCAGCCCTTCTCACGCCTCTAGCAATACTCTCAGGCAGAGCAATTATAGATGCATTCCTCGACACAGCCCATCCCTTCCCTGATAAGTGTCCCACCTGCTCTTAAACACCGCTGTAAGGCAGGCTTAGGAGCTGTGCCTAACAGCTGCTGATGTAAGGCAGATTTAGGAGCTATGCCTAACAGCTGCTGAAGTGGAGCAACTAATCTGCATGGGTTCTGTATTAGCATGGTATTTACATACTGGATGCAGGGCATTGTGGGGTTAATCTACTCACAAATCTGTCAATATCTGTAATTCTACTGAAGGGAAATACAAAATACTGTCTTTTTGTAAATTGCTACTCTATTTGTTTCAAATCCGTCTGGACTAGTTAAAGGGTAAAACTACCCTTAGTTAAAAAGAGTCTTGAAAAGGCATATATCAGCCTGAAAAAGAGAAGAAAGGGGGTGGGGTTTCACATTAGTTCCTTTAGGAGCAAAATGCTGGTGGCATTCCTGTGTCACCTCAGCCTCCCTGTCAAATGATAGTTCTGGCTAGGACTTATTTGAGGCCCTTTGTTATGTTAAGAACAGCAGGTGTTTGCATGCTACTTGATGTTTAAGAGCTGCTGTGAAGGAGAAAGGCAGACTCTCTAAGCTGAGAAGGAACTGCCCCTCTCTGAGCTGAAATTACTGAAGAGGAGCAGCAGATGGAGAGAGGAGCTGGAGCGGGCGGAGATGGCAGACGGTGAGAGCCGCCAGTGGCGAGCTGGGCAGTGCAAGTGACTGGAAGGCAGAGCCAGTGAACAGCGGGTGGAGCCAAGGAAAAGTTCTATCGGCTGGAGTGAGTGACCAGTAGTTGGTGTCAGTGGACAGCTGGCGTGAAAGACACTCCCTATGTACCCTAGGGTTGGTTGGGAGGCTAGTTAGTACTGATTCCACAGACTTTGCCATTAAGTCTTGTATGTTCTGTTATGCGGAGTGAGTTGCTGGGAACTTTGCTCTGTACTGACTAGCTAGATCAGCACTAATTTCTGTTATTTGGCCTTTTACACCCTGTTTTGCTATTAAAAGTTCTGTTTACTACACTCAGTCTCATGTATGCAAGTGGGGCAGCCTTACCCCTTTGGGGTGCCCAGGAAACAGTGCAGGATTCCCAGAAATCTGGGCTGGGGCTTGAGCCGGTTGATGGTGCTACATTATTGGGAAAACCCTAGATATAGCACCCAGCCCTTGTTCTGCCAGCCTGCCCTGGCAGAAGGGTTACACCTCTAAGGATGGAGACCACAACCTCCATAGGAAGCATATTCTGACCCTAGTGCCCCTATATTTCCTCATATCTAATCTAAATTTGCCTTGCTGCAGATGATGCCCGTTATTGCATGTCCTGCCTTCAGTGGACTTGGAGAGCTGCTGAGCCACATTTTGTTTATAACAGCCTGAACGTAGCTGAAGGCTGTTTTCAAAGCCCCCACCCTCAGTTTGTCTCAAGAGTAACTGTACCTTGTCTTTTTAGCCTTTCCTGACAAGTCAGGCTTCCTAAGCCTTTGATCATTTTTATTGCTCTGCTCTGGACTCTCTCACAATTGTTCACATCTTTCCTAATGTTAGGCAGCCAGAACTGGACAGAGTATTGCAGCTGAGGCTTCGCTGGGCTCAGTAAAGCAGGGCAACCATCTCCCATGTCTTACATGCATCAACTTACATTTCCAGGGCAAGCATGAGGTCAGCAGGCAGGGCCTGGAAAGGAAGATGCCCTTGCACTTTTACTGCTTTCCAGATGAGGTGTGAGGCCTTGGGTGGTTTGTTTTTTGTTTCTGGTTTTTTTGACCTCATTCTTGGGTTAACCAGTAGCAGCCATACCAGGGGAGACATCAGCCATGAGCTACACAGGAGGTGGTCACATCTTCACATGCCTCAAACTATTTCAAACAAATGTAATGCCACACTGATCCGAAGGTGATGCTTGGCTTAATGGTACCTGTCACCACAAAATAAAGAAATAAATCTTTAACTGCTTAATGACAACTTTGCTTGACAATGTTCTGTCTGGAAGGCATCGCTTATCAATGGTTGTGGTGGTAAAATCTACACGTCTTTTTGTTTTGCCTTTATGGTCCCCACTTCTCTATTGTGTATCTCTATGATTTCTGTCTGGTTCTTTGTTTCTGTCTGCTGCATAACTAAATGTGTATTATTGAAATCAGCTGAGGTGGTGGGATATGATTGGTTAAAGGACTGTTTCATAATAGGCTAGGGTTGGTGTTCTGTAGTACTTTAGTCTAAAATGATTGGTTAAGGTACAGCTAAGCAGGACCCAAGTTCAAACTATATAAATTGGGGTGTAAAAAGGAAGTTTTTTGGAACCTAACTCCAGGACACGGCCCCAGACCAGAGCTGCCAGACCTTACAACCCTGCAAACCACACTGTGCAGAAGCTGGGGTCCCCAGATGATCTATTTCTGACTGACCAGCAGTTTGTCTGCCTTATTGGGAGTGATGAACATTGTATGCTTAGTGTGTGTGTTCTGTGTAGGTAACTGTTAATAAATAGAGCATAAGGATATTACCTTGTTAGGCTCCTTCATCAGTAAAAGATCCTGCAAACCCACAGAGAATTACACCTGGAACCATATGGACTGGGAATGGGTGGGTACTTCAACTACACAGGTTACACATGCAGCCCTACGGTCTGGGAATGGATGACCCTGAGCCCTCTAGTGTGAGCTGGGTAAGGTTAGGTGCTGTTCCCCTGGAGCTGTATGGACTGGGAAAGGGAGAGGATGCTTATCCGGGTTATGTCTTCAGCCCTACAAGTCTGAGTGAAGGTGAGGTGCCACAGACCATTGGTTCTCAACCTTTTGCAGGTTATGACACACTTAGTGGCATATCATGACCCTAGAGGACACACCAGCCACCCCCCCCAAGGTCAAATCCAGCTGTCTACCTGGCTCTCTGCAACACACTTACTACTCAGTGGCAACATAGTATGTTGTCCTGACACAGTGGTTGAGAACCACTGCCCTACTATGTAACGAAGGGGGAGACACCCTTGCATTGTCACTGCTTTCCGTCTACCAAAACAGTGCAATTTTCAGGGCCACTAGGCAGTACTGCATACATTTTACATAAATAAATAAAAATAAGCAAATAACTCCAGACAGCTGCAGGCAGGGACTTCCCAAGGACAGTGACTGCTGGTTACCTTTCTGCCAGCTTCATCGTGTAGGCGTTCTCATGCTTTCTTAGGCTGGTAACAATGTCTGTTTCCCTAGTCAAAGCAGTACACGTGGCTGAAAGAATAAAAGTGACAGGGTGAAGGCACATGGTGTGCAGCTGGCTTTCATGGGAAGCGTGTGATAAGATGTCACACTCTGCTAGCTGTCAGGGTTAGGGCTGGATTAACAGGCCCAGGGGCCCTGGGCTGCCCCCCGTGCGGGCCAGGCAGGCCAGCCCCTCACCTACCATTGCTGGTGGGAGTGCAGGGGGGACTGGGTCCAGAGGGTGCTCCCATCCTAGCCGCACTCTGGCCAGTTTGCCCTGCAGGAGTGGGGGCAGCTGCTGTGCAGCAGAGGGCTCACCAGGAGCCAGCCAGCCCTGCTCCTCCCAGTGGAAAAAACAGGCACTGGTTTATCTTGCCTTAGTGGTGGGCCAGCTGGCCCAGGGGTGGGGTAGAGCACAGAGCCTGACCTCTGGCCCAGGTCCATCTCCCAGCCGCAGCACCCGCAGGGCTGCCCTGCCAGTGCTCAGCTGAGAGAAGGGGGTGGATTATCAGGGTTTTAGTTGGTTGGGGCCCAGGTCTTAAGTCCTTAAAGCCCCTTTGATAATCCAGCCCTGCTCAGGGTGGGTGTCTTTGAGGCTCCAAAGTCACAATTCTCAAAAAAAAACTTTCTACACTCACTCTGGATGGATTGGGGGAGGGAAATTCCTCTTATTTGAAATAATATAAGTGACAGAGAGGAACCTCAGAGATTTCTGCACACAATGGTGTTAACAGAGGGGTGTCCACCCACTAACAGCAAAACAGGGATATGGTCTAGCGAGACTGTATGCACAGAATAGGGATTTTTCCCCCAAAACATTTTTTGAATAGTTTTAACAAGCTGCCACTTGTTATGTGAAGTGAATGAAAGAAATAATTCCACATTTATTGTTCCTCAGTGACTCATCAAATATATTTGGTTTGGGAGTGAAGAGGCCTCTCATCTCTCACTTCCACCACCTATCAGCTCTGTGAAATCCCTCTGGTATCAGAGCCAAGCCAGGCACTTTCTACCACCAGTTCTGCAGACCAAATTGTGTTTTCACTGACATCTGTACAATATCACTGGCTGTTTCTACAGATGTAACCCTCTGGAACTTAGCAAACAATTCTGTTACTGATAGCCAAGAAGCAATAGACTCCAGTTTACTTTTCCTTAGCACATGGTGCTGAGGACCTAGTAGAAATAAAAATCATCACAAAAAAGTGCAAACATAACTCAGATTACACAAGAGCAGCAGTTCTACTATGCAATAAGTTACCACCTTTACAGTATATTTCTGAGCCAAATGATGCTTTTTAATCACTTTTATCTATACTGGTAAATATATAATTTGGCAATTCTGGCTTTAATCAAAAGATACTGGCTGAAGTACTCAATGCTTTTTTTACGTCTGTCTTCACAGGCAGGGTCAGTTCCCAGGCTACTACACTGGGTAACACAGAATGGAGAGAAGGAGAGTGGCCCTCAGTGATTGAAGGTCAGGTTAGGGACTACTTAGAGAAGCTGGACGTACACAGGTCTGTGAGGCCAGAAGAACTGCATCTGAGAGTGCTGAGGGAGTTGGCCGATGTGATTGCAGAGGCACTTGCCATTATCTTTGAAAAGTCGTGGTGAATGGGGGAGGTCCCAGATGATTGGAAAAAGGCAAATATAGTGCCTATTTTCAATAAAGGGAAAAAGGAGGGTACTACAGATCCAGGGAACTACAGATCAATAAGCCTTACCTCAGTCCCTGCAAAAATCATGGAGCAGGTCCTCAAAGAATCCATTCTGAAACACTTGGAGGAAAAGACAGTCATTAGGAAAAGTCAGCATGGATTCACCAAGGGCAAATCATGCCTGACCAACCTGATTGCCTTCTATGATGAGATGACTGGATATGTGGATGCGGGAATAGCCATTGATGTGATATACCTCGACTTTAGTAAAGCTTTTGATAGGTTTCCCACAGTATTCTTGTCAGCAAGTTAAGGAAATATGGTTTGGATGAATGGACCATAAGGTGGATAGAAAGCTCGCTAGATCATCGGCCACAGTGGGAAGGAATCAATGGCTCAGTGTCTAGTTGGCAACCAGTAACTAGTGGAGTGCCCCAGGGGTCAGTCCTGGGGCCACTTCTATTCAACATTTTCATTAATGATCTGGATGATGGGATAGATTGCAAGCTCAGTGAATTTGTGGATGACACCAAACTGGGGGGGAATGGTAAACACACTGGAGGGCAGGGATTGGATTCAGGGACACCTAGACAAATTGGAGCTTTGGGCCAAACCAAATCTCATGAGGTTCAAAAAGGACAAGTGCAAAGTCCTGCATTTAGGATGGAAAAATCCCACAAACTAATACAGGCTGGGGACCAATTGGCTAAGTAGCAGCACTGTAGGAAAGGACCTGGGGATTATGGTGAATGAGAAGCTGGATATGAGTCAGCAATGTGCTCTTGTTGCCAAAAAGGCCAATGCCATATTGGGCTGCATCAGTAGGAGTGTTGCCAGCAGATCACAGGATGTGATTGTTCCCCTCTATTTGGCACTTGAGAGATCACATCTGGAATACTGTGTCGAGTTTTGGGCTTCACACTTACAGAAGGGATGTTGACAAATTAGAAAAAGTCCAGTAGAAGGCAATGAAAATGATTAGGGGTTTGGAGCACGAATTACAAGGAGAGACTGAAGGAAGAGTTGGTTGCTCACCTGTAGTAAATTCTGTTCTTTGCGATGCGTGTCCTCTGATGCTCCACATTAGGTGAAGCAGCGTCCCAGCACTGACAAACGGAGTCTTTATAGTAGTGATCTGGGGCGGTGCTTGCGCAGAAGATGGCTCGCGACGGCCTACGTATGGCTTCAGCGTGAGTGCGCCCCGCTTCCCTCAGTTCCTTTTTAACTCTAGTCAATACCTGCTAATTAATAAAAGACAGAACAAGGGAGAAGTGAAGATGGTGGAGCATCACAGGACACACATCTCAAAGAATGGTGGGTTACTTACCAGTAACCATCCTTCTTCAAGATGGGCTGCTCACATACGTTCAGTTATAGGTGTCTATGTGCCGCAGCGCACAGTAGCTCAGAAAGTCTTCAGCCTTAGCCTGTCAGGTTTGGGCATGCGGCCAATGCTCCCTCTATGATGCGACCACGGCTATATAGGTGATCATGACCCTGACCCTCCCAGTCCCATATACCTTTGCCAACTCCATTAGTGGGGACGATGGGAGGGGCCTGAATGTATGTGAGCAGCCCATCTCGAAGAACGACGGTAACTAGTAAGTAACCCACCGTTCTCCTTCGAGCGCTGCTCACATCATTCAGTTATAGGTGACTGCTAGCTGTACCCTTGGATGGTGGGAGGAATTACAGTCTACCCACATTGAGTACAGCTCTGCCCAGAGTGGCATCATCTCTAGCCTGTTGGGTGATAGCGTAGTGCGTCGTGAAGGTATGAAATGATGACCATGGGAACTAGGAGAGTGGTGAAGCCTTGGAATGAGCTGCCAAGGGAGGTGGTAAAATCTCCATCTTTGGATGTGTTTAAGGCCCAGCTGGACAAAACCATGACTGGGATGGTTTAGTGGGAGTGGTCCTGCCTCTGGCAGGGGGTTGGACTAGATGACCTATGAGGTCCCTTCCAACCCTATGATTCTATGATTAATGCTAGATTTTACTCCCAAGAATAGGCCTATCTATTGCAGGGTTAGCCAAAGTGCCCATGAGTACTGAACAGGGCTGAGTCAAGCTCCCAATGTGACAGCAGCTTGAGGTGGACTGACCTGCGTGCAAACACGATCCAAATCAAGTTGGTATGTATTGGCTCGGAAGCGACACAGCATGGCACCTGCTCATGTGTTGGCAGTCTAAGCCTCTTAGTTCCTCTTTCCATGAGCGCAGCTTTTTTCTACCCTGTTCTCTTTTAAAGCAACCAACCAAAATGTTTGATGAACTTTATAATAAAGACAGACGCAAGCCACAAAGTTCCCCTGAAGCATATCCGTGTATGCGAGACGTCAGGGGTGGGGCACAAAAATTTGGATCCAATGTATTGCTTCATCTCTGGTTTGTAAGGGCCTTGCTTAAGTACAAACACAGCCAAGTCAGGATTTAGCTCTGCAGAGTGGTATGGAGGCCTGAGTGTGAGACCCATGAACTGCACTGCGCAGCACTTTGAATAGCTCAGATGTGACTTTTTGGGAGTAGAGGGCAAAAAGCCTTGAACACAGATCAGTTGCTTATCTTGCAGCTCACTAATCGTCATCACAGGTTGGCCAGGACCTCAGTAAAGTTGTTTCAACAGAGAGGTGGAATTGTAGAAGCCAAGCCACTTCAAGTTCCAAAGGGGCAGTCGTATTAGTCTAGTTCATGAAAGTTCATGCAATAAATAAATTTGTTAGTCTTTATGTGTCACAGGAGTTCTTGTTTGTTTTAAGTCACTTCAAGTGACCTTGGAGAGAACTGTGTTTCTATCCTGTCACACAGGCAGTTTTTGAAGAAGAGGTTTAAGGTACAGCAGAGAACCTGACAAGGTTTCCAGTCCAACCTCACACACAAGCAGATGGTAACCATGTGGTAAAACCTCTTCCTAAGGAGAACGTTATTAACTAAGCAGAGACACTTTCGGAAGACAGTTCTTCAAAATCCCCTTCAGAAATGAAAACCAAACCTCCTGCCTCCATTCTATTAGCACAATAGAAGTCTTGGGTTCTGGTTTGGACTGATCAAGCACAGAAAGTGTTTGCAGAACAAATGACAAGGATGAGCACACCCACTCTCAGGTCTCCCATGTTTTCTTACAGGGAGGCACTTTTATATCAGGGTTAGAGCTGAGTCTCACTGCAGACAGGACAATTCAAGGGCTGGTTTAAGGCATCCAATGGGTGGGGAGGGGGTCATACTCAGAAAAATATCTTAGATTGAAAGTTCATGCTAGAGCACCTAGTGAACTCTGATCTGAGTCTTTGGGCATTATCACGAAATAGTAATAAATTAAATAACATTCTGAAATAATAATCAGTACTTCCCTCTTCTCTATGCCTGACTGCAAGAGATTTAAAGACCTCAGTCTATTTACCTTAACACAACCATGTGCTTCCATTACAGGTATGGGGACACAAGAGCAGAACAAGTATAGATGAGCAAAGCCTAAATAAAACACAGCAGGTTGCCAGACATTGCCTGCAGACCACTTGCGAGGCCACGAAGCAGCTAGGCAGGATGCAGATGTGTTTTCAGTTGACATTCAGTCTCTCCAGAGGCTGTTTTGATGAGTTAAGTGTTCACCGACTGGGCTGCAACACTGCTTGATGCGTCCAAGATGCTGTACTACTGTAACAGGAGCAGGCCACTGGTGCTCTAGAGACCCACTGTCCCAGAGGGAGTACCAGTGCATCCCAAGGCACCGTTTCAGAATCAGTTACACTAACAGCAGCCAACTGCCTGGACTCCTACAGCTCATTTGTGCAATTCATTGAGGAGGCATGTATGTATCTAGGCTACCCTGGCCAGAGTCTGACAGCAAGCAGCTGTCGTGGCTTGAGACAGGAGATGGCCTCAGACACATATACCAAAATAGGACTCTCAGTGGCCTATGCCGCACTGAATTGGGAACTGCTACTGGCGGATACCAGAGGCTTCAGGCAGCCTCCATGCAAGTGGGTACAGAAAGTCCGTTACCTCTTTCAGTTCCTCTTCACGCTCCACTTCAGAGCCCTCAGCCCATTTCCTTCTCGCTCCTCCCACAGGAAGGGGAGAGTTCCTCTTCTGGAGCCCAATGCTGTTCTTGTTCCCTCTGCAATCTGGGAAGCAGGGCAGCGGGGTCTGGTTTGCAGCAGACTCTAGACAAATATTTCAGCAAAGGAAATGGAGAGGAGCATTAGGGTCAGATGGTCGACAACGCCTGAGTCAGAGGGGGTCAGCTCTGCAGGTTTCTTTGGGGTTGCTTCCCTTCTTTTTCTTTGGAATAGAGAAATGCAGACAAGGCAGTAACCTCCCCCTCTGCAACACTTGGCTGAGTCAGGAAGCAGAGCTCAGTCAGCCTCCCATTCCAGGGAAGACCAGCACCACAAATATGGTCACCGCACATTTCCTTTGGTGTCACCACACACCGTCTGTGGATACAGCTTGCCTCAAAACACATTCTGATTGGCTGGTGGCAGCATCCTGATGCTATGCTGTCCACTCCACCTGCTGCATAACTGCACTGTATTGCAAGAGAAATCACTCCCACCCAGCCCTTCAGCTGTACAGAGGCAGGCCTCTCCCACTAGAGACAAAGTGACTCTCCTTCAGTGGGGGGCAGTACAATCTCTTTCTATCCCCTTCTGCACTAGTCATTTGACCCAGGCCTTCAGCTTCCCCAGCCCTTTGCTCTTTCTGCCTTTTTCCATCCTGCATCACAGTGGTCATCTCCCCAGCCCAGTATCCAAGGCAAGTACTCATTCAAATCCCTCCTTAGCATTCATTTTTAGCAAGATCAACCAAAGCAAAACATGTCACCCACCTTGCATCTTGTTCTTTGAGAAGAGACAGAACTAGGTGGAGATCAGTACAAAGGAGACACTTCACAGAGGCAGCTATATACCCTGTAGTTCACCCAGACTCTCTACTTCCCATGGACTCATAGACTTCAGACTGACTTGCATCTTGTCAGTTTCTTCGAAGCATCTGAGGAAGTGGGATCTTCTCCCACGAAAGCTCATGCAAAAAATAAATCTGTTAGTCTTAAAGTGCCACACAACTGCTTGTTGTTTTTTTCAGACTGACTGACACCGTTTGTGCTGCTAATGGTCACCTACACCTCCCTAAAGCCTGGCCTGGCCTGGGAAATCATGGAAAGACAGCTGCTCACGCTAGTGGTATCAAAAAATCCTCCAGATGCCTAAGGCCTCTCATAGCTGAACAATTTTGTCTGCAAACAACCTGAAGCAGAGAACGCATCCTCCCACATGTAGCCTGCTGCAGGCACTTAAATCATCTTTTGACCAGGTCACTGTGTAAAACGAGTTCCCAACTCAAAGCAACAACTGCATTCAGGCACTGCCTCCAACGTGCTAGGCACCATCCAGAAACATATCCCCTGCTCTGAAGAACTTATGATCAAATAATATTTGGCACTTATAAAGCTGGGCCCATATTATCACCCCCATTTTGCAGACTGGGCAAATGAGGTAGAAAACGGTAAGTGGCCTGCCCTTGCTCTCACAAGGAATGAGCAGTTGAATCATGAAGAGAACCAAAGAGACCTGGCTCCCAGCTCCATTAACATACAAGTTATGAATGGACTGAGTCAGCAGCAACACATAGCCTTCTCCCACACAGTGACTGCCAAGCTACCTTGGGTTTCTGTGCTCTTGGCAAGGAGCTGCAGCCACCTTGGACTTCTGATCTCAGACTGAGCTTCCAAGTCATCCCACTCCTGTCTTTTTTCAGCTGGTGCCAGAGCCAGCTTAGTCAAAGGCAACAGATCTCCTGATGGAAAACAAAGAGGACAGACAGGCTGTGTTTTGCTGAAAAAGACATTCAGAGCGCAGATGGAAGACTGGGGATGGTGCTAGACTTGAACCACCAATCTTTTGGTGTTAGGTGGCTACTTCCTAGTCAGACAATCCCAGACGGGAGTTTTCACTTCATACTTTGATGCCAGGTACTCCCCTAAGCTACTTCCCTCTCTCTCTACAGGCAATTCAGCTTGCAGATACATTTAAAATTGGGTTTCCATCCCCACCCGGGTGTTGCCTGGGTAAGTTGTACACATCTAGTTCTCTCAGCTTTTCTTCACACATCAAACTCCCCAGCTCAGTTATCTATTTCTCTCTACACTGAATTGCCTCTACCCAATCTTTCTGGGATTGAGGTGACTCATGGGAACACGGACAGTAGGACAGCTGTATTTTCTCCAGTGCACTCTGACACAGGGGCACTGAAAACATGCATGACTTAAGTCCCGCCCACACACTTCCTTTGTGGCGGTTCATTCATTGATGCAGCTCCCTTTCCACTCATCTCACTCAGAAATCCCCTAGCCACCCACGTGCTACAGTTGACCTGGCTCTTTATTTCAAATTTGGCTTCTGCTCTCTGATGCAATTGGCAAGTAGCCCATGCCAGAGACCTAGGAACAGGCCACCACAGTCATCTGGAAACTGAGAAGCAGCTAGACATCTATGTGGCTGGTTCACAGTACTTGCCTTTCTGCACCAATCCCAACTTCTACACGATTTTTATTCTGAGGCAGAATGGTCACTGCTAGATTGTCTCAGCCCAGGGAAAACTCCTGAGTCCTCTGGATTTTCAGACAGCACAGAAGTCCTCTTACCCTAAATGACCTTGTTTATCTCACAAATGCTAGGTACATTTCAGAGCAGGATTGCTGCTTACCAAGATGCACTCCTATTCGGCTCTAAATGCTCTCCTTTTGCTCCAGAATGGTTTTTAATGACAAAAATGGAGCAATTAGAGTTTAGAGGTTTGGTTAATCTCCAGCAATCTAAGGAATCCTAGACAGAAAGGCAGAGCAGAATATTTCTACCCAGAATAAAGTTAAGAATGCAAAGCAGGGTTCCGTTTTTTGAAGAAGCACTTCAGGTAGAATCAAACATTATATTGTCAGTGGCTCTGTGGGTTTGTCTGGTTTTCTTAGCTGTTTTATTTAGTTCTTTTTATTTACCTTGACCATGTTCTGTTGAGCCAGGCTGGTAAACAAAGGCTCTCAGGTTCCACACACAATGTTGATAAGATTTAGCATCTTTGTCATCTTGATCTAAGAGAAATTAAGGAAAACAGGGAAATTAAATAGACTGTCTACTGATCCAAACCACAGCCATAGAGATGGGTGCAGTAGAGTCCAGAAAGAACACAATCACTTCTTTTCCAAATCAAGAAGTTACTGCAGTCTTGGGATTCCCATGCACACAGCTCTTCTGATGTCCTTCAGCCGAGGCTCCCAGCCCCTCTGTTCACACTGCACATCTCTGCCAACGCATCCTGCTTCTCTAAGCAATAATATTCTCTACTACTCTCCTTTTGGGATTCTGCTCTGACCAATCAAACCTGCTAAAGGGGATGAAAGCATGTTCATCTTGCAGTGGTTTGTGGAGGTAGAAGAATATACAGGGGCTGAGATTAGCACAGCCAGGGAATGGTGTGGTGAGAGAGAGGGGTTTTATATTTGTCTCTGACGCAGAAGTCATCTTTTAGCATCAATTATTCAACTATGCTCTGTGCCAGTCCATCGGGTTGGTGAGAGGCAGATAAAATCCACCAAAAGGATTTTTATTTCTTTAAAGAAAATGTCAAAATATAAGATGTGTTGGGGGAAGGGAGGAAGAGACAGCAGAGCCCTACCACCCAGGGTTGACAGGACTGCCACACTTTGCTCTGCTGCATCCTCTGTGAAGAAGAATGTGCAGGACCAGTGGCCTCACAGGGTATGTGTACCCTGGAGCCAGAGATATGATTTCTAGCTCTGGAACACATTCCTGCAACAGCTCTGATGGACGGACTAGCAGGCTAAAAGAAGCACAGCCACAGCCATGAGAAGAGCTAGTTGCCTGAATACATACACAGGGCTTTTGATGCAATCATCCTCAAAGTAGGTAGCTCCAATGTCCTAAGAGTCCCAGCCAGTAATTCACTTCCCCTGGCAGGAAAGACATGGGACTGGGAAACAACTGCAGAGAGTGAGATCTGGTCTCCGACATACAACCCAATAATGTTACAGCTGGCAAACAACAAACCTGCTCACACATCTGTCTGATAAAGTAATTGTTACAGTCTAAAACAGAACCTGAAAGACACCCTATCACCTGATCTCCAGGATAGTTTGGGGGACATTACTTCTCACAGCTTCCTTAAAGTCCTCAAATGTAAGGCTCTCCTGGTCCACTTTCCTGCTTGCGACCTTTTTTCTTGGTATCTGATGATGGATCTTGCCCTTCAGCAGAGGCTCTGGACACTTGTGAGTCGGTGAAGGCAATATGTGTTCATGAGCTGTAGAGATTAAAGGTCTACTTAAGAAAATACACAGCCACATACAGCTGCCATTTCCCTCCACTTGCGATAAAAGCCAAGCCTAAATGATTCGTAAAAAAACAAACAAAAAAAAAACAACAACCCCCCCCAACCCAACCCCCCCCCCCAAAACAAGGAGTCATGTGGCACTTAAAGACTAACAGATTTATTTTTCACATGAGCTTTTGTGGGAGAAAATCCCACTTCGTCAGATGCTTCAGAGATGGATGATCTTACAGAATGGAATGAAAATAAATGCAAGGGGGTGTGAAACAGGATCAGGTCATACAGTAACAGCAAATCAGAGCAGTTGTTAGGTTCAAACCCTGGCAAGCCTGAAGTCAAATTACCTTTTGTAATGAGAAAAGAACCCATAGTCTCAATTCAATCCAATTACAAAATGTAATTTGACTTCAGGCTTCCCAGGGTCTGAACCTAACAACTGCTCTGATTTGCTGTTACTGTATGAACTGATCCTATGTTTTACACTCCTTTGCATTTATTTTCATTCCATTCTGTAAGTTCACCCATCTTCGAAGCATCTGACGAAGTGGGATGTTCTCTCACGAAAGCTCATGCGAAAAAATAAATCTGTTAGTCTTTGAGTGCCACACGACTCTGGGTTTTTTTGGTTTTTTTGCTGGACTAGACTAACAATGGTTATCCCTTTGGAAATTGACTAAATGATTTGTGACAACCTATGATCTAGTTACTGTCTTTTGTACAGTGTTAAGAAGGTATTTGAAGTGTGTGTGGGGAGAAACTGTCTGAGTTTTGTGGCCATATAGAAAAGTTAAAGACTGCAGGCCACACACTGGTAATTTGGAACAACTAATATCTGATGTTCCTTCAAAGAGAAGCTCTGTATTTCAGGCTTTGACACTTTCATCACATCTACACACAAAAGAATCCTTGTAAACAGCAGAGATACAACTGAACGCTAGTTTGCCATGCAAGATCTCATATACCTCACAGTGAAGTTCTTGCACTGACTCCAGCTGATACCCACTCCATCCCTACACAAATGCGGAATTTATGGCTCAATTCCCATAACTCTCCAGATGAGAGCTGCTGTGATAAACTGCATCTACAAGTTTATCCTCTGTGTGAGTTCAACTGTAAAAAGTGAAACAAACTAAGAGTCCTGTGGCACTTTTAAAGACTAACACATTTATTTACCACGTGAGCTTTCATGGGAGAAAATCCCACTTTGTCGGATGCTTTGAAATCCCCTTTGGAAAATCCAAAGTCGCTATTAAGCCCTGAAGCAATGCAATCACACTTGCAAATCAGGGCTTAACAGGGACTTTGGATTTTTCTCTCATTACAACAGGTGATTAGACCTCAACTTTTCTATATGCTGTTCCCAACGGTGTTTGAGTCGTAACAACAGCTTTGGTTTGCTGTTACAGTGTGACTTGATCCCATGCCTTACACTTCCCTGCATTTCTTTCCTCCCATTCTGAAAGTTCTCCCATCTTCAAAGCATCTGATGAAGTGGGATCTTCTCCCACAAAAGCTCCTGCAATAAACAAATTTGTTAGTCTTTAACTGCCACAGGACTCCTTGTTTGTCCTACAAGGAATGGAAGACAGGAAGGATCAGCAAGTAAAGCTACGGAAAAAAAAGCTAAGGAAACGGGGAGGAGTAGCACTATATGTCGAGGAGCTCTATGACTGCTCAGAGCTTCATTATGAAAGTGGAAACAAGCCAGTTGAAAGTCTGTGGGTTAAGTTTACAGGGGAGAGCAACAAGGGGGATTTTGTGGTAGGTGTCTGCTATAGACCACCAGATCAGAAGGAGGAAGTGGATGAGGCATTCTATGGACAACTGGCAGAAGTTTCTGGATCACAGGCCCTGGTTCTCGTGGGGGACTTCAATTACCCTGACATCTGCTGGGAGGCCAATACAGCAGTGCACAGGCAATCCAGGAAGTTTCTGGAGAGTGTTGAGGACAACTTCCTGGTACAAATGCTGGAGCAACCAACTAGGGGCCTTGCACCTCTCGATCTGCTGCTCACAAATAGAGAAGAATTTATCAGGGAAGTAGAAGTCAATGGCAGCCTGGGTAGCAGTGACCATGAAATGATTGAGTTCAAGTTGATGATTAAAGGAAAGAAGGAAAGAAGCAAAACGCAGACCCTGGACTTCAGAAAAGCAGATTTTGTCTCCCTCAGGGAACTGATGGGCAGGATCCCTTGGGAGGCTGATCTGAAGGGGAAAGGTGTCCAAGAGAGTTGGGTGCATTTTAAAGAAACCCTGCTAAGGGCACAGGAAGATACAATTCCGATAAGGAGAAAGCACAGCAAATGTGGAAGGCGCCCACTGTGGCTTAACAGAGAGCTCTGCACTGAGCTGAAGCATAAAAAGGACGCTTACAGGAAGTGGAAGCTAGGACAGATGACTAAGGAGGCATATAAAGACATTGCTCGGGACTGCAGGGATAAAATCAGAAAGGCCAAAGGACAAATGGAGTTGCGACTAGCAAGGGATGTGAAGGATAACAGGAAGGGGTTCTACAAGTATATCAATAACAAGAAGAGGATCAGGGATGGTGTAGGTCCCTTACTGAATGGGGCAGGCATCCTCGTGACAGAGGAAGAGGAAAAAGCTGAAGTGCTCAATGCTTTTTTTACTTCAGTTTTCACAAGCAGGGTCAGCTCCCGGCCCACTACACTAGGTACGGTAGACTGGCGAGAAGAAGAGAGGCCCTTGGTGACAGAAGGTCAGGTTAGGGACTGCTTAAAGAAACTAGATGTGCACAAGTCCATGGGGCCGGATGAACTGCATCCGAGGGTGCTGAGGGAGCTGGCTGATGAGATAGCAGTACCGTTGGCCATTATCTTTGAAAACTCGTGGCGAACAGGGGAGGTGCCAGAGGACTGGAAAAAAGCAAATATAGTACCTATCTTCAAGAAAGGCAAAAAGGAGGATCCGGGGAATTACAGACCTGTCAGCCTCACCTCAATCCCTGGAAGAATCATGGAGCAGCTTCTCAAAGAATCCATCCTGAAACACTTGGAGGAAAATAGAGTAATCAGGAACAGTCAGCATGGATTCACCAAGCGTAAATCATGCCTGACCAACCTCATCGCCTTCTATGATGAGATGACTGGATTTGTGGATGCGGGAAGAGCTGTTGATGTGATATACCTTGACTTTAGCAAGGCTTTTGATACAGTTTCCCACAGCATTCTCATTGGCAAATTAAGGAAGTATGGGTTAGATGCGTGGACAGTAAGGTGGATAGAAAACTGGCTAGATCAACGGTTTCAGCGTGTAGGAATCAATGGCTCCATGTCAAGTTGGCAAGCAGTAACAAGTGGTGTGCCCCAGGGGTCAGTCCTGGGGCCAGTTCTGTTCAATGTTTTCATCAATGATCTGGATGATGGGATAGATTGCACACTTAGTAAGTTTGCAGATGATACCAAACTGGGGGGAACGGTAGACACCCTGGAGGGCAGGGACAGGATTCAGGGAGACCTAGACAAATTGGAGCAGTGGGCCAAGAGAAATCTCATGAGGTTCAACAAGGACAAGTGTAAAATCCTGCACTTGGGACGAAAAAACCCCATGTACTGCTACAGGCTGGGGAGTGATCAGCTAAATAGCAGCACTGGAGAAATGGACCTGGAAGTCATGGTGGATGGGAAGCTGGATATGAGTCAGCAGTGTGCGCTTGCTGCCAGAAAGGCCAATGGCATACTGGGCTGCATCAAAAGAAGTGTTGCCAGCAGATCGAGGGATGTGATCATTCTCCTCTATTCTGCACTAGTGAGGCCACATCTGGAATACTGTGTCCAGTTTTGGGCTCCTCACTACAAAAAGGACATGGACAAATTAGAGAGAGTCCAGAGGAGGGCAACAAAAATGATCAAAGGGCTGGAGCACAAGCCCTATGAAGAAAGACCGAGGAACTAGGCTTATTTAGCCTGCAGAAGAGAAGATTGAGGGGGGATTTGATAGCAACCTTCAACTACTTGAAGGGTTGCTCCAAGGAGGATGGAGCTCGACTGTTCTCGGTAGTAACAGAGGGCAGAATGAGAGGCAATGGTTTCAAGTTACAGCTGGGGCGGTCCAGGCTGGATATTAGGAGAAACTTCCTTACTAGGCGAGTGGTGAAGCATTGGAATAAGCTGCCTAGGGAGGTGGTGGAATCTCCATCTCTGGAGGTGTTCAAGGCCCAGCTGGACAAAACCCTGACTGGGATGATCTAATGGGAGTGGTCCTGCCTTTTTTTGGCAGGGGGTTGGACTAGATGACCTCGTGGGGTCCCTTCCAACCCTATGATTCTATGATACGTCTGGGAGGTCAGAAAGTGTAGGGATAAAGTGAAAGCTGCCAAAAGCCATGCAGCATTGGAGCTGGCAAAGGAAATTAAACCTAGTACTAAAAGGTTCTAGAGCTACATTAAAAAAAAAAAAACAAAAATAATAAAAACAAGGAAAGTAGTAGTAGAACCATCAAACACTGAGATTGGCATGGAGATCAAAGATAAGCTTGGCATGGCCCAACACCTAAACAAATACTGTGCCTCAGTTTTTGAGGAACTTAGGGGCAGTGGCAGATGGCCAAAGGAAATGAAGATGTGGAAGTAGAAATTACCACATGCAAGGCGGAAGTCAAACTTATCCAATTTAAAGGGACCAAATCGGTGGGTTGAGATAATTTCAATTCAAGGCTATTAAAGAAACTTGGACATGAAATTGTAACCAAGGATTTTTAATGAATCAGTAAACTCACAGGTCCTACCCAATTAAATTTGTTAGCCTTTAAGTGCCACAGGACTCCTCGTTTGTTTTACACAAGATCTGGATGACCCTGAAAACTGGAATAATAGAAATTGGAGGAAATTTAATTGTGCAAAGTCGAGGTCATGCATGTAGGAATTAGCAACAAGAACTTTTTCTATAAACTGGGGATGTAACAGTTGGAAGTGGCAAAGGAGGAGAAAGACATGTGTGATGCGGCCATGAAAGGTATTTCCAGTGTAAGAGCTATTGTATAAGACATTGGTGAGACCCAGGGGTTAAAGTAAGCTAGAACGCAGTGGGACAGCATTCTGGGGCCCACTATTTTTAGGGGCTCAGTGTTCCGTGCCTGCTAAAAATAGAAAAGAGAGACAGAATTCTGTGCTCCGGGGCCCACCATTTAAAAATAGTGGGTCCTGAAATGCAGCTTTCCAGCTCCATTTTCTATTTTTAGGGGCCCCCCAAATGCTGAGCCCCTAAAAATAGCAGCTCCCAGAACGCCGTTCTGGCAGGGCAGGGAGCTGCCTCAGGCTGGGAGGTTTTAAATCTCCTGCCCTGAGCCTGCTCTCACTGAGCCTCTGTGCATGCTTCATGAGAGCAGGCTCCGGGCTGGAGCCTCAGCCTGGGGCAGGGCAGTTCCATACCAGCTGGAAGACTCTGTCCTCCAGCCAGGTGGTGGATGTGGCAGCTGGCCGTCATGGTGGCCAGATAATGAGGCCCTGTGGGGTGTGGATTTCGGGGACAGGCAAGAAAGGGCGCAGGGGAGGTGGTCAGCCCAGGGCAGTGGGGAAGATGGTGCTGCACAGGGGAAGGCTGGGTAAAGGTTTGGGGGGGGGAGCAGTGGTGAGATGGGGGCCAAGTGCAGTAGCTGGGGCGGTGAGGTAGTAGCTGGGGTTGGGGCAGGTGTCTGGGGGGCAATAGCTGGGGTGGTAGACAGGCATGTGGGGAGCAGTAGCTTGGGTGGGGAGCAGGCATTTGTGGGGGCAGCAGCTGGGATGGATGAAGGGGGCCCGGACCTGCAGGAAGTGGGCCCGGAACTGCATGGGGGGTGGGCCAGGAAATTTAGGAGCATTCCAGGACCCACCAAATTGTACTTTAACCCCCTAGTGAAACCTCATTTGTTATACTGTGCGCAGCTCTGGTCTCCCACGTTTGAGAAAGACAAATTCAAAGAGGAACAGGTGTGGAGAGCTTCTACGATGATTCAAGAAATGGAAATTTTACCTTTTGAGAGGAGACTCAAGGAGCTTAGCTTGTGGGGCCCAACAAAAAAAAAAAGGTTGAGGGGCAATATGATTACTCTCTATAAACAGGTCAGAGTGATAAACACTGGGGGGTAAGGGTGAGTAGTTATTTAAATTAAGCACCAAGAACACAAGAACAAATGGATATAAATTGGCCATTAACAAATTTAGGCTGGAAATTAGACTCAGGTTTCTGACCATCAGAGGAGTAAAGTTCTGGAACAGTCTTCACAGGGGAGCAGTGGGGGCAAAAGACCTAGCTGGCTTCAAAACTGAGATTGATAAGTTTATGGAGGGGATGGTAAGATGAGACTGCTTACAATGGCATGTTAGCTGATCAGTAGCCAATGCTGGGACCTTAGATGAGGAGGCCTCTGGGTTACTACAGAGAATTCTTTCCCAAGTGCCTGGCTAGTGGGTCTTGCCCACATACTCAGGGTCTAACTGATTACTGTATGTGGAGTGGGGAAGGAATTTTCTCCTTGGTCACACTGGCAGAGACCCTGTGGGGTTTTCATTTTCCTTGGTAACAAGGGGCATAAACCAGGGCTGTAACTAGGGGTTCCAGCGTCTGGGGCAAGCAGTCCCAATCTGTACAGCAGCAGGGAGGGGGCACATGATCCTTCCCTGCCGCAGCCAGAGCTGGCAACGGGGGTCCCTACCCCACCATAACAGGGAGAAGGGACCCCCCACTACTGGCTCTGGCCATGGCAGGGAAGCGATCACCCCTGCCAGCTCTGGCTGCACCCGGGGGAAGCGATCCCTGCCGCAGCCAGAGGCAGCAGGGATGATCATTTCTCCCTGCCATGGTCAGAGGCAGCAGGGGCGATTGCTTCCCTGCAGTGCTCTTTTAAATCCACACCTGTGGCAAACACCTGTTTGCCCTGCTGTAGTTACGGCCCAGAGATAAACCAACTCTTGCTGGTTTGAACTAGTGTGAACAGGAGATTCTCTGTAACTTGAAATCTTTAAATTATCATCTGAGGACATCCGTAGCCCAACTAGAGGTTATGGCCTACTACAGGAGTGGGTGGGCAAGGTTCTGTGGCCTGCCATGTGTAGAAGGTCAAATGAGATGATCACAATGGTATTTCTGGCCTTAAAATCTAGGAGACTAGGACAGAGGCAGAAAGCCAGATGATATCACCGTTTCTACTGGCTAAATGCCACCCAGGATGTAAGATTTTATCCTATACAACCCTTTGTGTGTTCCTTTCCTTCCCCACTTCATTTCTTCTTCTTCCCATCCCTCCTTCTCCTTCTACTTAATAAGAATCTGACTTAGCTGCTCAACACTGTATATTTTGCGACTCTGCGGTGGGTGGGAAAGGCTGCCAAATGCAATATCCTACACAGCCTGAAGCTGGGACGAGTCTGCCAACTCTCGGAGGGTACATCTACACAGCAACTAGACCATGGGTCTCAAACTCAAATCACCACGAGGGCCACATGAGGACTAGTACGTTAGCGCAAGAGCTGCACCACTGAAACCTTCTCATACAACAATATTGCAAGTTTCACTAGCAATAGTGTTGTTGTTGGCTGCAGGAAATAGCTTTAAGGGCCGCATGCAGCCCAAGGGCCGTGTTTTGAGATCCCTGAACTAGACCCACCCATGTCAGCTGAGTTGGGCTTGCAGGGCTCCAGCTGCGGGATGTTTTCAGTGATGTGTAGACGTCTTGGCTTAGGCTACAGCAGAGTCTAGAACCCTGTAAGGTGGAAGGATCCCAAAGTTCAGGCCCTTGCCCAGCCCAGAAGCCTGCAAAGCAGTGAAACAGCTCCCAAGCTGAGAGCTGTGCACAAGCCTGCTGGCACAGGCCAGCAGAGAGTTCTCTGCAGTGTAGACATATCCCAAGTTGCTAATCTGACAGCTCCGGTGGTGGATCAGGGGTTGCAGGGCCCCTAGGCCTCCACTACTGGTGGGCCCCTCTGCCTGCTCACCATTAATGATCTCATATTGGTAACCAGAGTGTCTTTATCACTTTGGTTTTAAAAACAACGTGTGCTCGCCTTCCCTTGAGGTACACTATAGTAGTGGTTCTCAAACTTTTTTCTTGGTACCCAGTTGAAAAAAATCATTTATGACTGTGACCCAACAATGATATCTTTCAGCAACACATTCCAGTTTTTTGGCAGTAGCAGCATGGGGCACCATGACCTAGTACCTAAGGGTCTACGATCCAGTACTGGGTCCCAACCCTAAGTCTGAAAACCACTGCACCACAGCACCAGGGAGCTGGCCAGGGTTACAGATGGGGAAAGAATATTTATCTTGAATCATACTGGCTGTTCGTACATTTAGGCAAAGTTCCGCATCATACCAAGTTCCAAAGGGGCAGCAGGACAGTCTCTGTGCAAAAGAATAAATGGGCACAAATCTGATGTCAGAAATCACAACATTCTAAAACCAGTGGATGAGCATTTCAATCTTCCTGATCCCTCCATTGATGATTTACTAATTGCTGTGCTTCGACAGGTGAATACCAGATCAAGACTTCAAAGAGAAGCTGCTGAGATCAAATTTATTTGCAAATTTGATTGTACAGCTTCAGGACTTAATAGGGACTTTGGATTTTTCTCTCATTATAACAGGTGATTTGACTTCATCCTCTTCTATATGTTGTTCCCCAACGTTTGAATCTTAACAACTGCTTTGGTTTGCTGTTACAGTCTGACCTGATCCCATGACTTACACTTCCCTGCATTTATTTCCTCCCATTCTGTTTCTCCCATCTTCAAAGCATCTGACGAAGTGGGATTTTCTCCCATGAAAGCTCATGCGGCGAATAAATTTGTTAGTCTTTAAGTGCCATAGGACTCCCTGTTTGTTTCACATTACACCATTTACGCTCCCTTGCCCCCTCAGCTAAAAGCCAACTGTAGGCACCTGGAGCACCTGCAGAGGAGTAGTCTAGTGACCTTTGGCGACTGAGGGCCTTGCACTGCAGAGTTCTACTTCTAGCGCACTGTAATCTTGAGAAAGTAGCTCCAAGCACCCTGCATTAGTTCCCCACTTTATAAAATAGAGAGGGGCCTAGTCCTCACCTAGCTCACTGGAACATTGAGAGGTTTAGTGTCAGAGCAGTGTCCTGAAAAATCTGAATTTACCATGGCCAAATTCTCTCTATCCCCCCCAGTCTCTGTTAGGATGCCATCATCCTCTTCTTTCAGGCCCATAACCTTTCATTCCTCTCTTGCCTCTCCCCATGTCACCTCCAAATCTTGCAATTTCCTCCTCCACAATCTCTCTAGTTCTGTAACTAGAGCTCATGTCCAGGCCTTTATTTCTAATATCAACCTCTTTGCTACCTACTTCACCTTCTCCAGTCCATAAAATTTTAAGTGTGCATTATCACTTTGCTTTAGTCACTGACATAACCCCTTATGTTTAAGATTCCAAATAGCAATATTATTGATCCCCTATTAAAATCAGACTCTGAGATAAAATCTTACCAAGTGTTCTGACACAGCGATGCCTCCACGTGGTTCATCCTCACAACTGGAAGAACAGGAACTGTCCCAACAACGGCTGAGTGCATCAATGTACTGAAATACAAAACTCACTCTGGTTTCAGGCAGTTACATTTTGATCTTCTAATTTCTCTATGGAGTTTTAACAGAATAGTGAGAGGCTTCCTCTTCAGTCTGCTGTCTAGGCTGGATGGAGATTTCTCACTGAGGCTCAAGAGCTCTTCCCTCCCTGCGTCATGAAGCAATATTTACTGAAAATGCTGAAGCGCAGAATCCATAAGTTTATCACAAGATAGTCAACCCAGGAATGGCCAACAAATTATTCTGACACCAGCCACATCTCATTCCTTAACTGCTGCTCAACAACCTGCAGGAGGAAGCTAGAGGACAACCTAGGCCACCAAACAAATTATCCCAGAGCTCTTAACAAGGGGTATTGGACTGTTTTTTTCACATAGCAAATCACTGACGCAGACAGGAATCATTACAAATACACCACCCCCATTTGTACTAATCAGTTCCTAGTGTCAGCAGAGAGAGAGGGCATGGACAGAATGAACCACAGAAAGCAAAGTCCCATCACATCCTAAGAGACTGTTCCTTCAGATTGGGACTGCTTCGCATTGGCTGGGGACGATTTCATTGTTGCAGCCTGTGCTAAGCCTGCCCTGGGGATGAAAACTGCAAAACTGTTGTAGCTGTGATGCTGCTGCTATATGACAGAGATGAGGTTAATGAGGAAACATCATCTATTGGAAGAACTTCTGCTGGCACATGCAATTCTGGTCATCCCATCTCAAATAATATCTATCAGAAATAGAAAAGGTGCAGCAAAGGGCAACAAAAATGATGAGGCAGATGGAACAGCCTCCAGAGGAAGAGAGATTAAAAAGACAGGAAATTTTCAGCTAAGAAAAGAGATGACTAAGTTGGGATACGATAGAGGTCTATAAAGTCATGACTGGTGTGGAGAAAGTAAACAATGAGACTTTATTTACTCCCTCACATAACACAAGAACAGGTGGCAGCCAATGAAATTAATAGACAGCAGGTTTAAAACAAACAAAAGGCAGTACTTTACACAGAGCACAGTTGGCCCGTGGAAGTCGGTGCCAGGGGACGCTGTGAAGACCAAAACTATAACTGGGTCCAAACGAGAATTACATAAGTTCACGGCAGATAAGTCCATCAGTGGCTATTAGCTGAGATGATCAGGGACATGACCCAATACCTCCAGGTGTCCTAAGCCTCTAACTGCCAGCAGCTGGGAGAAGATAGGTGATGAAACACTCAATAATTACCCCACTGTGTTCACTGCTGGCAAAGCATTCGGCTTTGGTCTCCATCAAAAGACAAGATGCTGAGCTAGATGGACCATTGGTCTGACAAGCTTTCAAACTCGACAGAGCTCTTCTTCAGGGTGAAAAGGCTAGCAACTCACTATCAATCGGCCAGACGGCCTGTCAATCTTTCATCAGCACAAAATTCATTTTGGGGAGTTCAAGAAAATAATTTACACCCCATCAAAGCTCATGCCAAGATTTCACATTTACATTAAGAGAGGTTATTATTAGGAGCCTCTACCTATATGAGTCCCCTCAAGCAGGTCAACTTCAGAAAGGCTCCCTTTGACTAAAAGCAAGTGAGCATGCTGCCATTTTACTGGGCCAAACAATGCTAGCTAAAGCACAAAACAGGAACCTTGGACTCCCAAGGTATTCTGTCCCAGTCTTCTGGGATGAACTGGAACCTATCTGTTTTATGAAGTTTGCCCTTGACTAACCATTCTCACCTTTACCATAAGAAACAAGTTCCAGAGGGGCAGCTGTGCTAGTCTTGTTCAGTAAAACAAACAAGGAGTCCTGTGGCACTTTTAAAGACTAATAAATTTTATTTATCACATAAGCTTTCGTGACTATGGATTTTTTTTTCTCATTACAACAGCTGATTTGACCTCACCTTCCTCTATATGCTCTTCCCTGGTGTCTGAATCTAAACTACTGTATTGATTTGCTGTATCAGTCTGACCTGATCCTATGACCTACACTTTCCTGCATTTATTTTCCTCCCATTCAGTAAGTTTCCCATCTTCAATGCGTCTGACAAAGTGGGATTTTCTCCCATGAAAGCTCATGTAATAAATAAATTTGTGAGTCTTTAAAAGCAACACAAGACTCCTTGTTTGTTTCACTTCATCCCAGGCTCCCAATATACAATAGCTGTTCCCAGCACACGTACCTTCCTGTGACATTAAAATCAAGCATTGTGTGCTGGAGTGGGCAGTTTCTGCGGGTACACTTCTGTTTTAAAGACGGGGGTAGTTCTGGTTTGCAATGAAAAATATGCAGCCCACAAGCTCATGATAAGGGCTTGATGAACTGCATCTGAGAGTGCTGATGGAGTTGGCCAATGTGACTGCAGAGCCGCTAGCCATTATTTTTTAAAACTCATGGGGAACACAGGTCCTGGAAGACTGGAAAAAAGGAAAATACAGAACTTAACTTCAAGAAAGGGAAAAAGGAGGACCCAGGGAACTACAGAACTATCAGCCTTGCCTCAATCCCTGGAAAAATCATGGAGCAGGTCCTCAAAGAATCCATTCGGAAACACTTGGAGGAAAAGACAGTCATCAGGAACAGTCAGCATGACCAACCTGATTGCCTTCTATGATGAGATGACTGGACATGTGGATGTGAGAATGGCCATCGACGTGATATACCTCGAATTTAGCAAAGCTTTTGATACAGTTTCCCACAGTATTCTTGTCAGAAAGTTAAGGAAGTATGGTTTGGATGAATGGACCATAAGGTGGACAGAAAGCTGGCTAGATCATAGGGCTCAGCAGGTAGGGATCAGTGGCTCCAATGCCTAGTTGGCAACCAGTAACTAGTGGAGTGCCCCAGGGGTCAGTCCTGGGGCTGGTTCTGTTCAACATTTTCGTCAACAATCTGGATGACAGGATAGATTGCACGCTCAGTAAATCCGTGGATGACACCAAACTGGGGGGAATGGTAAACATGCTGGGGGGCAGGTATAGGATTCAGGGGGACCTAAACAAATTGAAGCATTAGGCCAAATGAAATTGCATGATGTTCAACAAGTGCAAAGTCTTGTATTTAGGATGGGAAAATCTCACATGCTGCTGCAGGTGAGGAACCAATTGGCTAAGTAGCAGCACTGTAGAAAATAATCTGGGGGTTATGGTGGATGGGAAGCTGGATATGAGTCAACAGTGTGCTCTTGCTGCCAAAAAGGCCAATGGCATACTGAGCTGCTTTATCATAGGAGTGTTGCCAGCAGATCGAGGGATGTGATTGTTCCCCTCTATTCAGCACTGGGGAGGTCACATCTGGAATACTGTGTCCAGTTTTGGACTCTGCACTTGAGCAAGGTTGCAGACAAATTAGAAAGAGTCCAGCAGAGGGGAATGACAATGATTAGGGGGTTGGGGCACATGGTTTATGAAGAGAGACTGAAGACACTAGGCTTATTTAGCCTGCAGAAGAGAAGACTGAGGGGGGATTTGATAGCAACCTTCAACTATTTGAAGGGATGCTCCAAAGAGGAGGGCACTAGGCTCGTCTCAGTCGTAAAAGAGGACAGAACAAGGAGCAATGGTTTCAAGCTGTAGCTGGGGTGGTGAAGGTTGGATATTAGGAAAAAATTCCTCACTAGTAGGATGGTGGAAGCATTGGAATGGGTTAGCTAGGGAGGTGGAAGAATCTCCATCCTTGGAAACATTTAAGGCCTGGTTAGACAAAACCCTGGCTGGGATGATTTAGTGGGAGTTGTCCTGCTTTTAGTAGGAGGTTGGACTAGATAACCTCATGTGGTCCCTTCCAACTCTTTCATTCTGTGAAAGGCCACTGGTGCAGCCCAGGGATCGGTAAACCTTGAGTTCACCTCTCTGCCATCACTAGCTGCCATTGTCTCACAACGTTTCTGGCTGCTCTTCCATACGACTCCCTATTTTTCCTGGTAAAGCACTCTCTGGCCACTAACGTTAGATACTCCGCATCAAGAACTACAATATGGCCTGGAAGTGACTGTGTGGTGACAATAGGAACCTGATACCAGAAGAAATGTCCCAGCCTTTTGCCAAATCCATCTCCTACCACTCCCTGAGAACAGGTAGTTATTTCAGGTTAAGGATTTTGGACAATGTTTCATTACTGCTCACAAACCAACTTTAGGCGTGGATCCTCTTTGCCCAACACAGCCACTGCCTCTCCTGCTTTGTGCCATAACCCTGAATCCATGGCAGGCCCTCCACAAAGAGGAAGGTGAACCTATGTCCATGTGCCAATTTCTTGCACCTCCCTAGCATGGACTGACCACCCCCACTGGAAAACAAGCAACATCTGGATCATTCCAGAGACATTTTCTTTTGAAATTTGGGGAGTGGCTGGATCCTAGCTCAGGAGGAGAAGCCAGAATCAGAAAAGAAACGCAGCTCCATTCCCCAGTGCCCTGCACCACCCCCACCCCGCCTGCCAGGGTGGAGAACCAGAACCAGGCCCGTCTGTGCCCTCATGCTACGGTCGGTCTAAGCAGGAGGTACCATGTGCCAGGCCTGGCCCCCGCGTCCTCCCAGGAAGGCTCCGGTGCTGGGGTGAGGGGTGGGTGGTGAAGAGGCCGAGAGGGGAAGAAGCTGGGGGCTGAGGGCCAAGGAGGCTGGAACGGGGGAGGGGCTGCAGTGCTGTGGGGAAGTGGGGAGGTTGGGGGAGGGGCCACAATTCACTGGGGCAGTGAGCAGGTTGGGGAGAGGTGGGGGGCTGCAATGCTGTGGGGCACTGAGGGGGTTGGGGGGACATGGGGGCTGCAGCACTGTGGGGCACTGGGGGGTTTGGGGGGAGATGGGGGCTGCAGCGTTGTGGGGCAGTGAGGAGGTGAGGAAGAGGGGAGGTTGGGGGGCTGCA
>ML682029.1:570494-804643 GCA_007922195.1 Podocnemis expansa | reverse complement strand
ATGAACACACTCATTGCATGGTTGTGTGTGCACACCTCTCTCTCTCTCCAGGGTTGTATAAACACACACACACACCCTCTCTCTCTGCAGGGCTGTATAATTATAAATACACACACTCTCTGCAGAGCTGTATAAACACACTCACATTGCAGGGTTGTGTGTGCACACCTCTCTCTCTCTGCAGGGTTGTATAAACACACACACACATGCTGCAGGGCTATGTGTGCACACATCCTCTCTCTGTGTGGGGTTGTATAATTATAAATACACACACACACTCTGCAGGGTTGGATAAACACATACACACATGCTGCAGGGTTGTATGTACACACATTCTCTCTCTGTGTGGGGTTGTATAATTATAAATACACACACACTCTGCAGGGCTGTATAAACACACTCACACTGCAGGGTTGTGTGTGCACCTCCTCTCTTCAGGGTTGTATAAACACACATACTGCAGGGTTGTATGTATACACATCCTCACTCTCTGTGGGGCTATATAATTATAAATACATACACACTCTGCAGGGCTCTATAAACACACTCATTGCATGGTTGTGTGTACACACCTCTCTCTCTCTCTCCAGGGTTGTATAAACACACACACCCTCTTTCTCTGCAGGGCTGTATAATTATAAACACACACACACTCTCTGCAGGGTTGGATAAACACACACACTGCAGGGTTGTTTGTGCACACATCCTCTCTCTCTCTGCAGGGTTGTATGCTCTCTCTTTCTGCAGGGTTGTGTACACATACACTCCCCTTGTGTACAAACTACAGGGTGTGTCACTTCCCAAACGAGATGGGAGGGAACAGAGCCCAAAAGCTTCCTGCTGCTGCAAACAGGTGGCACAGTCTTAGCAGGAGGCTGCTCTGGGGAGTCTTGCCTGTTGTTGAGAAGGAAGACAGAAGGGGTCCCTACTAGATGAAGAGAGGCAATGGGGAGTCTAGGGGAGTGCTAAGAAACACTGCTGTTGGAGGGTTTTTACACCAATTTCCTCCAGTCAATGCAAAAGCTTTAACTGAGTTATTCCCCTTAGTGCTCAGGTCTCTACATGCTCTATTTCCACCTTTCTCAGTTTCCCTCTAGAGGAACAATTTTTCCATTGGAAGGTATTTTACAGATACTGATCCACAGCAAGGGGGTGGTCCAGTGAATAGTTAGGACCAGCAGGATTGAATTAATTCAAACATTGGGAGGTGGTGTGGGTTTTATTAATAGTTCATAGCAAGTTTTCAATGCCATCATAAAGGCAAAATTCAGAAAAACTGTCCTGATCTTTTGGACCAGAACCTGTTCAAGAGAGGTGGAGTGACGCTAGCAGGCCAGCCCAATGGAAGCTGTACCACATGCTGAGTTGTTCATTTTAACAGCATGCTTCCCTTTTCCTTTCAAAAACTTTCCCCAGAAAAGCAGCAAGAGGGTGGGGGAAGCCAGACTTCCAAAGCAGAAAGGGCTGGGAAGGCCACATCCCTAATGTGACCTGACCTGCACAATGAACAAGGACCTGTGTGTGGATGCAAATAGCGGTGCTTCTGGATGGACCCCTACACATGTGGCTAGGCACCTGAACAAGGAAACCATTATTCATGTGCTTAATTTTAAGCACACGACTGGCCCCAGTAACTTTAGCGGGGCTCTTCAATTGAGTCAGATTAAGCACACAAATAAGGATGCACTGGTCCACTGTGGCTGCTCAGCAAGTCACTTAGGTGCTTAAGTATGGCTTTACTTGTCTAAATATAGACATCCAAGTCTGAAAAATGCAGCCATAATATAATCTCACAGGCACAGAGGTAGTTCGTCTTCTGTATTTGGAGTGGGGGACAGATCCAGTTAGGCCAATGGCGCCATGGGGAGTGGGGGGATTCCTGTCTGAGTCTTGCAGTTTGGGGCAATGCTCCCAGCACCCCGCCCCCAAGTTTATCCATGCTACCAGGGGAATACATACAGTCCTGCAAAGTTTTAGGGACCAATCCTACCTGGCTCTCCTGGCTGGGTCTACAACTGATAATGTTACGTGGGAGGGCATGTGTTAAATGACATCTGTAGTTAAGGTATCATTACTCCCAGGATCACACAATAGAGATTTTGGTTGCTGTCATTTTCTCTTGTGTTCTGGAATGTGCATGTGTTTTTATTACGAAGATCTGAAGTCATCTGCAAAACAGCTAGGCTGAGTTCCCTTGCTCTACCTAGGTATTAAATAGCACTGAGTCACCAAAGCATCAAGGCACTGGCATGGCAAAATGAAATGCTCAATGTTGCAAATTAAATTGGGTCCCATTTTTGCCTTCCTAGGATTTGTTTGCTTGTATGTGGATTCTCTCCTTTTAAATGTGCTTCTGGCACTGCAACATTTCCAGAACGAGAGCTGTCTCTTAGTACACATCTGCCCAGTACCCAGCATAAAGACACCCTGACCTAGTCTCTGGGAGTTACTTGACATACAAACAAGAGGGGAAATGAAGGGAGCTGTCGAAGGAAGGGCTGGACTGATTATACTAGTTCTTCCAAAGATATAGAGTCTTCAAACTTTGTAGCCGGAAACCCATTTCTGTTTCTGATGATTTGAGGAAGTGTCTCTCATGTTTATTTCACAGACTGAAGTTTCAAATCCCCCTCTCTGACTGTGAATTCAGTCAGAGAGATCTCTATGGACTTCCACTGAGTCGTCAGTCTCCGGTTTTGTTTCCAGTCTGTGAACTTAGGTTAGGTAAGTGCCCTTTTGTCTTTTGCACATTTGACTTTCTTAAGGCACCTGCTAGTGTGAAATATCCAGGCAGGAAGTTATAGCAGTGTGGTGGATCTCGTGTTTTTGATCTCAATCCAGTGTCTTGAGCACTTTTACCGACTAAAAACATGGTTATGAATGGTTAAAGCTGTTAAGAGCTGGAAGCAATGCGATGTGGGAGAGGAGTTTGTCTGTTCCTGCAAGATCATTATTCATGTTTAATTAATAGGTGGCAGAAGGGGTTGTGAATAACAACCTGTTACTATCTCACCAAGATACAGATTGTGGTCAAGTGGGAATCAAGATTTAGGGACTGAGATAAAACTCTGTAGCCTAAAGTCAATGTGAAGTCGATTTTTCCACCATCCATCTCCTTTAAGAAATAATTTAGAGGGACACAGTCATCTGGAAAATCAGATCTGTGTGAAAATTTTGTACTTATTGTAGTTACAATTTGCGCAAAGATTAGTAAATCTGAGAGGCATTTTGTCTTTTCGCTTCATCTTGTGGCATTTCACAGTACTTTACAGAGCCGGTTGCACTGTTCCTCTTTACAGCCAATTAGTTGCTTGGTGTTTTCCGTGTCAGAAAGAACTTTATAGACATGCATGGAGGACAAGCAAGGAAATTAAAAAAAGGGGGGGGGGGGGTTAGAAAAAACTCAGGTCAAACTCTGTAAAGGGAACTCATAGAATATTAGGGCTAGAAGGAACCTTATGAGGTTATCTAGTCCAACCCCCTGCTAAAAGCAGGACAACTCTCACTAAATCATCCCAGCCAGGGTTTTGTCTAACCAAGCCTTAAATATCTGCAAAGATGGAGATTCCACCACCTCCCTAGGTAGCCCATTCCAATGCTTCACCAGCCTCCTAGTGAGAAAGTTTTTCCTAATATCCAACCTCAACCTCCCCAGCTGCAACTTGAAACCATTGCTCCTTGTTCTGTCCTATGTTACTACTGAGAACTGCCTAGCTCTCTCCTCTTTGGAGCACCCCTTCAAGTAGTTGAAAGTTGCTATAAAACCCCCTCCTCAGTCTTCTCTTCTGCAGACTAAATAAGCCTAGTTCCTTCAGTCTCTCCTTGTAAGTCATGTGCCCCAACCCCCTAATAATTTTCATTGCTCTCTGCTGGACCCTATCTAATTTGTCCACATCCTTTCTGTAGTGTGGAGCCCAAAACTGGACACAGTATTCCAGATGTGGCCTCACCAGTGCCAAATAGAGGGGAATAATCACATCCCTTGATCTACTGGCAACACTCCTACTGATGCAACCCAGTATGCCATTGGCAGTACAATATACTCCAATATAACTCCATCAGAAAAGGGATTTCTCTGGCAGTCAATTAAAAAAATAGTTAAGCATATGCCCTTTTTTTTTTTTGTATTTTGATAATTATTTTTGTATTCTGATTTAGTTGGCATTGGTCCTGCTTTGAGCAGGGAGTTGGACAAGATATCTCCTAAGGTCCCTTCCAGCCCTAATCTAGGATTCTAATACCTACCAGGGCTGGCCCAAGGGTTTTGCCACCCTAGGTGGGCAGGGATTTTGGCCCCTCCTCTGGCCAGAGATCCAGCAGCAGGTGGGGAGCAGCGCCATCGGGGTCCAGCCGCAGGTGGTGTCCAGCTCCAGCCCAGGAGTGGTGCCATAGGTGGGGGTCCAGCTGCAGGCGGGGAACGGAGCAGCCCCAGCTCAGCTCTTGGCATCCCCTAATTGTTGGCATCCTAGGTGACCACCTAGGTCACCTCTATGGAAGAATCAGCCCTGATGCCTACGCATCCTCCTCTGGGAGCAGGGCAAGTGGGTGTTAGGTTCCGAACAAACACAGGCCAAAAATGTTTGCTGGAGAGGATAAACCAACTGAAAAATAGATGAGGTGCAAAAGTATTTTTTTGGGTTCTGTTTGCTGCTGTTTCAGCCAGTCTGCCCTTTCCTGGCAATGCATAGCTCTGGCAGAAGGCTGTTTAAGAAAGTATAATAAATCAGTGGTTGTCAATGCAGAGCTATGCAGAGATCTTCCAGGGGGTATGTCAACTCATCTAGATATTTGCCTAGTTTTACAACTGGCTACATGAAAAGCACTAGTACAGGGCGCACAAACTAAAATTTCAGACAGACAGTGACGTGTTTATCCTGTTCTGTAGACTATACGGTGAAATGAAAGTACAACATTTATGTTCCAGTTGATTAATTTTCTAATTAGACAGTAAGAATGAGAAAGGAAGCAACGTTTCATTGTTAATGTGCTGGGACCCTTTTGGATTTTTATGTCTGATTTTGCAAGGAACTCGTTTTTAAGGGAGGTGAAACTTGGGGTACACAACACAAATCAAACTTCTGGAAAGGGGCACAGTCACCTGGAAAGGGTGAGAGCGCCTGTATTAAATGGTACCAGCAGAGTTGCCTCCCAGCAAAGTGATTAAAATGATCCCAGACTCATTTCTGTGGGTTTCCATGTGGGGAAGAAGAGTCTGAAAATGTTTTGTGAGAAGAGAAATATTTTGTCATCTCTCAAACCAGCTGAGGCTCATTATAACATTAAACATAATTCTTGTGTTGAGGGTATTGGCTAACCCTGAATGAAATAGAGAGCATGGTTTTAAATTGTGACAGCTCATGAACGTATGCACGAGATGTTCATTGAAAGAGAAAGTCAAGGAGCGTTCCCATAAATGGGAGCAGCAGTGATTTTTCTGCATGAGCTGGTGACTGAAAGGATAACACCGGCCAGTTTGGAGGTGGGGAAATTACCACCCATCTTTGCTATTCCATGAAGAGAATCATTGCCTGATGCCTTTTCCGCTGGAGTGGGCTGGTTTGCATTGGAGGATACTTTGCACACCCCTGTGCCTGTCCCCTGAGGGTTTGAGAGTGTGACTAACACTCAGTTATCATACCTACCTCCAAGAGGGATCAGGCCCGTGACGGGGCAGTTCGTTGCTGGCCTCGCTTGAGGACCACCTCATGGCCTGGGGCTGGGCTGCAGTAAGCCCTGGGAACTAGTGCAGTCTCGGCCTTTCATCTGAGCTCTGGTCAAAGCGCTGTCTTGCTTGCATCTCTCTCTCCTTTTCTCTCACTCTGTTTTCTCTTTTCCGGTGTCCTTCCCTCATGCCCTCTTTCTCCACCAGTTGGTCTTCCCTGTGTTCTTCTCCCATGCTGTCTCCACAGCTCACTCACCTGCCCTGTTTTGCTGCATGGGATCTTGGAGGTTGTCTTTTATGAACCATCTCTGGAGACTGGGGTTCAAACGCCACTCAGGTGATAATGCAGTTGGGAAGGACATGGTGGTTCCAGCTGTTTGCACTCCCCTGCACCCCAAAATACAGCCCCACTGGCACCTTGTGCTCAAGAGCTGTCCATCCCGTTCCAGCCTCCCTTCCCTCCCCACACACACTAGCACCCTGCACTTGTGTGTGTCTGAACAGGAGACGAGGTGGGAGGCTGAGTCACTTTACTGACATTTTCTGTGTCATCTGCTTTCTTTGTGCTTAGTTTGCCTGTTGTCAAATGTAACAGGAGGGTAGGAGGTGCAAGGAATGGAAAGTCAAGCCTTTCCACTAGCAAAGGGAGGCTGGCAGATGTCAATGTGGTGAGGAATTGGACATCCAGACATGGCTGGGACCTAGGTGGACTCGGGTGCATTGGCAGAGTGTGGCTGGGCTTGGCACTGGAGGGGCTGGGGTCTGGATCAGGGAGCATAGGCACAGTGGTGCAGAGGGGGCCCAAGGCTGGACTAGTGGGGCATGTAGGGTGTGTAGGACTGAAGCAGCAGTGGGCCTGGCCTCTCATACCTGCTTGCCAGAGACCGAGAGACGGTTTGAGTAACTGTGAACAAATAAACAGAGGTGGCGTCTCTCCGCCTATGCATATTATAGATGGCACAAGTTTACTTGGGCAGCAACGAGTTTGTTTCTTTACCAAATTTTCCCCCTCCTGGTTGCAAGCCTTCTGTCATGGGGCAGATCCCCAGGAAGAGGCTGCGCTTTTGTTTCCTGGAAGGGCTCAGCATGGCAGAGAAATCACCAGGTTGCAATAATGTGAGGTTCCCATTTCATTACTCACATGCTGTTTGCTTCACCCTGTCTGCCCAGCACATCCCTCGCTGCTGGTATGGCAACACCTCTGATGTCACTGGCTGGGTTTTGAGATCTAGGTGTGATGAAACAAGCAGAGGCTTAAACTGACCAGGAGGGAGGAAGACATTGATTTCTGGGCCAGGGAGATAGCAGGGTTTCATACCAGGCGGGGGGGAGCAGTTGACCCTAGGCCATCTTTCCTGACCAAAACTACTGGCCACCTTTGAGCCACTCAGGTAGCATATACAAAGCTCTGCTTGCTTGTTGGCTCAGAGGAATGTTCGTTTGCACCCTGGACCTGTGATGTCTCCACTTATTTGAAATGCGCAATCTGAGGCCTGCTCTGCACGGCATGGGTAGGTCATCATAAACTGCCTTGCATCAGCCTTCCTGTGGAAGCGTTTTCCCTTAACTTTGCGTCCAACTGACGTGAGTGCCTCTCTTGGTTGGTGTAATCACATCACCTCCCCAAGTGGCCTTGAGTCACAGGCGATGTAATTAGGTGGACACCATAGCAGTTTAGGCAGTGTGCTCCTTTGTTGCCTGTTGCTGGCTTTCAGGAGCCATCCCACAATGCTCTGCGCTGACAATACTATTGATGCTCCCAGTGAGGATGTGCACTGCCAGTGCAAGGAGCCACATGTGAACACACAAGCAATTTAGTGACTGCAGGGACTGTGCACCTATGTAAGTTAGGTTGACATAACTTTGTAAAGTAGACATGGCCTAAGAAGATTGGTGGCTGTGAAAGATGTTCTGGGGCATGGTGCGAGTGCATCTGATGAGACACAGAATGTGTGCACCAGGACAGATGCTGTCATCAGGTTTCTGTCCTGTCTCTCGAGAAAGTGGAGTGTGCATGTGTACACCCTGGTGAAAGGGGCCGTTACCTTGTGGCATCCTCACAGCATGCATACCTTGAGTTGGCCTCCAAACCTGCCCCCTCTCTGGGGCGAGGCTCACCTGGTGACATAAAAACAGGATGAAAACCCCAGCAGAGCATCACAGGGTCCACTCTCTGCTAGTGGCCCATTCTTCTGATTCTTCTGGGGAATCAGCTCTGGCCAGATGCTAGAACCTCCTATAGTGGCATCTCTCCTGCTGCCCTTTCACACGTGATGCAACTCAGGCTGTTTCCTCTTTGTGCCTTGGCCCTCCAGCAAGGTCACTGTGTGTTTCCCCTTGGGGGGGGACCAAAATCTCTTTTGAAATAGGGACTCAGCAGGTGCTACTTCACCAGTGGCTGGTAGGGGAACCAGGGCCCACCCTCCTCTGATTTCCAATCTAGGCACCCTGTACTTGATAACAGTGGCCTGCTTTCCTGCAGACCCTGTTGCTCCTTCTGTGGATTCCTTCCCATGGGTCCTGGGAATTATACAGGACCCACCTTGTTCTTGCCCAGCTAAGCCTCCTGTCTAATCGATCTTTGCTCCCTGGCTGATCCTCCATCCTCTTAATCCCTTCCAGTCCAGTGTGGGCTGGACAGCCTCATTGCAGCAAGCTTCTTCCTGCCTGTGTCCTAGCTCCTCTTGTGTTTTCCCCAGAGACCCATACCCAACTCCTCTATTTCCAGGGAGGATGGAATCAGTGAGCAGATCCTGCCCTAACTGGTCGACCCAGCCTGAGCCTTGTTGGCAGGACTCAAACATCTCCTAATGGGGAGAGGAGCACAACAGATACCCCTCCTGCCTTGTACAGACACCTTTCACCCAGTGTTGTCCCAGCACCCCTCACATGCTCCACCACTGAAATGCTGCCAGCCGCAGTACAAAGGAGGTGGGCAGAACCACTGTAGCAACTCTTCCCTCTTATGAAATGGGCCATGGTGTGGGAACCCAGAAGTTGGTGGTCATGCCCACTGTGGAGAACAGGAGACAGTTACCAGGAAGAGCAGCAGATATTGGTGCCAAGGGTCAGAGCAGGGAGCTGGACTGGGAACCCCCAGGCAGACGTCTTATGAGAGCCGGGGTGAATGCTTTGAGCAGCCTCAGAGCTAGTTGGGTAGCTCTTCTCACCAGTCAGGCACCGACTACAGACCTGCTACTCTCATTAGACAGGCTCCAGCTCCTGACCCCTGGTCTTGTTAAGATCAGACCCTAACTCCCTTCCTTGCCCAGGAAAAGGAGGGGCCAACCCAATGTGTGGTGATTCAAAGCTGTGATTCCAGAGGCTCCAGCTGTTCCATACCTGATTCTATTGGCTGGCTTGGGCTGGCCTCAGCCAATATTTACCATCTAGATCAGTTTTTGTTCATCTCTGCAGTAATGTTACCTGGCTCTTTCAGGGCTCTTTACATTTCCAAAGCGCTGAGCAAACTTTGGCTAACTCCCAACTGAAGTCAGAAATCTCTCTGAGGGTTTGGGCCTGGTGTTCTGCTTAAAACAGGAAATCCAACTTCTCGATATGCATCGCACGGAACGGAAGTGAGGGTGCAGAGTTCACATCCCTTGTAACAAAGGGAAAGGGTTTGGGGTCATTCTTGGCCCAATTTAACCCTGAGAAAGAAACACCCACAATTCAGTAGTACTGGGAACTTCTTTACAGAGTTCCAGGGCTGGAAGTGATGTTACAAGTTGGGACTGAGGAATCAGCAGAGCAGTCTGTGTGTAGGAAGCACAGGGCCTGGATAATGGTGCTGCAGGTCAGGATAGAGGCGTACTAGGAGATCTGTGTGCAGGAGGAGGCCTGGGTTGGGGGAACAGGGGGCTGTGAGCTGGGACTGAGGAGCACCAGTGGAGCTGAGTGCAGAGAGCGGGGAAGAAATGGAAACACAAATCTGTTTTCTCAGTGCGGTTTATTTCCCTCACTGGTTTTCATTTACCTGGATTTCCAGGAACATCCAGGTCCTGATCCAGTAACAATGTCCATTGTAACCCAACAAAACCTTTCCTCCGCCTGCTATCCTGGGAGGCTCAGAGCTGCTCACTAGTGACTCTGTGATCCTTACTGCTGGGTGGGGACATGCACGGGAGTGTGTCAGTTAAGCAATTACCAGGCTGGCCAGAAAGACACAGGAAGAAAAGAGAGAGATGCAGGAGAGGGGAAAAGAGAAAACAGAGCCAGAGGACGAGGGCAGGCTGTGCCAGGAGAGGAAATGGGCACTGCTAGGAGATCACATTTATGTGGCCTGAGGGAAGAGATTATAGATTGATTTGGAGAATTCCTTTCAGGGTTGCTTTTTGAGGGGGATGAGTGACAAGGTCTACTGCTTCCAGCCCCTTGGGCTTTTCAGTGGCACAGCAGAGCCATCCACTGGGGGTCTCTCCATTGATGCCTGGGAAGAGAAGATAATGGAAAGGAGGTCACAGAAAGCTGCTTAGTGGGAGAGAGGAGCCAGACAGTGGCACCCAGGATTTTCCTGGTGTCTCAATGTGTCTCCAAAAGGCTTTCTTTTGGAGGAGGTGAGAGGTGAGGATGTTAGGTGGCTATCTTGCCCATCACAGATGTGTAGGACTGGAAGGGACCTCAAGAAGTCATCTAGTCCAGTCCCCTCAAGGCAGGTGGATGTATTAATCAGACCTTCCCTGCCAAGTGCCTGTCTAACCTGTTCTTAAAAGCCTCCCATGACTGAGATTCCACAGTCTCTGCTGGCAATTGGTTCCCGTGCTCAACCACCCTGACAGTTAGGAAGTTTTACGTAATGTCCAACCTAAACCTGCTTTGCTGCAATTGAAGCCCTCTCCCTCTTGTCCTGTCTTTAGAGGAGGAGAGCAGGTTTTCACTTTATCTACTTGAAAACTCTTATCCTATCACCCCCCCCCCCCGGTTTACTCTTCTCCGAACTAAACAAACCCCATTTCTTCAACCTTCCTCATCAGTCATCCGACTGAGCAAGATTAAGGTTCTGCTTATCCCATCTCTCTCTGTACGTTGGTGGCTTATAGGATGTCCTGTCATCTCTTTAGCCATGGTGGCTGGCTACCAGAATGGACTGCTGTGTCCAGAGGGATTGTACTGGGAAGTTTGTCACAGCTGGAATTTTAGAAAAGGGGTGAATCAAGTCCAGGATGGATTTTTCTCCTGTGTTTGGCAGCTATCTTGGTCAGGGACCCCCTGCTGTGGGCTGTCAGGCAGGCTCGGTGTCATCTGAGTGACTGGCATCACAAGGTCCTTCAAGAGAGCACAGGAAAGCATTCTGTGAGAAAGCATTCTGCCCATGCTGTAGTTATGAAAAGTTCTGCTTGTGAAGGGGGATGTTTCCTCACCTACAAAGTGTCATTTCCCTTCTTGTTATGACTAAGCACCACTTCGAAACCTCCACTTCCCTCCCCTGCCGGGCCCGGGACAGGCAGGGTCACTCTGGGCAAGCCAAACAATGCAAAGGTACACCCAGGAAGCCAGTTGCCCACCACGCCACTCAGCAGCAAAACTCATGGAGCCCGGTTTGCTCTGTAACAAACTGGTTAGGGTGTATGTGCATCGCTGCCTTCCTCTGGGTGGTATCAGAGCTACTTGTGCAAGTGTCCTAGGACTTTCATTGCTGACAGCAAGTGAAGATCTCCTTTGGCTTGAAGGGGTGGGGCTTGTGTTTTGGAGCAGGAAGATCCAGGTGCTGTCCCTGTGGTGTTGTGACATTCCAGATGGATACAGGACACCACAAGGGTATTGTTACTGTATTTTACATTCTCCACCATTCATCAACTCCTTCGCTTAACAGCTGTCAAATGGCTTTGCTCACCAACCGCTCCTGATTCCTTCCCTCTGGGCTGAGGTGGGTTTCTGCTCCCCAGCTCCTCCAGCCCACAGCATCTGGCCAGAGTTGTGTGTGAAGAGCAGGTCTGTAACTAGGCTGGGGCAACCATGGCAAAGCCCCAGGCACTGAATTTTAGAGGGTGCCAGGCTGACTCCTACCTGGCTGGAAGACACAGTGCATGCTCAGGGCAGGAGCAGCATCCTGCGGCATGGCTGTCATGGAGCTGTGCTCCAGCGGTGAGCCAAGTAAGGGGGAAGTGGGGTCCATGGTGGAGTCGGGGATGGGCAGCTGGCGGAGAAAGGGCATGAGGAGGTCAGTGGGGAAGGCCTGGGGGAGGAGGGAAAGCAGGCGGCAGGGCCGTGGAGATCCGGATCCATCCCCAGACATTGCCAGAAGCTAGGTGGGGACATATCTGGCTCCTCACTGCCTTTCAGTGGTGGCTGGGGCCAGATTCGGCTCCGGGATGGGGGAGGGCACTTTTTGGGGTGCTTGCCCTGGGTGTCAAAATCAGTAGTTACGGCCCTGGTGAAGTGTCACCTGAGATGCCGTTAACAGTGTGTGCCAAATGTATAGGTCCTACAAAACCCAAGAGCTGCACTTTCCCAGGCTTGGTAACCAGCTCTCCCTGGATCCAGACACCTCTCCTTAGTCCTTGCTAACTTTGCTGCTGTTACATCTTTGTTCGGCTCTGGTTATGGGAGTGACTAACAAACTTCAGCTCCCCTTGCTGACCGGGGTGGGAATAGGGTCTGGGACAAAATATTGGAGGCCTTGTGGCCACAGGTTTTATTTTGTAAGAAGTCTGTTGGCTAATCAGTGTGCCAATTTAACTCTTCTCCAGTGGGCCTAGTTGACCTTTTAAGTTTCTTATTTGTTAGCTGAGCTGATGTCTGCTGTTACTGTTGGGGTGATGCCAGTTTCTGCAAATATTCTGCAGTTAATTATTTTAAAGTCTTTCCAAATGAACATTTTTAAGAGTACCATTTAAATTATCTCTAGATACCTCACAAGCCCGGAAAGTCCCCTGTCTTCCCCCAGGGTGGTCATGTGCTGCTGGGTATCAAAAAGTGACTAGCAAAGTTCTGCTTTCAAGTAGCTGTGCTGTGAAGTCCCGGCATTAATAACACGTAGGGAGGCTGTTTGAAAAGCTGGAAGTTCTCTTGGAGCTGAAAGACAGAGGTAGGAACTGGGTAAGAGGAACTATCCTGTTTTTTCTTTGCACATTCCCTTAAATCTTGGTGTGTAAGTTTCTGCTGCAAGCCTAGAATGCGTTTGTTGGCTTTTCATCCTCATGCATCAGGAGCTAAACTGATCGGCAGCTGGAGTCAGGAAGCAGTTTCATGAGAAATGCAGGGGTAAAGGAAGTACTCTGCCATCCTCTGGAGCACCCAGAACCGGCGACTATTAGATCAGCATACCAGACAAACTGTACCACTGGGTGTGCACGCAGAGCTGTGTCCAGTTCCTATCCCTGTTGCCCAGCTGCTGTCATCCATTACCCCAGTCCCTTTGCCTGGCATCTGAGGCGTGAAGGCAACCCTGCAAAGAGTGACTCCTCGCCGAGATCAGCTCTGGCTGCGAGCAGCTAAACATGACTTCTGCCGCTGTTTAGCCAGTACCTCCCAGCAAGTCACATAGCTAGTCTCCTAGCCTATGTTTCCAAAGAGCACAATGGAGCAAGCAATTCTCACCCTCAGCGGTATGGGGCCTATGGCACACAATCGAGCAAGGCTGATTCTATCCAGGAGATGGCAGCTCTTTGTATTCCAGTAGCGTTGAAAGGCCCCCGCCAGGATACCAGTGTGCCAGGTGCTGTATGCATCTGAAATGGGAAACACAATCCAGTCTGTGCTCCAAAGAACTTCAGTCAGGGGCTAACAAGCCCTCCCGGCTGGGTTTAATGCAACTGCATGGGGAAGGTGCATGAAAACCAGTCCTGTTTTGTGCGATCAGCTATAGGCAAACACTTACCAGGCCTTTAGGGCTGGTTTCTGTCTGTTTCCCATCGAGGTTTTCCTGTTCAGAATCAACCCTCTTTCTTAATCCCGGATTCCTGTTGAGGATTGCATCTATGAGTGTTTACCAGGGGTATGTTTGTGTGTGCGTGGCGGGGGGGGGGGGGGGGGAATAACACATAACTATTTGCATGTTTGTTTCTCAAATGCTACCATGTTCTTAGCTCTTCTGAGAGCCAGAAAGAGAGAACTCTCCTAGACCACCTTTTTGTTCGGGGTTTGTCCAGTTCCTTGCACACAGGAAGCTTTCCCCAGTTCTTTTTTCCCTGAAGTGCCGCTCCTGTGGCCCGGCGTTGAGGGGGTGGGGGGACTAGTTCTGCATGTTGTTTTCTGGCTACTGGGGCTAGGTGGAAGGACAGTGGAAACAGTTTTTAAGCAAGCGGAGCATGGGCAGCTGTGCAGTAGGAAGCCCTGTTCCTGCCACGGTTCAAATGAAGGAGTCTTAAAAGGAGAAGCTGGGGAGGAGCTAGAATTCTAGGAATGGATCCCTAGAGCTGTCTATGGAAGTCCTGGGTCATGCGTAGGCCCTGATTCATTGACGAACTTAAAAAGCAATTGCCTAACTTTTAAGCCTCTTGGGAAAGCTAGTGAAGTCAGTGGAAATGCTGATGTTGGGGGCAGTGCTATCATCTCTGTGGGCACTGAGGCACAAGGAGACTAAGTGACTTGCTGAAGTCATACAGGGAGTCTTTGGCAGAGCTGTGAATTGCACCTAAGCCTCACAGCACACTCCCCACTAAAGGTTCCCTCCCTTGAACGTGTCAGGAACATCTCTTACCGGACCATCACTTTTACCAACCTGATGAACTTAGATCCAGATCCTCAGTGCCTAACTCTCTTGGGTTTCAGTGGACATTCAGTGCCTAAATACCTTTGAGGGGCCAGGTCTTTGCAAATTTCACTTCACAGCCCCTCTCTTCATCCTGATCATTAGTTTTCCTCCTGGCACAGCCCACAGAGTGAACATGGGGATAGTACGAGTGGCAGGGAGTGGATAGAATCACAACTCTCCATTAGGAGGTTTTGTTGAGAAAAGTCAGCTTTTCTCAGCAAAACTCTCCTAGCGTACATGCCACACTCCCCTCTTTGCCAACAAAACTGCCCTGTTTTTGTCAGCAAAGTTAAGGCAACAGGAGTGTCAGTGTGGACGCTCTGCCCCCTTAGAGCAGTAGGGAGCTGTCCTAGGTGTCAATTTCACTGGTCTGTTAGAGCAGTGAAATTGACAAGGAGGGGGACCCTCTTTAATGGGACTTTAACTTCCTGGGGCTTCCCAAGGCCCTGGGCAGCAGTCAGCAAGGCTGCGAGCCTCAGGGGCTGCTCACTACCATCACCAAGGACTGGAGAGCCCTGGAAGTTGAGTCCAGGCATTAAAGTATAATTTGGGGGGCTCTGGAATGCTCCCACATTGGTGGGCCCCCCTCCTACGTGGGTGGGCCCCTCCCAGACCCCAGCTCCTGCTCCCCACATGGCAGTGCCCCACCCACTGCCACCAGTACCCCCCACAGCGTGAGCTGGGCCACCCCCGCACTTACCAGCAGCGGCAGCGGTGGTATGGTTGGGAAGGTGGGGGTGGTAGGCCTCAAGTCGGGGCAGTGGCGTGGCTGCAGGCCCCAGGTTGGGGGGAACACAGCGTTCTGGGGCTATTTTTCAATGGTGGGCCCCGGAACGCAGTGTTCTAGCTCTATTTTCTATTTTTAGGGGCCCTGGAACTCTGAGCCCCTAAAACTACTGGGCCCCGGAACGGTGTTCCTGTGCGTTCTGGCTTACTTTAACCCCTGGTTGAATCCCAACTGCTGCTGGCTCCTGTTGCCCTGCTCAGCCTGTGAGCAAGGTGAGGGGAGCTGGTGGCGGCAGCACTAGAACTCGGAGCACTCCTGGGGTAGCGTTCCAAGTCCTAGCGCTGCTGGCTTCCCTCGCCCTGCTCCCTCGCTGAGCAGGGCAAGGGGAGCTGGTGGTGGCAGCATTGCTCAGGCTGGGCATGGTCCCAAGGCTGTCATGCTCCAGAGACCTTGGGAATATGGCAGCCTTGGGATGGGACCATTGCTAGCCTGAGAGCCACTGCTCCGGCTCCCTCGCCTTGCTCAGTCTGTGAGCAGGCCAAGGGAGCCAGCAGCGATGGCAGGGGTGCTTCAGCTAGGAGTGGTCAGGAAGCCGCTGCAGTTGTTGGGGACTGAGAAGTGCAGAGCTGCCTGTGTGCTTCCCCCACAGTGGCTGCAGCCAAGGTACTGGGACCCCATGGGGTGAGAGGGAGCAGTAGGGTGTTTGTGAGCTCCTTGCAGGGAGCTGAGAGACTGGTCTCTTGCACTGGCACTTGAGTTGATGGAAGTCGTCCTGGTGAGGACGCACTCCGCCAACCAAGCGATAGCTGTGTGGGTGTGAGCCACTGCTATCATTATAGTGAGGGGTGAGGGCTCTCTGCCAGCAAACTTTGTAGTGTAAACCTAGGCCTAGTCTCATGGTTCTATATGTCCATCTTTGCTTTCAAGACTGGCCAGTTGGTGTTCTAGCCCCTGCTGTGACTGTGAAGTTCAGGTAGACCCTACCACTCAGCATCATGACAAATGCTGAGTTCCTGTTTGAGTGTTAGAGGGACAACATCAGTCTAGTAAGGACATTTCCACAGAGAAAGCTGCCCCTACCAGTATAGTACCAGACAGCCCTCTGGGTAGCTGGTGTCAGTTGTCCCCTGTCTAATCAGCTGTTTGCGAGAGCCTTCCTTGCAAAAACAAAAATGAGCTCAATGGCTATAACAGGGTGGGTTGGGTTAGATCTGCAAGGAGGAAGTCTTGAGTGAAATCATTAATTTTAATCATATTTTGTATTTGCATTTTTTCTTCTCTTAAAGACAAGTTAATTCTCATTGGTCCTTAACTATTAAAACACATTAATATGCAACTAAATATGCAGCCTTTATGCTAAATTCAGAGCTTCTTTTGCTAATCAGGAAAGTTGCATGCTTTTATTTAAGAAATTATTCATCTTAACATACTTTTTTTATATTCTCAATTTTTATATTTTTATTACGTTAGAAAATGGTGAATGCCGCACTCTTTATACAACTGAAATTTTAGCATGGACAAAAATTCAAATTCAATAAAAAAAAATCCCAACCCCCTTAAACAACCTTAAAAGTGCTGGATACATTTTTTAAAAAAAGGTTGATCAAAATGTTTATCAAAGCCTGTTTTGCATTAAAAAATAACCGATTACTTAAAGGAAATATATGCAGTTTGTGAATTTAACTGATTGTTTCGGGTCACCATATTCTGCAAGGTTTTAGAGCTTGCAAAGCTCAACCTTTCACACCTAGCTCTTATTCACAGGCTGGGGGAGGGAAACAAGCTTTCTTGCTTTTTCAACTCCTAATTGATTTCTTAATCTTGGATGAACTGGTCATTTACTCATAGACTCTAAGGTCAGAAGCGACAAATGTGATCATCTAGTCTGACATCCTGCACAATGCAGGCCACAAAACTTCACCCACCCAACTTGCAATAAACCTCTAACCCAGTGGTTCCCAACATGTGGTCCATGGACCACTGGTGGTCCACGAGTGTACTGCAGGTAGTCAGTGTGGGGGAAAAAGATAATTACTGCAGGTAAATGTGCTGCAGGCAAATGTACTGTGATGAGTGCTATGTATTTGTGAGTGAGCATAATAAATTATTAGAAATAGCTGCACTTTTAATACCCCTTGATATACAGATTTGACTCCCATAAGCCATAAAAATGGCTTGCTCATGCAGTTGTCCTCAAAAGCTTTTGCTGACAATGTAGTGGTCCACATAAAGGAAAAGGTTGGGAACTGCTGCTCTAACCTATGACTGAATTATTAACGTTTTCAGATCATGATTTAAATACTTTAAGATACAGAGAATCCATCAGCAAGTGAGCCATGCCCCATGCTACAGAGGAAGGCGAAAATCCCTCAGAGCTGTAGCCAATCAGGCCTGATGGAAAATTCGCTCAAGATCTCAGGGGTTAAAGTAAGCTGGAACGTGCCAGAACGATGCTCTGGGGCCTACTATTTTTAGGAGCTCAGCAGGAGTGTCGCTGCCCCAGGAAAGGACCCAGGGCACCATCCCCGTCCCCTACCCAGAGGTCATGCCCCCTGGCCGCAGGCCACACCCACGACCGGGGACAGGGCTGGAAGTGGCTGCAGGTGGCTGGGCCCCAGATTCCTGGCCAGGGATGGGGCTGGAAGTGGCCTCGGCGGCTGCGGGTGGCTGGGCCCTGGATCCCTGGCTGGGGCTGGGGCCAGACCGGCTGTGGGCGGCTGGGCCCAGGATCGGGCCGGAGACTGGGAAATGCGGGGCCCCGTCAGATCCGGGGCACTGGCACTGGGATTTGGGTCATGGGCCCCATGTGGCGAGCACCAGTGACGCCCCTGGAGCTCAGCATTCCAGGCCCTCTAAAAATAGAAAACAGAGCTGGAACTCTGCGTTCTGGGGCCCACCATTTAAAAATAGTGGGCACAGGAATGCAGCGTTCTGGCTCCATTTTTTATTTTTAGGGGCCTGCTGAATGCGGAGCCCCTACAAATAGTAGGCCCCAGAATGCCGTTTCAGCAGGGCAGAGAGTGCTGCTCTACTCTGGCAACCAAGTAAGGGGGCCGGGGGACGGGCCTGGGCTGGAGGAGGAGTGGGAGCCAGGAGTGCAGGGCTGAGGCTGCTCTGGCTCTGCAGCTCAGGCCCTGCGGCAGCGAGATGGGCTGGGGCTGGGGCTGGTGTGGGGAGCAGCAGGGTGGACTCTATCCCACTGAGCCAGCCCTGATCGCGGTCCTCCAGCTCCTCACGGGTGCAGAGGGGTGGTGGGTGGGCAAGTGGCCCAGTGTCCACTTCACCTATAGCCCCAGCCCCCCAACTCCCCTTCTCCATTCCTTTTCTGCCCCCATCTCCTACCCATGCCCCTTCACCACCACACCTTCTGCCCCTGCCCCCTCCCTTCTGCCACCACCCAATTCTTCTCTGCCCCCATCTTCTGCCCATGTCCCCCTTCACTACGCCTATCTTCTGCACTCTACCTCCTGCTCACCCACTCCTTCTCTGTCCCCATGTCTTGTCACCACCCACCCCTTCTCTGCCCCATCTCCTGCCCATGCCCCCCTTCACCACCCTGACACCTCCTGCCTCCCACCCTCCCTTTCACTGCTCCTATCTCCTGCCCTTGTCCCCAGCCAACCCTTCAGTACCCCCCACCTCCTGCCCCTGCTCCATTCCTCCACATTCAGTGCCCTCATCCTTCCTGGGCTGGGGCCCACATAATATGGGAAGGGGGCCCGGACACTATGGGAAGGGGGCCCACCAGTTAGGAGGGTTCCAGGACCCACCAAATTATACTTTACCCACTGCCTGACCCCAAATATGGTGATCAGTAAAACCCTGAGCACATGGGCAAGTGTCACCAGCCAGTCACCCAAGAAAGAATTCTCTAATAACTCAGAACCCGCCCCATCCAACCTCCCTTCTAAAGCCATTGGCATATCCACCACCAGTTGTCAAAACTCCGTCTATTGCCAAACTGTACTAGTTGAATAAACCGAACGGAAGGAAATATTTTCTTTGCTCCTGCAGGGGAGGCAACTTGCTGCCAAAAGTCAGTTTAATGTTTCAGCAAAGCCAGCTGCTTCACTGGTGACTTCCACCAGCTCAGTGGTTTGCCTTCTTTTAAACCTGGCAGCAGACATGCACTACTTCATGTTGTTATTTCGTATTTAATTTAAACACTATTAATAGATTATAGTAAGTTTAGGCCTTAATACAGCCTGTCAATTTCAAGTTTAATGTAAATATCTTTTAAAAAAATAGAAAATTTTAAAAATCCAAGGCTTTTAAATGGATTTTTTTCCTTTGGTTGCTAAGATCATCTAGAGCACAGTAATTCGAACACCATAAAACCTGCCAGAGGGATTGGAGTGGCTGTTACTCCAGGGGAGAGCTTGTAGCTTTTAGTGGACATTGTCACTTTAAATATCGGTGGCCTTCCAACCCCAGGAGTGCTTCCTCCTGAGTGTTACTAGGCTCGACAGAGCAGCTGTTCTTCACCACGGCTTCCTATTGCTTAACCAGTCTTTATTCCATAACCACACTTCGTCTCTTACCCATGCTTATGTATTTTCTCAAGGAGACCTTTCAGAGCAGCTGTCTTGGCAGCTTTGCACACCGAATTTAGCCTTGCTTTTTCCTCCTGATGATTTTTGTTGCTCATCTTTGAGTCCTTTCCTCTTGGTCTGTCTCTGCGACTGGAGTGCCCCAGGAAGAATGCAGGGAATTGGGGACGTGGGCTCTCTGTGTGCCCCTGCAGACCTCTGCACTGTGGTCCTGAGTTACTACAGTGAAAAAAGGGCAAAATGCTACTTGGGTGGGAGAGCAGTGTGTAGACCAATATAGCACAACCAAATTTGAATATTCAGAAATCACGAGCCAGCCCTGTTCCCCTGTCACTGCTGTGGTCATGAGATTGGTTTAAAAGATCTTGAAATGAAACGAAATACATGCAGGACTCTTTGTATTTGGCTTCTGGTTTCCATGCCATCTGGGTCATGCTTTCAGGTTTTTTTTCCACAACTACTGCAGTTAGAAACCGACCTGTGGCAGCTGAGAGTCTCCTGCATTTGCATGACTCCAAGAGCTGGTGCTTTAAGTTGAATACTCACTGTTATGGGAGTTGCCCATCCTGCAATTGATGTAAGAGATGGTGCAAGGCCCTAGGGGAATTAGGCCCAGAGCCACCACTAAGATAAGGGGTCTGATAATGAGCACATCACAAGAACTGTATTTGTCAGTGGCGCCCAACCCAGCCTCAGGTGCCTTCCTTCATAAATAACACATGATTGATGTGACCGGGGAATGTATGTCTATGGAGTACAGGCCTTGACTGACCTGGAGGTGGGTTTTTTGAGTGAGGAGGAGTTTCCTGTGGGGTGGAGGTGTCTGTGGGTGTCTTCAGCCAGACACGTGAGCTGTGCTGTGGGTGGATGTGGACATATCACCTCAGCAACTGTTTTGTTGGATTCCCAGTGGTTGCATCCAGAGGAAACGTGCTTGGGCAATCATGACTCTTGGGAAATTAAATGTTTGTCTTTGGAATAAAATAACAACCTAGAGTCTGCCACTTTGACTCCTGATGATAGGTGCCTTGTCCACGTGCTGCCCCATAGACCTCCCTAGAGCTAATTGGTGAACAAGGTACTACTCAGCAAGAGGACAGGTGACAGAACCTTGCCCAATATCTCAGGGAATTACGCCACCCACCATTGAAAGGCAGTCACCTCTGAGCTGGATTGTGGCAGCTGCTTACAGGCCTTGAATAATTTTTTATGGCTCTTCTCTGCATCTTCTGTGAGTTTCAACCTTCTTTTTTTAACTGGGACTGCCAGCACTGGGCTCCGTGTCCCAGGAGTGGTCATACCAAGGCTGTGTAGAGAGGTAAAATTGCCTCTCTGCTCTGAAGCACAGCTCTTGTTCGTACAACCAAGGATCACATCAACCTTTTCTTTTCTTTTCTTTTCTCTACAACATTGCCCTTGGAGCTCATGTTGAGTTGCTTGTCAACCATGACCCCTGGATCCTTCCGAGAGTCTCTGCTTTGGCAGATCCAGGTCCCCATTCAGCAGGTGTGTCCTGGATATATAACTTTGCTTTTGGCTGCATTAAACATGTTTTGTTTGACTGGGGCCCCGGTTACCAAGCATCAGACTGATCCCTGCTAGAAACCCTCCGATCTGGTGATGGCTCCCTGCCGACAGAACCTGTCTGAGATCTGTCAGCCGGCTACGCCCCAATCCAGTGAGCCCCGAGGATGTCATTGGGCGCTGAAAAGGTCTTTGCATTTCTGGGAGCTCTGGGGACCTCAGGCTCAGGGCCAGGTGGCCTCTCAACATCCCCTGCTGTGGTTGGAGCCAGAACAGCTGGCATGCAGAGTTGTGGGTGGCTGGTGCCAGTGTTGGTGCTATGGCACCTGGATCTTGGGCTTGTTGTTTCCTCTGCATCCACAACAGCAAGGCCGTGCATGCCAGCGGTGCCCTGTAGCATAGGGCGAAAGAGGAAGCACGGCTGGAAGGAGCAGGCAGGCTGTTGAGCAAGTGTCCAGCCACTGGCGTCATGGAGCCTGTCCCTGTCACATCCCTTGCTCATTCAGCTTAGCAGTCATGGCCCATGCCTCCAGCAGCCCTGCCCCGTGCCCTGGGTGGCTCTTCGGTTGGGAAATAGACCCTTCGGCCTTAATTCAGCTTTGCTTGGCAGTAACGGGAAAGCAGCAGCTGGTAGCTGGTTGGCAGCCTACCCAAGATGAATTTTTTGGGTCTCTGCTCAGGTGCTCACATCAGAAAACAGCCCTTTAGCTGATACCAGTGGGCCCCCTCCTTAGCTGAGAGCCTAAGGACTGGCTAGACCTGGAGACAGAGCTCCATGCTCTTCCCCCACACTGTCAGAGGGTGGCTGTTCACATCGGTGGTGGGAGGGGTGCCTCTGGTCTGCCCACAAAAACTCTGTCCCACAAAAAAACAAAGATAAGGTTGACAGGGAGGAAAAATCAGATATATGACAGCAAGTCAGGGAATGAGCGGTAAATGTCCTGCTTTGCTCAGCACTGGGGAGACAGAGTTTTTATGGGCACACATTAGGAAGGATGTGAAAAAATGGGGGAGAGTCCAGCTGGGAGAAACAAAAATGATCCAAGGTTCAGAAAACTGAGCTCTGTGTGTGTGGGGGGTGGGGTGGGGTGGGGAGTCCTGTGACACTTAAAGACTAACGGATTCATTTATCGCATGAGCCTTTGTGGGAGAAAATCCCACTTCGTCAGATGCTTTGAAGATGGGGGAATTTACAGACTGGGATGAATATAAATACAAGGGAGTGTCAGATATGGGATCTGATCATATACTAACAGCAAATCAGAGCAGTTGTTAAGATTCAAATGCTGGGAAACTGGACATAGAGGAGGGTGAAGTCAAATTACCTATTGTAATGGGAAGAGAAGCCATAGTCGTCATATAATCCTGCTTTCACACAGTCTAATCTGCATATCAATTCTAATTCAGCGGTTTCCCTTTGAAGTCTTGTCATGGCTGTAAAAGACTAAAACAGGCCCAAGCTATTCAGGGCACATCACTGAGGAGACTGGAGGACTCCTGTTAGATGTCTCAGAGATGTAATTCTTGAGACTGAGAATTCCTTTCAAATTTGCAACTCGTATGAGCTGCTGGTAAAATCTGGGAAACCCCTGGCCTCTAAAGAAGCTGGTTTTGGTTTCAGCTCTTCTAAAAATGCTTCCAAAAATAAGTGTACTTGGTTTAATTTGGATTGGGATGGCAAAGGCTATTCTAGCACTTGTAGCTATAAGGGTAGGATGTAGTCCCTTGCTTTGTTTATTTCAGAATTGTGGAGATGTGAGAAAAAGATCTAAAGATGTATTATATAGAGCACTCCCTGTCTCCCCCAAAGAATATTTTAGATCTTCGGGGAAGGATTTTGAAGCAGCAGATGAACCTAAAAATTCTTCCCCATTTTGGAAGATGGTGGCTTTGGGTGCTGGCGTAGACGTACTCCAGTTGAGGAACCTCGTATTCACAAAGGTCCCAGACAGAACACGTTAGCCAGAGCTTTTGTGATTCCCCTCACCCAGTTTTCTGATTCTGCCATGGTTGGTGCTATGGGGAAGTCCTCTCTATGATTTACCCCTCAAGTTGTCTGTTGTGGATGGTGAAGTACAGTCATTTATTTTGGCCCAACAATGGAGAAAAGCTCCAGGGGAAGATTTTTTTTTCTCCAGTGGAAATTTTTCAGAATCTTAATTGATACTTCCCCTGTCTTGGCTAAATGATTTGTGGTCATTAACCATATTGGATGGATTGCGTCTGGCTGGATAGCCAATATTATAGTTCCTATTTTTAAAAAAGGGAATAGAAAGAATCCTGTGCCATAGAGACATATTAGTTGGTTTTATGTAGTAGGAAAAATTTTTCTTATGGATCTCTAATGTCTAAACTTGAAATATGGGCTTGAATGACTTATTTATCTCAGAAAGAGCAGTTTGGTTTCAGGGCTGATAGAACCACAATTGACAATTGCTTTATTTTATCCTGTATTATTTATAAATAAATGGTGGTTAAGGGTACAAGATTGTATATTGCTTTCCTAGCTCTAAAGATGGCAGTTGGTTGTATTACTCAAAATAATCTTTGGATGAAGTTAAAAAGGATTGGTAATGATCTAAGAGCTTTGAATGTTTTGGAGGCTCTACGCCTGGATGATGTCTAGGATAAGAACTAAAATCAGTGTTTTCCCTATGTCTAGGGGAGGATCCCAGGGATGCCTTCTGGCTCCTCTTTTTTTTTAATTTTTATATTAAAGTAGTGGTGGTTGTTTAAATGGAAGATAATTTCTCTCTACGTGAGAAATTAAGGCTATGTGTACACTAGTTAATTAGTCTGGACTAAGCAAGCTTAGTCCAGACTAATTTAGTTCATGTCTACACTAGGCTTTGCCTAGTTTGAACTAAGAAATTTCTTGGTCTGAACTATGGAAAGCTTAGTCCGAACTAATAAGTTCAGCTAATTAGTCTGGACTGAGCTCTTTAGTTTGAACTAAGCATGATGTAGACATGGACTATGGCTTAGTTTGAACTAAAAAAGTTTGAACTAAGCTATTAGTTCAAACTAGGCATGCATTCTAGTTCAAACTAAAAAGTTAGTTTGAACTAGGACATGTGGCTAGTTTGAACTAAAAAGCCACATTTAGTCTGAACTAGCCCAAGGCAAGTTCGGACTAACCTTGGACTTTTTAGTTTGGGCAAGTAAGTCCGAACTGAAAAAATAGATGTAGACATAGCCTAAGGGTCAACCTAGCATGGTGTTATTGTAATATGTCAATGACACGGTTGTTTTATTGCAATCGTTGCTGGTTATTATCTCATTTTCCTTTTTATTGTAACTTTCAAGGCCTGCTTCTTAACTGTAAGACCAAAGTCATGATTTTTGTGAAGAACTTCTGCCAGTCAAGTTCAAGATTGGAAAGCTGTAGAACAAGTCTTTGCTCTTACTTCTTATGGCATAAAACATTATCATTTGGATGCCTGGTCCCCTTGTCATAAAGACTTAACCCAACAGGCCATTAGTTCTGCTCAAGGAATGCTCTGTTTTATCTGCTTCTACGGTGGGAACAGAGCTGCTCCTAGCACCAAGAATTTTTAACACAAAAATACTATTACAGATGCTCTGTGGTATGGAAATTTGGCCTTAGAGATGATTCAAAATAATTTTTTCAGGAAACTTTTATTTCTCCCAAACCCATCTCTCCCTCAGTTTTACACGCTAAGGGGGTGTTTTTTCTGTACCTGTTAGAGCTTGCATTGCTTTTCTAAAGTTTAGGTCTAAAATCTGTTCTCTTCCAGAGTATAAATTGTCTTTTTCTTTGCCAACAGGAGATGAAGGAACAAGCTATGTGCTCCTTACTCCCATGGTATAAAACTCACCAGTTTATGATAGCTAGGTTGGGTTTTTCTGTCACTCTGTTGTCCTTCTCTCTTAATTGATATAATCAGCTTCTCAAACAGGGCATAAAAGATCATACCCAGGAAGAGGAACTGGCTGTGATTCATGATTCCAAGTTTGCGTCTTGGTTTTCTGTTTTGAAGACGGCCTATGTTTTCAAACCATATTTGAATGAGTTGTCAAATCCTCAGCCTCATGTAAGATTCCTGACCATGGAAACAGTGGTCCCTAAAGGAGTGGAAAAGGTCCTTCCCATCTGCGTTTTTCCCCGTGTAAACCTGGAGTGCTGGAAGATCTACCTCATTCTCTTTCGAACTGTAGAATTCTCCAGCTGCCAAGAGCAGCTGGGATTTTACCTCTTTTGTAGGAGACAGAATTTTGATCATTTTTGATCACTCAAAAGAGGTTTTTAGGTTTTTTTCTCAGTCCTTGGTTCTTATGAAATTGGTGGCAGTTTTTGCTCTTGTAGCATTGCACTAAAGAAGAGAGTTTTTATTAACTTCTGATGCCATTTGAATGGATTGTCTCTAAATTGATGTTTCTCACTGACTGGTTTGTGGATAACAAACAAGGAGTCCTGTGGCACTTTTAAAGACTAACAAATTTATTTTTTGCATGGGTTTTTGTGGGCAAAGTCACTAGTCATCAGATGTCAGAGTGGAGAAAACTTACACCCACGAAAAATTTACGGTAAGGAAGGGGAAGATAGATCTTGTAATTATATTTCACTGCCTCAGGTCAGATTACTTCAGCAAGTCAAAGAAGTTGTATGGAGTGTCTGATGAAGTGGGATTTTCTCCCACAGAAGCTCATGCGGTAAATAAATTTGTTGGTTTTTAAAAGTGTCACAGGAATCTTTGCCTATTATATCAGAAAGTGGTGAAGCAGAGAATCACAGTTAATAATGAAAAACAAAGATGATGACCCATGGCAGGAGCAACGCTGGCCCAGGAAAAGACATGGGGCCCAAGCCCCGGGCCCTGCCCCCTGGTCCCAATTCAGGGCCTGGGCCTCGTTCAGTCCCAAGGCCCAGATCTGGCTCCTGCCGCTGTCAACCCAGCCCTTGATTCCTGGCCAGGGCTGGGGCCGGGGAAGACAGCCACCACCACAGGTGGCCTGGCCGTCGCACCCTGGCACTCAGGGCACCGGTTCTGGGACTTGGGACACGAGCCCCCTGTGCCCAATGCCAGCAAAGCCACTGACCCATGGTACCTTTAAAGTCTAATGTTTGTAGTGGGAAAGCCAATTCATGTCTTTATTTTGACCCAAATTGATGGTATCAAATTTGTATATGAATTCTAACTCTGAAGTCTTGATCTAAAGTAGATGACTGAGGATATATGAGTTAAGTTCATTATCAAATGGCCTGGGAGATTAGTGATTTCTTATTGGTTTTTGAATATTCTTATTTCTGATGCCTGATTTGTGTCTCTTTATTCTTTATACACACAGAGACAGTCCAATATGGCCAATGTATAAGGTGTGGGGGCTTTTCTGGCACATGATGGCATAAATCACAGTGGTGGATGAGCAGGTGAATGAGCCCCTGATGGAGTGGCTGGTTTGATTAGGTCCTGTGACGGGCTCGTTAGTGCTGATGTGTGGGAAGAGTTGGCGGCGTGGTTTGTTGCAGGCACATGCGCCTCCCTTACTGTTTCTGTTGTTAGCTCTGTAGTCGCTGGTGAGCATCTGTTTAAGGTTGGGGGCTGTCTGTAAGCGAGGGAAGGTCTGTCTCAGAGCTTGGGAGAATGACAGATCATCTTGTAGGACAGGCTCTAGATCCTTGATGATGTGTCACAGAGGTGTGACTTGGGGGCTGTGGGTGATGACCGGGGCTGTTCTTTTGTTTTCCTTCTTGGGCTTGTCCTATAGAAGTTGACTTCTGGGTACCTGTCTGGCTCTGTCAATCTGGTTCGACACTGGTGTTCACCCTATTTAGGAAGGCAGCAAGCTGGTCTGTGGTAACAAAAAGGGGGAGAAACATGCTCTAGATGTTGCTGTTGCTTTAGATCTGGTGGTTTTTCTTTCCATAGTCATGTCCCAGGTGATTTAATAAAAATGAATTGGGGAAAAAATGAAAAAGTACAGGTTGGAAAGGGTGGGTCCAGGTTTACTTGGTCCTGCCTCAGCACAGGGGCTAGATTTGGGGGTCTTCGGAGGCCCCTCCCAGCCTGATATTTTCATGAGTGTCTTAAACATTGGGGAAGTGTGTGAACTCTGCCCTCTTCCCTGCCCACAAGTACCTGGCTCCATAATGGTCTCTCCCTTTTGGGTCCAGGTGGGTGGCCAGCCGTGAGTTGCCATGAATGCACATCCCCGCCGTATCCGCTTGAAGCCATGGCTCATCGCCCAAGTCAACAGTAACAAGTACCCGGGCCTTCAGTGGGTGAATCCCGAGCGCCAGCTCTTCTGCATCCCCTGGCGCCATGCTACCCGCCACGTCCCCACGCAGGATGATGAGAACACCGTCTTCAAGGTGACTGCTTTGGTGGGGGTGGCGGTGTGGTACAGCTGGGTGGGGGGCCGTCCTCTGGGGCACAGGGTGCCCTTCTGGCATGCAAGGCACAGGGATAACTGGGCAGTGGATGCGATTTGATGTGACTCCTCAGAGTCTCAGGAGCTGCTAGGCTGGAACATGTCATGGCCTCATGGGAGTGGGTGGGTCATGGGATGGCATCACCCGCTCTCTGCCTGGCACTCACGGTTCAGGGGATTTCTCTCTCATCCTGGCACATGGTGAATTTAGGGCCAGAGGGGAGGGTTCCCTGGTGGTTAGATGAGCAGCCAAGCCAGGTGTGGTGTTTCACAACCGCTGAGCTCCCCCGACAGCTGTTGCAACAGACCAGCACAATGGGGGCTTGGAGCTCAGGCGCTTCTGGAGGTGTTTGGAAAGGCCTCGGTTTCTCCTCCCGGTTGCTCCTTTTCACCTCCCAGCAAGGGAGCATTTCATGAGGGAGACATTTCATCACGTAAGCCTTCAGGTGAAAGGTTGGATTTCCAATCACCTACCTCCGGTGCTGGACTGGAGCTGGGTTTGACTTGTGTCTGTGACCCCTCCCCGCCCCTCACATCCCAACCTGCCAGGCCTGGGCCAAGGAGACGGGCAAGTACAACGAAGGGGTGGATGAGCCAGACCCCGCTAAGTGGAAAGCCAACCTGCGCTGTGCCCTTAACAAGAGCCGTGAGTTCAAGCTAATCTATGATGGCACCAAGGACACCCCACTGCAGCCCTACAAGATCTACGAAGTGTGCGAAGGCCAGCAGCCCAACGGAGGTACCTGCGCCTGGGGCCGGAAGTGGGGGGAGCTGTTGCTTTGAACCAGGAAGCGGGGTGTGGGGAGTGCGGCTGTGGCCCAAACTCTGCCCCATTCAGACTGACAGGAAGCCGTGATGCTGGTGCTGGGCTTTACTTTGGGTTAGGTCCTACAAAAACAGGGGTGGCTGTTTTCCACTGGGGCCGTGTCCTCTTCCTGTCCCCTGTCCTAGGTTTCCTCTTGAGAGGGGAAAGAGGAGAATGGCAGGTGTCTCTCCCCCACCCACATGTGGGCATTGGGTTCTCGGGGTCTTCTGCACTGTTTACCCCAGCTAACAGCCCCATGAGCCCTCCCCCCTTCACGCCCCAAATAACAGCCCTGGGACTCCCCCACTTTCCCACAAATGGGCCCCATGACCCCCCGTGTGATTTGCTGACAGGCCCCATGTGTCTTCCTTGCAGACTCGCTGGCTGGTGATGATCCCACCTGCTGTGCAGGCGAGGAGGAGGAGGAGGTGAGCAAGGGCGTTGGTGGGGCCGGCTGGCAGGGACAGGGGTACAAGCCCCCCACTGGCGAAGGGCTGGTGCTGAGGGCGACAGGACCAGGTGGGGCACTACCATTCACATGACCCCTACGAGCGTCACATCTGGGGTTGCTGAGCCCCCTGGGGCTGGGGGTCTCTTTGGCTCTCTCTCCCTCCAGTTGTGTTGCTGGCCCCCTGGGGCATCCCTGTTCCCTGCCCGGGGCTGAGCTCCATCTTTTCTCTCTTACAGCTGCTGACTCTGACGACACTGAGCATTGTAGGTGAGTGCCCAGGGCTGGTGGGATCAGCAGGGCTGGGCTGGGTCTGCTGGGCCCCAGGGACAAGGCCCCGTTGCTGCCCTAGTAAATCTGCCGCACTGGCGGCTCAGGTGCCCTCTGAACTGAGCTTGGGACCAGGCTGGTGATGCTGGTGCAAGGATGGGGATTGCCAAGGGCGCCCAGGGAAGTAGCAGAGTGGGGGGATCTCCTCTAGCCAGCCAGCACCTTTCCTCCCTCCGAACTGCACACCCTGAGCTAGCGCCCGCCAGCTCCTACGTCCCCTCTGCCCTAGCCCCTGGCTCCAGCCGAAAAAGGAGCTCTGTGGCCAGCAGGACGAGTGCCTGGCTCCCATGCACCAGTCAGTGTATTGCCCCCTCCTGCCCCACTCCAGTGGGGGCCTGAAAGCTGTGGGGAGAGACCTGGGGCTATCCCCACTGCAAGAGGAAAGTTCGTTCCCTCAGTCCTAGGCTGGGCCAGGGGTCTCAGCTGTCACAGCCTGGGGCTGCTGTTGCTTGGCCCTCTGTGGGGCAGGTGGAGGGGACGACACTGAAGTCCCCAGCTTCCTTCCTGAAGGGTCGGTTGTTTACCTCCTTTGCTCTCTGGTAGGGCGAGAGACCTTGCGCTGGAGTTGCAGAGCCTGGGCACTGAGGGCTGCTCCCAGACCCTGGGTATTTGGTGTCTCAGGCTGCAGCTGGGTGCAGCTGGTGGCACCAAGGCCCTGCCGGTGGTCGGCTTGGGCTGAGGAGGGTCCTGAGCCTGTGTTTCTTTGTGGCTTGCAGATCCCACCCAGGGCGTGGAGCCGGTCCCCTCCTACGCCTGGCCGAAACAGGAAGGTCAATATCCCAACCCCTGTGGGAATGACTCCTTCCCCCCTCTGGGCCACCAGGAGCTCCTCCACCTGGATGGCGCGGCACCTCCGCCTCCCCCCGTTGGTGCCTTCGTGGCGGGAGGGGAGCAGAACGTTGCCGACGCCGCTGGCGGCATGGCCCTGGGCACGCTGGTCCCTGGCCACGTGGGGGGGCCGGGCAGCCTGCAGGACCTGGCCCCTGGGGACATCCCTCTGCAGCCCATGGACCAGTTCATCCCAGACCTGCTCATCAGCCCGCACATGCTGCCTTGTAAGTGCCCAGCATCACTCCCGGCCCTCCCGGCCCAGCCCTATTTCTCCTGGTGCTGCCAGGCTCTCCAGGGTGCTTGCTGTCATCTCTGGGCAGCGCCTGGCACCAGGGGACCTTTGGGGGGCCCCTAACATGTGGGGAGAGGGACGGGGTGAGGCGTGAGAGCTAGCGTGCCCAGCTAATGGCTTCGTCTTCCTCTTCCCCGGCCAGTGACTGACCTGGAGATCAAGTTTCACTACCGAGGCAGACAGGCCAGCTCGCTGACCATCAGCAACCCGCTCGGCTGCCGCCTCTTCCACAGCCACCTGGAGGCCACGCAGGCCCAGGTGGAGCTCTTCGGGCCTGTGACGCTGGAGCAGGTGCGTTTCCCTAGCACCGACCAGATCCCCAATGAGAAACAGCGTTTCTACACCCACCAGCTCCTGGACGTCATGGACCGAGGCTTGATCCTGGAGCTGCAGGGCCAGGACATCTACGCCATTCGGCTGTGCCAGTGCAAGGTCTTCTGGACGGGGCCCTGTGCCACCACACGGGCCGGCCCCAATCCCCTCGAGCGTGAGAGGAAGATCAAACTCTTCAGCCTGGAGAGCTTCCTCAATGGTGAGAGGAGGGGCCGTGGCACCCTGGCTTCTTCTCCAGGGTACTAGCCCCGCGCCCTGCAAAAGGCTCTAGATTCCCCCAGCGTTCCTGGCTGTGCCCCTCAGTTCCATTGGCCCCTGTTCCTGGGGCCCATTTCCCACAGTGCTAGAGGGTGGGGGGTTCAGGAATGCCCTAGGGGCCCCACCCCTCACACCTGTCTGCTGGGGGCTCCCTAGGGCTCATCCTGTTCCAGAAGGGCCAGACCAGCACACCGCCCCCCTTCGAGATCTTCTTCTGCTTCGGAGAGGAGTGGCCCGACCAGAAGCCGAAGGAGAAGAAACTCATAACCGTCCAGGTAAGGGGTCCCGTCAGCCAGTGGCACCTCACTGGCTTGGTTCAGCTCAGGACTCTTACCCTCTCCCATCTCCACTGTTCTTTCTCCAGCCTGCCTGTCGTGGAACCACAGCGACTGGGGGCATCCTACAAAGTGGGGGGCCTGATGGGCCCTGGGTGGCTGTCTCTGTTCCCATGCTAAAGCTAGAACTGGGAGCCGGCAGCAGACTCGCATGAGCCCCCAGCAGTAGCCTTTGGGTCTTGGGGAAGGTTGAGCAGCTGGGACCAAGGGAGGCATGAGGACCAGGGGTATGTGTAATACCCCCATCTGGGGTCACATGCCTGGGGGCACAGCGCATCTGGGCAGGAAGCCTGGGGGCTGGTCTGGGCTAAGCAGGGCCAGAGCTGACCAGGATGGGGATATGAAATTTGGTTGCTGATTTCGTGTGCAGCGGGCCTCAGACTTGTTAAAAAAAAAAAAAAAAAAACAAAAAAAACAAGGAGTTGTGTGGCACTTTAAGAATTTATTTTTTGCATGAGCTTTTGCAGGAGAAAATCTCTGTTGTTCTTGGTCTTGGGGACAAGTGCAGCTATTTTAACAGGGCCCCATGTGTTCCCAGTGCTGGCACGCCGCGTCCCTGCTCTACACAGCTTACAGTCTAATCGCAGCTGTGCCCCATGGGACGGGTGAACCCAGCGGCCTGAGAAAGCTGTTACCTGGCGGGGTTCAGGTGGAGACAGGGCCAGAGCCTCGGCGCAGAAGTGCTGTAGCAGGGACTCTAGGTGGGGCTGCGTGACAGCCCAGGGGCCTTCCTGGGAAGCAGAGGGACAGACGGGGTTGAGGCTGCAAGGGAGAAGGGGAAATCCAGCCATAGAGGGATGCGGAGGCTAGCCACTGCCTTCTCTGTCTGCTGCTCAGGTTGTGCCGGTGGCTGCTCGCATTCTGCTGGAGATGTTCTCTGGCGAGCTCTCCTGGTCGGCCGACAGCATCCGCCTGCAGATCTCGCATCCAGACCTGAAGGACAAGATGGTGGAGCAGTTCAAGGAGCTGCACCAGCTCTGGCAGAACCAGCAGAGCCTGCAGGCCCCTCCTCAGGGCCACCCAGCACCGACCTTGGAACCGGGTCCAGGAGCTTGGGCGATGCAGGCCAGTGGCATGCAGACGTAGGCACGTCACGCACCTTCCCTCCAGCTGGGGCACCTGCCTGAGTTGGCCGAAGAGGGGGAGACGTGGCCCCTGACCCTCACTGGACCCGTCTGTGCAGCCAGCTGCTCTGCACCTGATGTTTGGCTGCAAAGGGGCAGGCAGGGGCTGGCCCAGGCCATCACCTGCTGGGAGTATGCTAGGCTGCGGCCCAGGCCCTTGCAGGTTACTAACGCTCTGGCCAGAGGGGCAAGGACAGGCCCTGTGCGCTGGATCCGGCCCGCAGGCGTGGCTGAGCCAGACGGGATGCTGAATTAACGGCTCCTCCCTCCCTGGGAACAGGCCTGTCAGAGACGCAGCAAGGGAAGCGCTCAGCTGTTAATAAAAACAACCCCCTGCAAACACTGTGTGCGTGGGTGGTGTCTCTGCCCTGTGGGCACAGTGAGCCAAGACAGCGTATAGGTGAGCACAGCCCCACCCCTCACTGAAATATTTCACGACTGTTCATGCACCGGGGGCCCGGCCAATCCTAGGAACTGGCAGCTGGCGCCTGTCCTGTGTCAACAGCACCATTAAGGGCCAGCTGGACCAGAGGGCAGAACTGGCCTGCCGGCTGCTCTCAGGGTGCTGGATGAGCCCTGCTTGATGCAGCCCCACCTCCCTCCCCACTGGAAGCATCGGCAGATGGGGCTGTCAGGATAAAGCAGTGTGTACCTTGTAACCTGCCCAAACCCTCTCCAGTGGTGGGGCCAGCACCATGAATGGGCACCCTGCTCCTGATGCTTTGGGTAACTAGGACCTGGTCAGCACACCAGAGGGCTGGGGTGGAGGGTTAAAGGTTAGCAGCAGCTTGGCACACTTGTGAACCAGCCATGTTGTACCTTGCTCTGGATGAGCCGAGCCCAGCCCTGCTCTCCTTGTGGGGGGGAGCTGTTTGAGAAGTTGTGGTTTGTGGGAGACCATCATGCAAGGGCTGCTGCCCCCCCCCCCCCAAATCCCCGAGAACTGTCTCCACTCACCCTTGAATGTAGTGACCGACTGGTGCCCAGCCCCTGGAGCTATAGCTCGATGCTAACTTAAATTTGCACCCATTGTATCCTGGTCTGCAGTTCCTCCCCACCCACAGCAGGCAGATTCCCTAATTTATTCCCCCCCTCACTCCAGCTCCCAAGGGTGGAAGCATCTTTTTCAGGGATTACACTGGGACAGGGAAGGTCCCTCTATTTCTATACACAGCACAACCTCAGCCCTACCGGAGTCATCCAGCAAACCTAGTCAGTTGTTGGATGCGCTGGCTGGCATTGCCAAGGAAAGCGCCCACCCCTTTCACTTGTCCAGGGAGGGCTATGTGTGGCCCAAGTGAGGGACTTTCCTGTAAGCCTCAGTCACAGCCACCACACACAAACTTGGCGTGGTCAGGAGAGCTTGGACTGTGCTCAACCCAATCGCTCACCACTTGGGCAGGGTTTGGTACAGGAGGCCTGGTCACCTGCCCTTGGCTGGTGGCAGCAGGGCCAACCCTGCCAGGAGCTGGTGAGACCAAACACCCAGGGGGCTGATACCCCTTCTAAGGGGATTCTTGGGCACTTCACTGTCTGGCTGTGAGGATCACTACCTGTCACCTTTGAGCACTGACACCAAGATACCAAAGAACAAGTCCTCAGCTCTGCTCTTTGCACCCCCCTGAGCAGGGCAGCTCCAGCCAGCTGGCCATGGGCTGCATCAAGAAGACGAGCTGCCAGGCTTGCTCTTTGGATAGTACTGAATTCTCGATGGTTCAGCCCAATAGCCTAGTATGTAAGCCTTTAATCAGGATCCTCAAAGCAAGTACAGGTTGCTGGATCTGGCAGGAAGATGGGAGTCTTCCCTGGATCTCTGGCCGCTTCACAGACCCCATGCTCACTTTCACTGACCAGTGAACAGCTACCATGAACTCAGGAGGTGGGTGGAGTGTCGCACCACATCTGAGTAGCCAAATCACAGTGAGGTGCTTTTGGAGGCTGCATGGCTTTTCAGTACCAGCCACCCAAACAGTTACCAGAAGACAATGAAATCAAGTTCACACTCCCTTGCCTTTATCAAAAGCACAGCTGTGGGGCAGTATAAAAGCACCTTGACTCTGAGCCTCTTCATTTACTTATTAAGTCATAAAAGCCAGCAATTCACACCAGACCTTGCCCCACTCCCGTGAAGTAGGGCCACTAGCATGAGATTCTTCAAGATACTATCTGGGATGATAAAGAGATCACAGCAGTGCACCCAGGCAGATTAGATTAGAGAATGCTCAGTGGTGGGAGGAAGAGATGATGGATTCTGTATCTGGAGCAACAGAAGTCAGTGTGTTCAGAAAAGACCAGGCTGCTCCCAGAAAGTTGACCTAATGCTCTCGATAGTCCTTCCGCCAGGGTCCTACACCCAGCCTTGCCTGGAGCTACCCTGTAACTGGCAGCTGAGACAATGGGGTCTTTCACCAGGGCTGACTCTTACTGGGGCCTCTGACCCAGAATGATGGTGGCAGCAGTAACTCTGACTCTCTTTCTCCACCATAGCATGTAGACAGGTTAGAGAAACTGGAAGGTATTTATGAGCAGTGTCTGACGAAGTGGGATTTTCACCCATGAAAACTCATGTAATAATTTTTTTTTTTTTTTTGTCTTTAAAAGTGCCCCAGGACTCCTGGTTTCTTTTATTTAAGAGCAGGTTAGACAAGTACCTGTCAGGGATGGTTTAAGAGAGTACTTAGTCCTGCCACGAGTGCAAGGGACTGGCCTCGATGACCTCTCAGGGTCCCTTTCAGTTCTATAAAACACAAGGCACAAACCCAAGAGTTGAATTTTTTAATTTATTTTTTTTTCTTTTTGTTTTTGTATTTTTGTTTTGTTCTCGAGATGGCTACAACACCAGACGGAACAGCATACGCTCCCTTCTAACGCCTGCGCAGGGTCTTAGTCTTAATGTGAGATTCCCCAGTGAGTCGCTTCCAAATCTGTTGAGTAAAATAGTCAGCCCTATCACGGCAATCTCTAGAACCCCGTCTCCCCCTCATGGTAAAAACCCCAAATAAAACCAAATTAAAAGAAAAATCAAAAAAACAAACTAAAAAAAGAAAATATATATATATAATATATATATATAACAGTCTGTCCCTTCTGATTCTCTTCCAGGAGGCTGACAGGTTAATGGTATCAGATTTAGCTCTCAGGGGCAGGAGGTTGTTTTAGGAGGGCAGGTTCAGTTAAACTTCCATAGGTCTGGAAGTGAGCTCCACAAGGGCAAAGGGCAGGAGACCCATGGTTAACCCATGCCCCATGGGGTCCCCATCTCCTCCTGGCTCTGATTGTTCCTTTTAGATGGGGGGGCCAGGGGTGGTGGAATCTTGGGGAGGTCAGGAGGCAGGCTAAAAACCTGGGTTTGTCACCCCTCCCAGTGCAGACAATTGGTTTTGCTAGGTATACAGTTTTAAACCCCCCTCCCCCCTTTTCCTTAAGTGATTTTAGTTTGTTTTTCATTTCACAGAAAGTTTTCTACTTTGTTTTGTTTTTTTTTTTTTTTTGTGTGTTTTTTTTTTGTGTTTTTTTTTTTTTGCTGCCAGGCATTTTTTCCCCCATTTCTTTTTTTTTTCCCCTTGTTTTATATTTTTTTTTCTTTTTTCAAGCAAGTCCTTCGGGAAAGCAGTGTTTCCCCTACAATGCCGTAGGTCGGGCTGCAGCCATCTTTAGTCACGGGTGAGTTGCCCTCTCACTCACAAACAGTAACTTCCTGGGCACGTTCTGGCGGCGAAGAGTCTCTTCGGTTGGGTTTGATGGTACACACTTGAGCAAGTGAAAGCCCTCGGCCACAAGGAAGTTTGCTGATTGTGGACACATTCTTGTTTTTGTTGTTTCCTGTCTTCTAAATAAAAAGACATTCCTGGGGGGAGGAAAAGAGCAGTCAGGATTCCTGTAGCACAGCACTCAGCGGTGAGAGCTTTCCACCTACAGAATTGGGCGCCCAGCGGCTCTAAAGCAAAGTGAGAGCAGGTTGACACTCTAGCCTCATGGGGTGCCCTTTAACTGAAGGGTAACTGCAAAGAAGTCTGTGCAAGGACATTGCTGCCACCTACCTGATCCAAACCTGAAAGTTGCACTGAAAAACACTCAGCAAAGCTTTTACTCTTTTTCAAATGCTAATTTAATGTTGGGAAACCCTGAGCAAGGACTCAGCTGCCTCCTACCCAATCTGATTCTCTCTGGGCCTAAGGGGGCCCCTCTTTAGGGATAACGATAGATCTAGACCAGGGGTGGGCAATAAGAATCATGGGTGGGTGGAGAGTGGGGAGCAGGGGAGAGTCCAGGGGGAGATAGCTGGGAGTGGGGAGAAGGCAGTTGGGGAGGCAGCACAGCCTTGGAGGTGGGAGGGCAAGCCAGGGGCAGCGAGAGGGCTGGAGACCTCAGGCAGGCCACATCTGGCCTGCAGGCCATATTCTGCCCACCCCTGATTTAGAGCTTGGTTGATCTGCTGAGGTCAAAGAGACCCTGTCCATCGGGAGCCCCCACTAAGTTTCCTACAACTACCAAGCTGCTCACTCCTCATCTGGATTGGCTGAATCTCACCCGCAGCCTAGATGTGCGAGACCCCTGTGTACCAGGCAGTCACCGGCCCTTAACAGCTAGAACAGAGGAAATACCCGCTGAAGCTAACAGCTGGTGGGGGCCAACAGGCAGGATCTCTTGGGGCTCCAGCCCAGGCCCCGAGCTAAGGGGGCTGGCTGACATCTATTCCCAGGGAGGCACCACCAGAGGGAAGGTAAGAGACCCCCACCCCTACAAGCCTTGCCTCAGTCACACCCCTCATCTGCAAGGGGAGGGTTTGGCTCCCAGCAGGGCTGGCTACCCCCCCCCCCCAGTCGCCTTTGTTTGCAGGTTGGGGGAAGCAGCCTGTGTTGGGCTGAGGCTGCAGGGGCCAGAGGAGATGAAGGGGCAGGAAGGGAGGGAAGGAGGCTGGAGCAGAGGGGGATGTGGGGAGAATGTGAGACTAGGAGCCCCACTGCTCAGGCTGTCACACCCCACTGGCAGCCAGGACATCCTCCAACCCCTCTGCCTCTGCCCTGGGTGCAAGGAGGGAGCTGCAGCCAGTCTGTTACTGCCCCCTCCAGCTACCCCCACGGCAGGGGAAGAACAGGACCCAGAGGCTTTTCTTGACTCCATGGGGTGCTGCTGCTGCCATCGCCGACAGGGAGGAGTGGGGGAATGCGAGACACCTGCCCACGGTGCACCCCTGCTAATGGGAGGTGCCAATGTAAGTATGGTCCGCCAAGAGCCAGAGACTCCACTGTCCTGCCCTGAGGCTGCCTGGTGGCTGGCCAGGACCCCCACAAAATTGTACCACCCTGGGCCCACAGGGGAGGGTGAGCAGCGCAGGCAGCTGTCAAGTAGGCAGCATCACAGCCTGTACAGAGCACCTGGCTAGAAATTGGAGCTTCCCACCAGTCAGCGTGTGGGAGGCTGAGGCCGAGCACAATTACCAGGAGTGCTCCCTTTGCCTTCTACTACAGTTAACAGCCTCATCAGGAGTCCATTGCCTACAGGACACTAGATTTTTGTCTCTCAACCCTTGGCTATGTGTTCGTAGATGATGAGGCTGGAAGAATCCTCAGGATGTATCTTGTCCATCCCCTGCTCAAAGCAGGACCAACCTCAACTAAATCTTCCCAGCCAGGGCTTTGTCAAGGCAGGCCATAGAACCCTCTAAGAATGGAGACTCCCCCCCTTCCCTAGGTAGACCTCTTAGGGCTGTCAGACACCAGGGAACCACTTGCCCTTTGGTTAGTGAGGATGTTAACCAGCACTGGGGGCTGGCCTTCCCTTTCGTTGAATTAGCATCTGGGTGCATTACACAGATTCCTTCTGAAGCCAAAGGTTTTAATGTGTGCCACTGACCACCTCTTTGCCCCAGACGTGGTCTATGACGGACACAGTCAGCAGGCTGGAGATGCTCTCTTCTATATTTTGGTTCTCCAACTTATTTTTGCAGGGATTCCCTTTGAAAATATTTCAGGCTGTGATGATCCCCCTGAGCCATGCCAGCCTCACAACCTCCAGTTTAAGAAGCCCTGTTCTATACCAAGATTACTCCAGATTCTCAGGAGGATCAACCTACTGGCATTGCGCTGAGTTATTGCCCATGGCTGGCCAACCAATGGGTTAGGCCCCAACCCTACCCTCACTGAAGTCAGCAGCAGCAAAGGACAGGCTAAAGCCAGCCGGGCACCCACCTGCACCATCGGGGTACGACAAGAAGGGGTTTACTAACCTGCGAGACAGGCACAGTGTGGGAGCTATCGAAATAGCCGGGTGAAATCTCTCAGGGCCCAGCACACCTGTTTACATTCCTCAGCACTGAAAGACAAAGGCAGGTGTTAGGGGGAGGGAGGACTGGATGGGGAAGATCCAGGCCATTGCTAGAGAAGGCCGAGTTGAAGCAGAAGCTGAGAGATGCTAGGGCTGTGGTTCCCAACATTTTCTCTGACGTGGCACACCTTGCTACCTTTCATTGATTAGAGGCATACCACCATACATTTTCCAAATAAACTTATGAATATTTATGAGCCAATGAACCAATCCAGAGCTCGAGTAGTATTTCAAAAAATTTTGTGGCACACCTGCTCAGACCTGATGGCACATGTGTGCTGTGGCACACTGGTTGGCAAACACTGTGCTAGGGGAAAGCAGGCCTGTTCTCTCATCCTCCCAGACAAGGCAAGTCCCCTCCACCTTCTCTTGCGAAGGACAAATGCAGACTGGCCAGAAGCCTGCCACGTCACAGCTGCTGAATTTCCAGTTCAGCAGCCTGGGGCATCCTGTGAACTTTATGGCCCCTTCAAGGAAGCATCCAGACTGAAGATGGCCTGCATGTGATTCAGGGGGTGGGATCTGATAATCCAAGCAATGACCCCTCCCCAGCCCCTTTGAGCTGAATGCCCACAGAGGAAAGCTGTTGACCACACACACTTATTACTAGACACACATTTGAGGCTGTCACAAGGGCCTAGGAGATGGGCAGAGTCACAGCAGATTCAGTCCCTGGCTTTTTCGCCAAGGCTGCCTCCAGTGGAGCTGCAGGGACCTCCAACAACGCCTTCATTTCACACAGGCCTGCAAAAGAGCTGACTGGGTGAGAGGCCTTGGGGCCAGGTCTGAGGGGGAGTTGGTGACCTAGCAGTGGAAGGAAGGCGGCCAATGGGAAGCTGAGCCAGATTTCTGACTGATGGGAAAGGAAGCGGGAAGTTCACTAGGGTGTGAAAGCTAGGGAGCTGTACAGCTGGCTTGAGGAGCAGGCTGGGACACGCTGATCTGATCTGCCCCTTTACCACCAGGGAGGAACACAACTCCCATGTGCAGGCCCGGGCAGAGCTGTTGGCCCACACAAACAGGAGCCAGCTGAGTCACAGGCAGAGAAGCCAGGTGAGTGGCTGAGGGCCATGGGCAGACTTTTGAAAGCTGAGTGCTGCCAAAATCTCAGAGCCCCTCCTGCTTGGAGCAGGGCAGGCAGTTGCCTAACTCCTCATGGGCTCCCCTCCTTCCTGCCTTAAGCAGTACAGAGTCATGCGAGAGAAGAAGAACCTGTTCAGTGACGGAAAAAGAGGGGACTCCACACCCTGACTGGGGATTTCTGGTGTTCCTGATTGCTGGGGGGGGGGGGGGGGCCGCCCACACGACACACAACGGCCTGTGGCCTTGGTTTCTACAGAGTGATTATGGGATTGAAAATTCAAAAACTGATTCTTTGCCCTGAAAAACCCAGCCCAACTGTGCTGCTCAGGTAATGGAGAAAGGAATCCCACTCAGATACCGCCTGCCCTCCATCCAGGGATCTACGAGTGCTTCTCAAACACTAAGCAATTCAGCCGGCCAACGCTTCTCAGATCTGACTTGTTGTACAGCCAGAAACAAAGGGTAGAGCTCATGGTCACCTGAAACCTGCACTGGTGCTAGAATCAAGATCCTGTGCTGTAAAAAGCGGCATCCTCTGGGGACATGCTGTGATCTTGATCACATGAGATTGAAGGAGAGGGGGCCTCTAAGCCTGGAGGGAAGAAGCTCCTCCAAACCACCACAGTAGTTGGTTATTTACCAACACTTCACAATTGGGCTTGGCCAAAGGGCACTAAGGAACCAGGGGGCCACAGCACCTACAACAGAGCAGCCAGATACCATAGTGAGGGGCACATAATCAATTTGAAGTCTTTAAATCATGATTTGAGAACTTCAGCATACCAGAGGTAACAGGGCCATTACAGGAGTGGGCAGGTGAGGTTCCATGGCCTGCGATGTACAGGTCAGACAAGATGACCACGGGCCTTAAAAATCTATGACGACCAAATGGACATCCACGTCAAACCTCCCAGTGGCAGGTCTGTAGCAGGCCCTGGGTAGGTGAGTGTGGTGACTCACGTTAACATCGTGGTGAACTAAGGCATTGTGCCAACGGAGAGTTCACTCACCTAGTCACCTGCTTGTGAAAGTCTGTAAGTTGCTTGTGCGTCACTTGGATAGCTCCCCCTGTCGTTTCCTTTGGTAAACCCTTCAGTGAATTCTCTAGCCAGCGACAAAATGTCTGGAACGGGCAAAAATGAAAAGTTAAAACATTTCACTCCTGTCACATTCTGCTTCAGATGCTGACACCTGTGTGTCACCAGGCAGCATTTCTGGGCTGCTACTAAAGAGCCTGTTTTTATACTTCATTCTTAAGGGTTGTCTTTGTCTGGCCACAATGAATTATTCCACACGGCTGTCGAACCCTACACATGTCTAGATACTGTGTGGATCATTCACAACCCAGCTGGAAGTGACACAGCTCAGGCAGACCGAGGACTGCCTTTTCTTGTAGCAGATATCAGCCCAAACAGCAGTCGAGAGCGCAATCTTCCTGTGCAGACTGAGGACTGAGAATCGTCTTTGAAGGAGGGCAGAGAAAATATCGGAAGCCAGTCCTGAAGCTGGAAGGAATGGGAACAAAGCAGAGACATGGACAGAATCATGGAGATAAAGGCATCGTGTTTTTTGCATGTGTGAGGAAGGTGACGTGGGGAGTGGATGCGAATCTTTACTGCTGTAATGGAAAAAAGGACATTGTTATTTGGGCTGGTGAAATTAACCCTCAGTGTTGACAGCTGTGAATCACTAGCTCCGCCCTTAACTGGATCACATCCCTTGAATCCACTAAGCACAGGGCTCGACAAAATTGGCTCCTAGCAATGCACCAGAAGTTTTACTTTTGGTAGCTAGAGGGTTCTCCTCTGCTGCATTTCCACAGCAGAGCTAGGAGCCAAGCTACAAATCCCAGTCACCACGGTGACCTGGCACCCTGCTTTCGTTGAGCCCTGCCCCAGCAGCCCAGCTTCTCCCCATGCCAATGCTGGGTTCACAGTCATCACAAGCTCTACTTCTACTACATCTGCTGTCTAGGGGATGCCCAGCCAATCTTACCGGCCTGTCGATCTGCATGATCTCCCAGAGCACCTCAGCCACATCTGGCAAGGTGTAGGGCGGGAGGCAGAAGCAACACGTGTGCAGCAGCTGGTTTACAAGCTGCTGGCCAAGCTGGTTCATGACTTGCCCAATCAGCTCCTTCCGCAATTCGAAGTCCTCTTCGTGCTGCAAAAGGAAGAGGAGCCAAAATGAGCACTGCCTGTGAAGCGTGTTTCCACCAAGATCCCATCCCAGCTGCGTTTGTTCACTGGGACAGAACTGGCTGTGGTGAGAGGTGTGCAGGATGGACAGAGGCTGGCAGGAAGGGGATGCCATTGTAACTAGCCGGCGCCCAACCTCTGCTTATCCCTTGCAGAGTCAGCACAATAATATGAGCCCTGCATCTGAGCAACAGCATTGACCTTTTGTTGTGTGTACACGCCAGGAACCAGCTGTAAGCCATGGGGCCAAGAGAACAGACCAGGGCTGTGATGGTGAACCTAGAGGAATGCCTTAAAATGCATCCCTTCCAGCGGCAGCACGAGGGGAAGGACTGCTAGAAAGCAAACGTGGCCAGTCTGGTTCAACAGGCCCATGGGAGTTCAAATCTTACCTGGCTTGGAACAGTTCATCCATCAGCTGCAATTCCAAGAGCAAGACAGAAATGCAACAAGCAAATCCACCTCCAAACAGCCAGCTTCTTGCACAGCTATTGAGAATGCTCTGCTTCCCCCAGCCATCTGGGACCTCAGTGTGTCCTTCCCACCACAGCTAAGGGAAGAAAATCGAGTCACTCACATCATTGGCTACGCCGGTGTGGACGAGGTCGCGCAGGAATTTCATGACGCTGCAGTTTGCATCCCTATGGTCAAGGGTGGTAGAGGCGATGGCCCACTGCAGAATGGGGATCAACACCTGGCTGCGGAGCAAGGTGATCGGGCTACGCTGGATAAACCTGGAGGGGGCAGAGACAAAGGGAGAAATTGTGGCAAGCTCACATGGCAAAAAGGGGCTGGGTTGGCTTCAGAGTGCAAACAAGAAAGCAGTGTCACCTCAGATGTCACCTCAAGTATGCAGCAGCCTTGGAGTTCCCTGCTTTGCTACACAGGAATGCCCTCATCCCTTGAGTGCTAATCACAGCACGACCAAGGGCAGCTGGGGACTCCCAGTGCCCTGAGCCATGGGCCAGCCACAGAAGGCAGCACCTGACAGCAAGCTGTGCAGGGCTGCCCCCTGCAGGAGACCGAATTATCCTCAACAGACTCTGCCAGAACCTCAGGAACATGGAAGTGTGAAAACCACAGCCAGTTCCCCAAAGCCAGAGTCATCTTGGGCTGCCACTGCAAAGATGCCTTGTGCAGTCAGTACCACATCCCGCTAGGGTGGCTTCCTCATCAGGGTGGGTCTTGCTTTGTGGATGGAAGGGGCGGGCCATTCTGAACACAAGGGTGCCACGGCAGCGGAGGTACCCTTTGTACAGTCCATAAATCCAAAGGAAGAGGAGTTCTAAAGACGGAAGCTCCCCTACTTTGGAAGCAATGAACGCATACTCAGGCACTAAACCACCCCCACCTGCCCCCAAGGGAACAGGAATGGCCAGACGAGAGGCAGCAGAGGGCGGCCTTTCTCTAGCACAGTGCAGTTACCTGGTGGCTAGCCGGAAGAGGTCATCCACAGTGTCAGGGTGGTTCTGAAGGCCGTTCTGCTGCTCCAGGACTCTGAAGGTGGGCAAGCAGAGCGCCTAGAAGGGGCAAGGGGTCAGCGTAATTCAATTAACATGCTCTGGGATCTCTCGAGATGGCATGAGGTACTCTTTGTGTCTTAGGGGTGCAGGCAGAGAAACGATGGAAGACACCGCGGGGGGGCGGCAGAGGGGCTTGACCCACTTTGTTGGATGCTGGCTTTTTGGGTTATAATATGGTACTGGGGGGAGCGTCTGGACTATTTACAAAGCTCCCAGAGCTGGGTAAATGTGCAACCCATGGAGGCAGGAAGCTGGTGGTTTCACTCCTTCCCCAGTGAGGGCTGCATGCTGTCCGGGCCCCTTACATCACCTCTGGATTTCCTTGGTTTCGTTACACCATTCAGACTCACTCGGAGCACCCACCAGTGCCGCTGCCCCTGCATTTACTCAGCACCTTGCACTGACACGGTTCAAATCACTTTACAAACATTCACTTTGCCTCTGGGCCCTGGGGAGGCAGAAATCTCTCTCACCATTTTAGAGACAGGGAACTCGCCCAAGACTGGGCCAAAAAAACCCAGACTCTGATGAGGTTCAACAAGGACAAGTACAGAGTCCTGCCCTGAGGATGGAAGAATCCCAGGCACCGCTACAGACAGGGACCAACTGGCCAGGCAGCAGTTCTGCAGAAAAGGAGCTGGGGGTTACAGTGGACATGAGCCAGCAGCATGCCCTTGCTGTCAAGTGGGCTAATGGCATATTGGGCTGCATTAATAGGTGTGCTGCCAGCAGATGGAGGGATGTGATTATTTCCCTCTATTCAGCACTGGTGAGGCCACATATCGAGTGCTGTGTCCAGTTCTGGAGCTCTCACTACAGGAAGGAGATGGAAAAATTGGAGAGAGTCCAGCAGAGGGCAATGGGGCACATGACTTCTAAGGAGAGTGTGAAGGACAGCAGTCTTTAGCTACCTGAACTGGGTTCCAGGGAGGCTGGAGCTGGGCTGCTCTCAGCTGTAGCAGATGACAGAACTAGGAGCAACTGTCTCAGTTGCAGCGAGGAAGGTCTTGGTTGGATACTAGGAAAAGCTTTTTCCCTAGGAGGGTGGTGAAGCACTGGAATGGGTTACCAGGGAGGTGGGGAAATTGCCATCCTTGACAGTTTCTAAGGCCCAGCTTGACAAAGCCCTGACTGGAATGATTTAGTTGGGGTTGGTCCCGCTTTGAGCAGGGGTCAGACTAGATCCCTCCTGGAGTCTCTTTCAGGCCTCATCTTCTAGTATGCTACATGTCTCGACTCCCAGCCTCGTGGTCCAAGCTGAATGACTGTCTCTTCCTCACACAAACACAAGTTGTGCACCAGCTGCGAGGAGCAGCCAGAGTCCAGCGATGCAGTTTTTTGGCTTTAGCGATTGTCTCTGTCCTCTCTGCACCTCAAACCATCCCAGGGGCCATGAGCTTTCCCTGATGCTCAATCTGAACGCACAGAACTGAGACCGCAGATGGCAAGGCAGATTTCTAACTACTCCAGGCCCTCCAGGTTTGCCCATCTCATCTCCCATGAAAGCTAACAGCATCTTTAAGGTGAAGCATCAAAGGCCAGTCTGCAGACTGTGGCTCAGCCTCTCCCCCTGAAAAGTGGGCTCTCGGCGTCTGAAGGTATGTTATTTTGACAGCAGTGCTCAGACCGATTCTGCAGGGTAAACCGAGAGGCAGCACAGGCCCACTCAATTGATCCACAAGTCACCTCTGTGAATCCACCCCCCATAAATAAAGTTAACACCGTGTTGACAGGAGAGCACCTTCTATTGGCGCAGCATAGGGGAGATGCTGAAGTTAGGCAGAGCTTAGGAAGTTGACGGGAGATATGCAGGACAGCTTGCAGCTCTCCTGTTGATGACCATGAATTTTGCTGGCAGTGTGGTCAGGGCCTGAAGCTAGAATGGGAATCCAAAAGCCAGTGAGTTTTAGTTTGCAGGGGCCTGCAGTCTCAGCCCCCTGCCAGCCAACTCAAGGTAGCATGGTCTGCACAACTGTACTCTAGAGCTCACTGCCACTCACTGGTGACGCTGGCCAAGTCTGTACCTCAGTTTACCCTTCTGCAGAATGGAGGCAAGGTTGTTTAATGTTTGTCCAGTGCTCTGAATGCATAAGGTGCTCATGCACACAGGTGCTATGGCTGGGCCTGGCACAGAGCAGTGCTAGGTCCAGGAGTGAGCGGTGCTTTCAGAAGGAACACTATGGGTTCAGAAGCAGGATTGGCTCGTTATCCCCCCCCCCCCCCCCCCGTTTTGATTTCTTGTGCTGAGTCCAGCTACAATGACCAACATCAGGAACCCTTGCTGGGAACAGAACAGGATTTCTCCCAGTCAGCCAGCCCCACCACAGTGTCATAAACAGTTTCAGGTCCTGGTTTGGTTTTCACCAATCAGGCATTTGCACAGCACAGCAAGCCAACACAATGCTTCCAAGGAGACTGCCAGGGAAGCTCTTTACAGCTGTTTGCACAGCTGCTGTCCGAGCAGGAGGGATGGGTGGGGTACATGCTCCACACTGGGTAGAGACCATCATGAATGCCAGGCCCAGGACAGACAAGCGCATCCCTGGGGTAAGCCACAGTGACCTCAGCCCATGCCAACCCCAATATCCTTGCCTGCACTGAGTGGTGCGATGACACCAGCTGCTGAACAGGGACTATTCCCAAAGCTGAAATGTTACCAAGAATGTCTCAGGGACTTGGAGCTTAAGACTTGTTTTCAAAAGGGAGCTAGGCACTGGGAAGGCAAAGTGCCATGGGAAAGGCAGAGAGGAAGGACAGGCATTGAAAGACGCAGCCACTGGGAAGGGAAGGTGCGGGCCCAGTGTACAATATGGATCTGGGGGTGCATTTCCCCACCAGGATGAGTGACATGGACGTGGCCTTGGAAGCACCCACCTGCAGCATGTCTAGCAGCCCTTGCCGGCAGCCTTCCTCCATTCCGTACTCATCCACCAGGATGCTCCCAAGGTACAGGAAACAGGAATGCTGGTGCGCCTGGTACACGTTCACCATCTGTCAAGGATACAGCACAGTGAGCCCACAGTGGCTGGCCCAGGCAGGAACATTTCCTGGAAGCCCGCAGCCTGGCCAGGCTTTCAGACCTCAGTGACATTTCACTTGCAGTAGAGGAGAAATTCTTCAGGAGTCAGAGCCTCTGCCAGCTTGGCTTGATCCCCAAGGCCTACGATCACAGCCCTGGCTCCGCCGGAGGCTTTGCAGGATATGCTGTCTTGAACAGCCCAACCTCCTCCCTGACCTCTAGACTAGAGGCCTGGGGGCGTCCTTCCCAACCATTGTTGCCAGCAGGTGCCCCAAAGCTGGGCTCTTTTTCTGTGTCATTCCAGGACCAGCTGCACTTTACTCACAAAGCTAGCATGGTTTCCCTCTTGTCTTACAACTGTCTTAGGCATTTTCAACCATGAGTGTCTCTAGGGCCTCAAATCTCAGCTGAGAGCTAGTCAAGTTCCATATATCCTTTTAACGAACTCAGACTTCCTATCCCCTCATTAAGGGACTCTGTCCAGCTATTTCACCTAGTTTGACAGCAGGCAGGGTTTGTAGCAGTTCTCACTGGGGGCCAGGATTTCCTAAAACGCCTTCTGCAAGCAAATCAAAGCCTTGGTGATGAAAGGCGAGAGGCTAGGACAGTGCACTGATAGGCTGGCTGCTACAAACCGATACACACAAAGGTTTTGATACTAATTGACCAGCCCTGAGCTTTCACTATCTGCAAAAACTGACTTAAAAGTCCCCCCAGCAGCCAAGAAGCTCCTTCATTAAGCCTCACCTGTGTGACCAGGGGCTGCAGCAGGGCTGCAGATCCTTTGCCCACACAGCGGACAGCAAAGCGGAGGCAGCGGCAGCAACGCTCCACAATACGGTTATCGGCACGATGTTTGTTCAGGGTCTCTGACAGGACTGGCCAGATCTGAGCCAGGACAACAGAAAGGGTTAAAGACATTCAGGGAGACACTGCAATCAACACCCATCATCCCTCTAGAGCCCAAAGTCCCAAACAATGTGGCAGACCCAACCAATCCCAGATGACAAAGCTGGGGGTGCTGCCTGGATGGAGCCTTTCCTCCATGTACTGGGGCCTTGGCTCTCACACAGAGCTGTTTATTCACAGATCTCAAAGCACTTCACAAATAAGGGGCTAGGAAGTTGTGTTAAATGCTTTCCTTAATTCCTCTGCTTACACAGCAGAAGCATGAAAATGACTATGTGTGGGCCACAAGCTCATGGACTCTTCACACCCAGTGACTGTGCTTGGGACTCACATCTGTTCACCAGCCCATGGCCAGAGCTGCTTCATGGGACACTGGATCTGTCCATGAACGGCCACAGTTTCTGACTGCAAGTGTACGGAGAAGGATGGCCACAAGAGTGGCCTGGATTTTCACTTACTTCCTGTATGACTTTTTGGCACGGATGGGTCTGGCCATTTTCTACAATGGGATTTGTATGCCTGTGAAAAGCAACAAAGGGTTAATCACCTTTTTAAACATTTGACCTGCTGGGTGTTAATGCCTGTTGGCGAAACATGCCAGGGCGGTGGCTTTCCGCAATCCCTCCCAGAACAGACACAGCACAAACTTCAACAGAGTGAACTTCTCCATATCTGGAGTGACCACGCATGGAGGGAGGGGGATTTAGTCCTTTTAGCCTCTCTGCCAAAATGATCAACAAGATGGTCAGTATCACTTCTGGTGCTGCAAACCTGCTGTGTACTGGATTCCAGCATGGCACATAAGCCAACAACAGTCAGAGACTGTCACTGCTGATTAGGCCAGTGGTCCCCAACCTCTCCTCTGCTGTGGCACACCTTAATACCTTTGAGGCACACCGTCTTATAGTCTCCAAATGAATTCATGAATACATGAGCCAGTCCAGAACTCTTCCAGTAGTTTTTCTAAAAATTCCAAGGCACACCTGGGCCATGGCACACTGGTTGGGAAACTCTGGACTAGGCTGTACTTGAACTGGAAACCAAGAGACAGAAACAAGGCACTGCTTTAGTTACACGGAGCTTGTTACAGGATGGGTTCTGCAGGAGCCTGCCTGGACCTCTCCACAGCAGAGAAAGTTCCTCACCTCGTACCAACAAGAAAGCCTTTGAGGTGTGTGGCCCTGTCTGTATTCCACAGTGTCTCTGCATGCTCTCCGAGGCACAGAATTCTGGAAAGCAGCAGCCGTTCCCCCGAGTAGGTGCTCTCCTTCCTCCAACTAAGGAGATAAAGGGCGGAGCGGACTAACTACCTCTTCAGGTCCCTCTTTATGGCCAATTGATGAATGATCTGAAGCAGAGGGGAAAAGGGGTGGGTAGTAGAACAGAAAGAGGGCCCACACATCTCAAAGAAACTCCAGTTACTATAAGGCAAATAACTTTCTCTTCTTTGAGTACTTGTCCCAAGACATATTCCCCCTTAGGGTGACTGACAAGCAGTACTCAAATTGGGAGGAAAGCATCAGGGTAAAGGCAGCAGAGCCGTTTCAAGGACGGCTGCCTCAAAGCATGGGTGGATGGAGGAGTCCCGTGCTGATGAGAATCTCAGGAATGTGGGGCTGAAACTCCACGTTGCTGCCTTGCAAATGTCACAGTGAGGTACTTCTTGAAGTGATTCCACCATTAATGCCTCTTGCACTTGTGTCGCTGAGCCTGAATCAGTGAGAAGGAAAATTAGACAGCTGACAGAGTAAGATACAGCCCTGTGGAGATCCTCAGAAGATACAGCTGTATCTTGAACTCTTCCTGCTACAGCGATAAACAGCCCGAGAGATTTTCTCACCAGTTTTGTCCTTGTGCCAGCAAAAAGCTGAGATTTGTTGAGATAATGAAGTCTCCTCACTTCTTCACACGCATGCGGTTTCAGAAGAGACTGGTTCACATGAAACTCCAAAAATTATTTTGGGGGTAAACTTAACATGTAAACACAAAAACACAGTCTCCATGGAGTGTGGTGTGGGATGGATTCACCGACAGCACTGTGGCTGATGTGATGGACACCCAAACACAGAGTACATGGACAGGAGACATGAGTGACCTGATGTATGCAAGAAAAGGTTTGCAAAACTCAGGCTGCCCTCATGTCCCAGAATACCCTATAGCGACTGTCTTACCTAGTGAGGGGAAAAGGAAGGGAATGCCCACACACACCTGGTGAGGATGCTTCCTCCACAGTAGAAATGAAGATACTTTGGTGGGAACAGTTACTGTAGTGTTCACGGACTGTTAGGTTGGCAAGTACATTGCTCGAAGTGCTGCATAGCAGCAAATATGGTGTCAGGCAAATAGTGTGATACAAGCAGCAGAAGCCAGGTGTCCCAGGACAGAAAGACATTCTGGTTGGTGGTTGAGTGTAATTCACAACCTGACCCATAAGGTCATCACTTGGAAGCTGTACGGTGGCAGAGAACCCCTTGTTGTGACTGATTTGCTTTGGAGTGATAGGAGACTTTTACAAATTTATACTGACCCGTAGGGAAGACAATCTTTTGGACACCTCTCGGCAATGAGAAGCCAGACAAAGACAGGGGAAGACGGTGAAGTATGATGCCTGATAAAGGCTGCTAACACCAAGAAGAACTTGGTATAGACCCCAAGGGCAGTATCAAGACTGAACTGGAGTACTCTGTATTGAAAATGGTGGGGTCCACCATGAAACCAAGAAAACTTCTGAGTAGGGTGAATCCCCACACATCCTTCTGTCAAGAACTGAGAACCACAAGTCATTTTCCAGGGATGGGATTACAACAGCGGTCAGCAACCTTTGCTGGCCCCTCCTCCCCAACTGTCAGACAGTGCCAGTGGCTCCCTCCACAGAAGTAAAAGTAGCAGCTGCCTGAAAATACAGTGGCAGCCATGGCTGGAGGCTGGGATGGCGACGCTTCCCTGGCATGCCGCTGAACGGAGTCACTCATGGAAAGAAGCTGCTCGCAGTGGCTCCTTTTGGCAGCATTCCTGGAACCTGGGCATGGTGGGGACCCTCTGCACCCCAGCTGTCCCTAAAAGAAGCTGCTCGGAGTGGCTTTCAGTGGCAGGAGTCACAATTTCTGTGGCATTGTAGAGGGCGCCATGTGCCGCTTCGAATGGGCTCTTAGGCCACTGTTGGCACACGTACTGGGTGTTGCCTACCCCCGGATTACAAGATGTGCCCATGAAGGACTTCAGATTGTGAATAAAGTGGTTGAGACGGTGGAGACTGAGGAAGGGTCACCAGACACCTTGCTCTGTGTGTATTAGAAAACACGCTGAGTAATGCTTCGTCCCTTGGTGCTGACAAAGTACTCATTTTACTGTCCCCTGCTGCAAGCGGGATTCCATATCTTGTCTGAGAATCACCTTGAGAGAAGGGGAGAGGGGCTTGGAGAGGGTGGGGAGCCTAAATCCAATCGCACAGCCAGAAAGGATGGTTAGCACACTCTTGCCCATTGCTGACGCACCTCAGAGATGGAAAAGAGTGTGGGAATCGGAGATGGAGCTGCAAACTAAATGACACCATTAACTCCTGCCAAACTATCATTTAGACTGGGATGGGGACAATATCGCTTCTGTTGAAGGTGCAGGAAAAAGGGACATCTGAACATTCTGCATCATAAGGGATGGCTCATGTGGTACGCCGGGAAGAGTGCAGTCAGGCAAAATGTGTTGTTAGTGTATTTCTGTGTTTAGTGCAGATATCAGTTTGGCTGCATGTGTGGATGCGTGCGTGAGTCTCTGAAGGCATGTTACCTCAGGATTACCCTGGCCCAGATCTCAAGTGAGAACTCAGTTAGCTCAGTGATCTAGAGCACGTCTTGGATCTTAAGCAGGAACTCAGTTAGCCTGGTGATCCTAAGCCGAGGTGTTCCCCTGGCTCAAATCTCTAGTGAGGGCTCAGTTAGCTCAGTGATTTGGAACCTATGTGTACAAGAGGTAAACTGAGGCAACACTCACAATCAAGGAAACCAACACAACCATGGATCGTTGCAGAAATGAAGGTGCCAGGCTAGGCTTTACTGCAACGTAGCACTATAGCAAACAATTCATGTCAACACATTTGTTGGCAGCATTGGTGCTCTCAATGCAATGAAACAGCTTAACTGACAGTAGGACTTGCTGTCTCCCTCTCGGCTGCACGAAGTTTGGGCTCCAGGGCTCCTACTATTCGTACACCTTACTCGGACCTACTGACTCAGTCCCACTTGGGATCCAAATTTACCTTGATTAGTCCACATACCCCTTTCTTGATGCCACCCATTGATTTAATAAGTCCATGAATCACTGGCCATCTCCATCCATCAAGGTGTCAGGTTTGACCGAAACCATACCTGTCTCTATCCATCAAGGTGTCATGGTTTGACCAAAACCATACTTTTGCATGAGTCACTTGTATAATACCTCCCTACCTCTTTGGCATTATTCGTTGGTATTAGAACGACTCAATACCTTTCACATACTTCTCCATTTTTCATACTTATTACAATTTCAGCTTGTTTTTTGCCAATTCCAGTGAAGTTGAACTTCACAGTTTGTTTCGTGTCCGTACCTTCAGTTCAGGCCCACTGTACATTCCATTCAGGCTCACTGTTGGACTACTTTGTTAGACCTTGAGCCAGCACCTAGGCATTTCTAATCATTGTTTCTATTTTAACCTTTTACTTACTCCTACAGCTCATAAGGCCTCTAATGGCAAAGCTGTCGAACCACTGGTTGAAGCTCGTACTCTGTATTGCCCGTGTGATTTTTCTCTTTGGGGCAGGTGCACATATTCCAAGGGAGCAGAAGGTGCTTCTGGAATCCTTCAGACTGTGCAAGGATTCATCTGTCCTTGGGTTAAAGACAGACATTTAAGAGGACAGGTCTGTCATAGTGTTCTGGACCTCTCAGGGAAATGCTGAAGCATGAAGCCAGGACTCAAGAGGCAGAAGCTACTGCTGCTTGAGGAGTGGTCCCGACAACTAACTTGCTGAAGTCCATGAATTGGGACTAGTTGAAATAATCATACTTCGTCACCAGTGCATTGTAACTGGCTATTCCGAACTGAAGGCTAATGGAACAAAGACCTTCCTTCCCAATAAAGATGCATTTACCCTCTTTACCTTCCGGAAAAGATTTAATGTGCTGCTGTCTAGATAACACCATGGCAGACAGGACAACCAAAGAGTTAGGAGAAGGATGAGAAGAGAAAAATTCTACCCTGTTGGCTTGGACAATATAGGGTTTTTCTGCCCTCTTAGGGAGCTGTGCAAAAGACAGGGTACGCTAGACTTTTCTAGCTGGTTCATTAAAAGGAAGCGCTATGCAATTGGTTCCAGACAATTGGAGAATGTCCAGGAGTTTATGCTGGGGATCCTGATCTTCCTTAAGGGAGACTGGTAGCTCCTCCGTAACCCTACACAACAATTCCTGGAACTGAATGCAGTCAACTGTGGGGGAGGAGAGGGCAGAAACAGTGGAGAGATATGGCAATGAGCATGGTCTCACTAGTATCCGGTCTTGCTTATAATCTCCCTCCATGGAGCCAGGAGGAAGCTCCGACTGTCCTCTTGCAGGAGGGGTGGAGTGATTTCTAGAGCCCTGCGCAGACACAAATAAGTGGATCCGTATCCAACCTGCATCTGCAAGAAATGGTCCGCAGATATGTGTTGTACCTGAGGATATCCACATATTTGCAGGGCTCTAGCTCTGAGCAGATAAAAATATGTGGATCTGTATCCAATCTGCATCTGCAAGAAATGGTCCGCGGATATCTGTGTTGTATCTGTGGATGCGGATATAAGGCGGATATCTGTGGATTTGCAGAGCTCTACTGATTCCCTAGTGGAGCACATCAACTCTTCAAGGTGGGCCAGGTCCCCCGGCCCTCAGAACAGACAGTAAGCGGGGTTAAATGGTTGTTGTAGACAGTTCCCAAGCACAGGATATCTTTGGTTCCGAGGTAGATATTGGGTCCAGACTGGCCTGGGTCCCTAGCCCAGGAAGATCTGCCTTGGAGGAGGAGGTATCAGTTTCTCAGGTGATTCCAAGTCTCCCAAGAAAGAAAACGTTGATTTTGAATCTATTGGCAGGACTGATGGTTCTGTTGGAGGGATGTTATGCCTGGACAATGGAAGGGCAGAGACACACTTCACATTAACTGTGTCTCCTGGTGGAGTCAACATCTTCCTCGTGAAGCATGGTCCTTACGATGATGGAGACTGAGGATCAGGGAAGCCAAAATCATCAGACAGCATGCAAGACTCTGCTCACCCAATGAGGAGTTCTGTCTGCCTGAACCAATGGAGCCAGAGGAGTTGCAGCTTGTGTCAGGAGGGGTGAGGCAGAGCTGGCAGGTTGCATCTAATTCCTCTGAAGTGAATTTACAGGATTTGCTCTTGTTCTTATACAGGAACACTTCTTGCCCACCCCACAAGACTGCATCAGGCATCTGTAGGAGCAGATTCCTTTGTTCCTAAGTCTGATTTCTTGGCAGCATGCGCTCTTCATGCTGAGTCAGGCCAATGTATTACAGGTTTCCCCACCCTCCCCTGAGTCTGACTCATAAGCTTGTTCATAGAGTGAGTCTGAATATGAGTTTTCCACTCCCCACAGATGCAACTGGGGAGAGTTGCAGATATTGCACCTTACCACAGTGTGATGTATCCCCAGCCAGCCCTGACAATCATCATTGACTTAGAAGGAGCATGGCAAGCAACACAGATTGTGAAGCCTTGAGTTCTGGGTTTAGTCCAGTACCCATAAGGCGGGACATGGAATCTACCCAATTCCAAGACTTGGCTGAAAGTACTGAGTGAAATTCTAAACTCTGCACACAATATAGGCACGTGACTCTCCAGTTTGAGGAATAAAGGAAGCTGATAATCCTAAAATTGGAGGTTCCAACCTAGGCCATATGAGGGAGAAGGAACTGGAGAGGCAGTTGGTCCTTTTACTCTATCTCCTCGGTTGGAGGCACAGTTCAGCAAAGGTGCATGTGCAGACCAATAGATGCTGCTTTCAAGAACTCATTGACCCCAGTGCTTAGACAAATTCGAGGACTAGGTCAAAAGAAATCTGAGGAGGTTCAGCAAGGGCAAGTGCAGAGTCCTGCACTTAGAACAGAAGAATCCCATGCACTGCTATAGACTTGGGACTGACCGGCCAGGCAGCAGCTGTGCAGAAAAGGATCTGGGGGTTTACCATGGAGAAGAAAGCTGGATACAAGTCAACAGTGTGTCTTTATTGTCAAGAGGGCTAACAGCATATTGGGCTGCATTAGCAGAATTGTTACCAGAAGATCGAGGGATGTGATTATTCTCCTTGAGTCAGGACTGGTAAGGACACATTTGGAGTACCGTGCCCAGTTTTGGACCCTCCACTACAGGAAAGATGTGAACAAATTGAAGAGAATCCAGTGGAGGGCAACAACAATGCTGAGGAGGCTCGAGCACATGACTTCTGAGGAGACGCTGAGGGAACCTGGCTTGTTTAGTCACAGAAGAGAAACTGAGGGGAGATCTGACAGCAGCCTTCAACTACCTGAAAGAGGGTTTGAGGGAGGATGAAGCTAGGCTGTTCTCCATGGTAGCAGATGACAGAACGGGGGCGAAGGTCTCAAGCTGCAGTGCAGGTGGTTCAGGTTGGATATCAGGAAAATTTTTTCCCTAGGCGGGCAGTGGAGCTCTGGAATGGGTTACCTCAGAATATCCAGCTTTAAAGGCCCAGCTTGACAAAGCCATGGCTGGGATGATTTGGCCAGGGTTAGTTCTACCTTGAAGCCAGGACTTGGACTAGATCACCTTCTGAGGTCTCTTTCAACCCTCATCTTCTAAGAATACATGCTTCCCCACAGCGGAATACTCACGGGGCCCGGCACTTGAAGAACACATCATTTTTACAGTTCTCTGTAAATAAGAACCTCTGGCTGGTTCAGGGAGTTTTAGTTCTAGACCAGGGGTGGCCAAACTTATGGAAATCAAGAGCCACACAAGTTGATTATTAAACCTTCAAAAGCCGCCCTGAGGCGTACAGCCATATACTTTTGCCTACTAAATTGATTTGCTGATGTTCTTCTGGGAGCCACAGTTTTTCATTCAAGAGCCACGTGCAGCTCCTGAGCCACAGTTTGGCCACGCCTGATCTAGACAGACAGAAAAACAGGTCCCACCTAGCCACCAGGAGACCACGGTCTGAACATTACTCAGGAACTCCCACACAACCTGCTTTAGTTCCCTCTTTTCTTACCTAAAAATGACAGCAAGTCGATCTAGGGGCACGGTAGGATCTGTTGACAGGCCATTGCTTGGCTCCTGAGACAGCAGCTGGAGAAAGAAGCAAAATCAGTTGGGACTTCAGTAAGACATGAGGAGCTCCATTCTGCCTGGGTGCTGTCCTGTGGAGGATGCCCCAAGAACGCAAAGTGAACACGGCCTCTTTCCCATCTCACAAGAAATGTTCATGCCTCTTACTCCCTGGAAGGGAGAGACAAGGCCTCAGAAGTGGGAATAAGGCCTGTCAATCCTGAATGGCTGCACTAGACAGGAAGTTACTGCTTTTCTATAGGAAAGAGGTTACTCTGCCGGGATTTCAGCCAGATAGCAAAGTAGAGTCCTACCAGGAAGAGACAAACTGATCAGCAGGCAATGAAATGGGGCCCATGACCACCACCATCTACAGCATAGAGATATCTCCAGACTGAAGATGGAGGAAAGCTGCAATCTGCTACATTTCATGTAGACTAGATACAACCCTTGTGCTACCAGCCAATTAGCTGATGTACTTGTAGCACTTTCATACATTCAACTAGTTTGTGTCTTACACCTTTTTAAATTGCTATGTGTCTCTCTGAAGCAGATCATCAGCTGATGTGAGTCTGTGTCGCTTGTACGCAGTGGAAACTGACACGCTCTATTTTTAGATCTTGCTTCACATTGTTGCCTTTCTCACATTATTCCCAAAGGTCAGAGCTGTAAGTTGCTCACTGCTGTGGAACTTGCAGAGCACCACAGCCACAGAGAAGTTTTCTATTGAGCAACACACAAAGTTCCCACCGAAGACTGGCATAACCAAGCCAGCTACAAAACAAGGCCTGAGTCAGGCAACTGGGATGCCCCAAATGTACCTTCTTCAGCACCATCACCTGAACGGCACACAATTCGCTGAGGCACTCTGCTATCTTTTCTAAGGGGAGCCGGGCAAGAACCAGTGCCGTCCCTAAAACACAGGAGAAAAAGAAATTCAATGTGAAGGTTGGGTGGCAGTTTAGTCAGTTTCAAAAACTAAGTGACCATGTTTCCCCACATGGACCTGGTTGCAGCAGGCCCAGTGAAAATCCCCCTACACACAGCAGGAAAAACTGTCTACTACTAATATCCAGATTTCCTGTGCAAATACTGACTAGACATGAAGTTACTGCTCTTCAGATGAAACATATTCTTCCAAACATACCACAACTCAGCACTGATGTTTCATTTTGATTAGACATTGAAACAAATGCTTGTGATGGGAGAACAAAGATGCTGGTGTGCTGGACAAGAGAAGCTAGATGAATTCAAAGTCTAGCAACCACAATCAAATCATCCTTGTGACCTTAAAAGAAAAGCACAATGCACTAATGAGCTTAGAACAGGACCAAAAATTTCTCTGTGTTCATACGATGCCTATCAGAGTGGAACTGAAACCTCTTTCAGAAGCAGAATGTTGGCATGTAGTAGTGAAATCTCTTGATATTTCAACCTAAATAACAATGATCCTGGAAAATCAGACAGCTTTGAAAAATCTGTGACAGAAAGAATCACTATACTGGTCAGGCCCATGGTCCAGCTAACTTGGCATCCTGTCTCCTGACAATGCAGGCAAACAAAATTTAGGGACGCTTCAGAGGATGGTTTGGCTCAAACTATATACAATTCCACAGTATTTTAGGGACCTTGCAGACTGTACAGAATCAAAGAACATCTGCATTGCCCTACTGCCTGCTATTAGTGTGAGAGCCAGCTATAACGGCATCTTACCCTAAAAGTACACAGAGAACAAATATAAAATTACATGCAAAATTTGGTAATGCAACATAAGGGACACAGGCAGGCACTAGGTCAGAAAACACCCAAGTAAGGGTTGCAACAGCAGCCTTCACTTTAGCCTGATTCACATGCTGCAAGCTGGCTAGCTCATGTTTTATAACATAAAACAAGGTATGTGCAAGTGGCAATAGAAAATTGTTTATTTTAGAAACACGGGCAGCGTTACCCATCTTGGACATGACTAAGTGAAATGGCGCTGTTGGAACCTCCTTTCATCTTCTCCTAACTGGGTGATTTAATATTCTGCTATCAAAATTCCTGCATATTCAAACTGCCTAGTAGTTATAGTTAGTTTTTTGAAGAAAGCAAAAATCTTCCCAGAACTGTAACCACTAAGACCACTTGAAACTCTTTAAATCTAGTAAGCAAGTCACGGTGCAGACGCACAAGCAACTAAATAGCTAACAACATAGGTTGATAAGCAGGCTCTTAGGAAAGAGAGCTTGATGTATCAAGGTCTTAGGGTGAGTTGATGGCTACTTACATGCACTGAAGAATGCACATTAAAAATGGCACTAGTGAAAACCAACCTCTCTCCAGACATATGGAAACCTCATACTTTGCACGCACAGAAGCCAGTTTCCATGCATTCAGAGTTATCATCAAACTACCTTCAAATTCAGTCACATGGGTACTTAATGATATTTACATGTTACATTTCTATGTTCTACCAGCCTTCAGAATCTCTGAATGAAGCGTGGACCCAGTTTTCAAAGTAGAAAATATGTATTTTTCTCTCTCATCACAACTAAGCACAAGTGAACAAATTTTGATCCATTTCCTTTAAAAAAAAACCATAGCCACCTTTGGGCCAAGAATATGCTTGGAAAACATCAGGCCCCCCAGTGATCTGGCCAGTTCATTTTTATGTGAGAATGCCACCTGAAGTGAGAAAATGACCGTGTGCTACTCACGCTTAGACGACCCTCAGAATATTATTGATTGCATTTCTGTAGCCTTAGTAACATTCTAAGGGTCACCCAAGCATCCAGTCCCGACAACAGTGTCTGATCACGTGAGTAAATACCTTTAAGAAGTCCCACTGCAGCCTCTGGAGAGAGCATGAAGTTGTCAAGGGAGCGGGCAATCTCTAGCAGGCCATGAAAGTGCTGAGCCATATGGTCTCGGCATACTGAGCAGATATTGTGAATGGCTTTGGCAGCGGCAGAAGCCAGCGACTTCTCACACAGCCCTTTCATCAAATAACCCAGCACGGGATCTGAGAAGAGAAGAACCCACATAGGTGACTCTGACCACTTCAGTTTTTGTCTTGCACCACACGCTTTCTGGGAGGCAGGCTGGTGAAAAATAAATCTGTTAGTCTTTAAGTGCCACACGACTCCTTGGTTTTTTTTGGTTTACTTGACCCGCTTTGATTTCAGAGGGGAAATATTTCCTAGAAGGAGGCCAGCTGAAGTACAGAGATAGAACTGATGCCAGTGGCTGGACTCACCCAGGAAGTGAGGGTTTCTGTCCACGACTTCACTCATTTCTCCCACCAGCTCTATGCTGGTGTAGCGGACAGCGGTGTGCACTGAATCAGGAAGGCGCACCACCCCCTCCAGCACCTCCACCAGCGTTGGGTTGTTCTCCCTGGGGACAGAGGACAATTAATCACAGCCTGGAATGGTCAGTCTTCCTCCCACACAATCAGCCAACACTACACTGCCCTGAACTGCCCCATGTCAGCTGTCCTCAAGGACCCTGAATTTACCAATTGGATTGGTTCTATTTTTAGCCTGAAGGCTGAATATACCAGCTAGATCAGGAGCCATGGAAGAGTATTTGGGGGCACAGGGAAGGAGAACTGCACTTCCAGCCCTGCTGTGCTACCAGACCAGCCCTGCTCCCAACCCTGTTCAGACCCCTGTCCCACTCTGCCTCCAAGCCAGATCTCCACACCATCTCAACCCTGCTCTCCCCCCAGCTTTGCCATCAGCCCAAGCTCCACAGCCAAGGAAGTGCTAGCCGCTTTCACACGCAGAGCACTGCAAGCTGTGGGGACACCTTGTTGAGTGCACACAGCCCCCTTCCATGGTCAGCACTCCATGGGACACAAAGAGCTTCTCTGAGATACAAGAAATCCAGCCCATCAGCCCTAGACGTTATCTGTTTTATCCTGGCCTCCTCCTTCAGCCCCACCCTGAAATGGGGGACACTCGCTCCCCGACAGACACCAGAATTCAGCCTCTCTCACTCCAGCTTGCCTCAGTTTTGTGCAGATACTCAGACAATCAGTGACCAGCAGGACCCAAAGTGAGACATGCCAGGTTCACAGGAATCAGGATAAGTGATCCTGTGCAGAAATACAGAGCAACGAGAAGGCTGAATTCTCAGAAATCTACATTGTTCCCACTAAAGGGGAATGAGGTTAGAAAGGAAAAGTAGCAGCCACAGGTGCTTACATGATCCTTGGTAACATGAGGCAGTGAATATGCAGGCAACAGACTATAAAAGCCACCTCCCTAGGGCATCTGCCCTGCAGAGAGACTTGGTAGATATGCCCCAGCAAACCTCCAACACCTTGTCAGGTCAGGTCAATGTTGAACGTACTCTCCTTCCTTTCATTCTGCTAGTCCCCCATGACTCAGTTATCTGGACAGAGCGTGACAGCTTCCTGTGACTGGAGCAGCCATGGGATTTCTGACATTCCTTTCCTCTCTCCTGTATGCACAGCCAGCGCGGGATTCTCTGGTACTGGCTCTCAGGACCTACCTGCCTCTGAGGCCACCATCTCACAACAAGCAGCAGCAGGAATCAAAAAGTTACCAATGTCCCCAACATTACCACACGCTGCTACGGAGCCATCCGTGAGGTAACTGGGGCTCATCACCTTCCCTTCATACCAGCAGCTAACATAGACCCCGACTGATGAACCCTGGAGCATACTAAAGGTCTCCGCATGAGTCTGCAGGATCTGCATTTTTAGCTGCCAATCTCACTTGTTAGCTGGGGGAGAGAGACTCAAGCCCTGTCCCCAAGAGCAACTCTGGATCTTCTTGGCAGTCTGAATCTTGGCAACTGGCCAGCTGCAGCCTGTGGCCTGAAAACAAAGGTGGCGATGGGAAGAGCCCTTTGCACCATCTTCACACATGCAGGCTGGCGAGCCCTTGGTACTCACTGGTCAACGCTCTTGGCTATAGAGGCCATGATGAAGAGAACAGCTTCCGTTACCTCCCAGGGAGGGTTCCCGTCCTTCAAGGTAGCATAAAGCTGTAGAACAGAAAGAATCAGTCAGAGGAACAGACAGAGCCAGCGAGCAGCTGCAGAATAGCGAGGCCCCACAGGAGGTGGCAGAATTAGCTGCTTGTTCCTCTTCTCCCAAGTCACGGTAACGGCAGCCTCTGGAGCTGGGTCTGCACCAGAGCTGATCTTTTTCACACTGCCGTTTCTCAGGACGCCTGAAGTGTGGCCAGGACTATGGCAAACCCCGCTCAGCGGCTGCTCTGGGAAAAGACCTCACCTCAATGCCAAGTAGATGCCACTGGCTTGTATTGCACAGCTGGGAGTGACGGCAGTGCTATACGCCAGGAAGGACAGCGCCGAGAAGAAAGAAGCCTGGAGACAGCCTGCAAGGCTTTGCCGGACCACACAGTGGTGAATACGACCAGAGGCATGCAGAGAGGCTTCATTGGCTTCATCTGGCCAAGGGCACATGCTCCCCAGGGAGCCACAGCAGGTGCCAAACATAACTGAGAACAGTGAGGGGCATAGGGAGAAATAGAGCAGTAGGGGACATGGCAGCCCAGAATCAAGCCATAGGGGCTTACAGATCTGGACCAGCATGGTGGAGAAGAGCAGCCAACCCAGCCACAGGGAGAAGACATGGGATCTCAGGGATACAATCCACTTGCAGAATGGGGAGCGTTCTGTCACATGCGCTAGGCAATGGACTTCCCCCTAGGCAACTTATCCAGCACCACAGCAGTGTTCCTAGGGGCTCATCACCTGGGCAAAACATTCCACCGATCCAACCAGGAAGATCAAATCCTTCACCAGATCTGACACCCTCATCCGGAACTCCCCGAAGTCATCTGTCTCCTCTGGGACACCCTCCTAGGAGAGATTTAGGGTTGGAGGAAGTGGGGTTATAGCAGCTAAGGGGACATCTAGATCCTGATTCACCCCACAGATGAGGGAAGGGCAAGAGAAGCTACCAGATTAAGCCACCCCAAACCATGTGATCCTCTCTGCTGTCTAGGGCAAAGGGCATTTCAAGGGTTGGAATGCAAGACAGCAAGCACCAGCTAACATCATATCGAGTGACGCCCTGCTGCAGCCGTGCCTTCTGCATTAAAAGCCCAGACACTCTCCCTGTTCTGAACTCCTGAAATAGATGCAAGCCCTCAAAACCACGTCAAAGTTTTCAGGAGGTCAGGGACCGTAGCCAGGGCTGGCACAAAGTTCCAAGCCACTCAGACTCCTTCAAGAGAGAGCACTGACCAGACAGGAGGACGGGGAACTGCTAAGCAGAAATGCATTTCTCTAGCCTCCAAAGCCCGCTGCAGCCTGCTGGAGAGAGGGAGGAAAAAGAGAGAGAGACTTGAATGCAGCCTTACATGATCTGGGTCAAGCTGACAGTGTCTGGCCAGAGCATGGAGAAGTCTTTGGATGTAGGCTTTGAAGATGCTATGTATGACTGCATCATCTGTTTTATACAGATGCTCCCCCAATCTGTACCAGAAGTTAAAGGAAATTTCTACCACCTGTTTGGAGAGGAAAAAGAGGCACTCATCATTTTCACATCAACAATATTTCTGCCTCATCCCCCGCATTTCGGCAGTCAGTCACAAGGACACCCAGATCATAGTAGAGACACGCCAAGTGGCTCATCCAGTCAGCATCTCAGGCCCAATGCTGACTCAAGGGTAATGCCTGGACACTTCTGTCTTCATGATTCTACAGAAACTGCTGGTGTGTCTTGCAGAACTGCATACCCTTCATTAGGGGCTCAGCTGAAGTCATCAGCTCATTTCACATAGGTCAACTGTCTGTCAGATGGTAACTCCCAGCCCCTCCAAGCCCAGGTAAGAGAGACATCAACAATGGGGAAGTTAATGAAACTCCTGCTCCCGGGGCCTTGTCCACACAAAACTTGTATCTAGTTAAAGTACTACGCCTCTGGTGTAGTAGAAGTGTGCTTTGTGCATGTACATCTGTGTGCCCACTAGGTGTTGTGCCAGGATAACTGTCAGTCAAAAAAATAAAAGGCACATCTCTAACTAACACAGTTAAAGAGGCACCCAACCTGCGTGCAGGTCAGGCCTGGTGAATTCATGCTTGCACCTCTCGATGTTAGCAGCATTTTCAACTTTTCTGATGAAGAGACTAATTTTAAAACTTTTATTCTTCCTCCATCAGGAAATGTCAAACAAAGCAGTGTGTATCAAGGTGGTGTGTCAAGATCTGGCCTGTGACCACTGATGACTGATCCAACCTATAGCACCAGCCTATAAATCAACCTACCTGTAAAGGGAGCATATTTACTGAATAGACTTTATTGAATCTGAAAAGAAGGAACACAGCTAGGGATCGGTCACCATGATTTTACTTAATCAAATTGCACCAGGAAACAAACATTCTATGAGAAGGAGAGTTGAGGAAAATAAGGGGAAAGCTCACATCTTACATGTGGTATTCTGAGCTACAAGTGGTGTGCAAAAATGTGTGTGTGTGGGGGGAATGGAGATCGATGAGATCGCTCATCAGATTTGGGGGTAAAATGCAAGAAGTTGTTACATTGGAAGCTTCTGAGAAAATTTAGCTATACTGAACATTGGGAAAGAATCCAAAAAACTTACAACTGTTGGACAGGGGACAGGCAGGAAGCAAGATACTGCTCCTACCACATCAGAAGCTTAAAATGCTTTCAAGCAATTGTTGAGGGCTTTTCTACACTTCTTTCATCAGGAGAAGCCTCAGTGCATTCTAATCCAAGGCACCAAAGAGTTAAACAATACTTTCTGCACAACAAAAATGCAGCGTGGCTTTCAGGGCCACTATTAAACAACTCAAATCTGTGCAGACTCGCTATTACATAAAATAAACATTTCCATTGATTTGATATAGGAAGAAGAGAGTAAACCATTAAGTTCTACCTCATACTGTGGATGGCCTGCACAGATCAGCAACAGCTCCAGCGTGCGCAGGTCTCCTAGCCCATGGCCTGGTGAGCAAATAATTTTATCCAGAAACGTCTCACAGAGCTCAGTGAAGACACGGCAGTAATTGAGAACCCTGTTGAAGGAAGTAAAGCAGGATGTCGTATTCCACATGCAAATATCATATGCTCGGTATTGCAAATACAGAGAGAAAGTGTCTTCTATTTATGTAAGGTATTATCCTCCCGAAGCTTATGTGCAATAAAAGTCATATCAAAGGCATGTGTGTGGCACTGGATACTTCCATTTCCTCACACAAAAACTAGGAGTCATTGAACAAAATTAACAAAAAGCAGGCTTAAAAACAAACAAAAGGAGGTATTTCTTCACATACTGCACAGTCAACCTGTAGAATTCCTTGCCAGAGCATGTTATGAAAATCAAAATAATAAAAAAGAACTAGAAAAGTTCATAGAGGACACCTCCATCAATGGCTATTAGTGAGGAGGGAGAGGGATTGCTGTTTGCCAGGGGCTGGGAATGGCCAAAGAATAGATCACTTCATGTTACCTGTTCTGTTCACTCCCCCTGAAGCACCTGGCATTGGCCACTGCTGGAAGACAGGATTCTGGGCTAGATGGACCATTGGCCTGACCCAGTACGGCCATTCTTATGTTCTCATAGACTTAATCAGGATAACTCCAAAATCTTTCCTGAGTGGTAACAGCTAGTTTAGACCTCATGATTTTGTATGTATAGTTCAGACCGTTTTCCAATGCACGTGACTTCACCACACTTATAAACACTGAATTTTGTCTGCTATTTTGCTTCCGATCACTCGGTTTAGTGAAATCCCTTTGTAATGCTTCACACTGTCTGGAGTAATTTTGTATTCTCTGCAAACTTTGCCACTTCACTGTTCACTCTCTTTTCCAGACCATTTATGAATACGGTGAATAGAACAGGTCCCAATAGAGATCAAGTCCAAGTACACTATATATCAGAGGCGGCCAAACCTATGGAACTCAAGAGCCGTACAAGTCGATTATTAAATCTTCAAGAGCCGCACTGAGGTGTATAACCACATATTTTTACCTACTCCAAAATTACTAAGCTTAAAATTCATTGTGCACTTTAATTTTATTGTAAAAATAGACCAAATATTGATCCTACTAATGTCAGATTCTAATAATAATTTAAGGTTACCATGAAACTAGGCCTATACAGTAAAAACTTTGCTGTCACTAGATGTAGAACACCACAGGCTTGTGGCAAGTTTTTTTAAAATCTGGGCAGTAACTTGTAAAAGCTGTCTCAGACGCTGATCTCTAAGTATTGCACAATGTTTTGAATTTCATTGTGGAATATGACGCTTTACAGCAGTAAACTGTGCCAAAAATTGAAAGTAATCTATGTTCAGTTTTAAACTTCTCTTTGTATTTTCATTTCTTAGTATTCCACATCAAGTTTAGGACTTGTAAAACGATTTTATTTTAACAACAAGTATGCTGCATTAGGGCCTATGAGAAAATCTAAACATGCTATAGCTTCTCTGAACATGTCACGCTTCCCTCCCTCACCCCTGTTGCTGCTTCCCTGAAGTCTCTTACCATGCTGCTGCTTCCCTGCTCTCCCCAACCATGCTGCACTTCTGCCCCCCATCCCACCAAAGTCCCAACCATGCCCCTACTTCCCTGCCAACATTTCTGCCAGTAAAGTTGTTCACTAAAATACTCATGGACAGTGAAAACAAAAGGTCTGAGGACTCAATCACACACAATTAATTTTAAAATGAGAGTAATAGTAAGGGAAAATCCTGCTTTCATCTTAATCCTGTGAAGAGATGCACACAGGGACACTTTTTCAATTGTTCAGAATCACAACAGATCAATGAGGATTTATGGGGACAGAAAGTGCAAGATCAGAGCCTGTTTCAGTAAGTGCTTTGGAGTCCATGCACAGAAGATATTATGGAAAAAATCCCCTTGAGTTTATTCAGTTTGGGGTCAGGCCCTGTATAACTTCTAAATATCATTATTTGGTTTTTATAATGCAAAGTAAAATCTTTATTGGTGCGAGATTTTTTTTCAGAAAGTTTACAACACAATTTTCCATCCTCAACCCTTCACAATTACTCTCTTGTCTAATGGGCTTAGATACCCCCAGAGTCATTCATGAAGACTGCACTGAAATATAAATGAATTTTGACTACTGGTATACAACAAAGAAAAATTAATACATGTTGAATGCTGTTTAATCAGTGGAAGTATAGTGCTGCTATTGAACTTTGCGGTGAATGTAAATTATCTTGGTAATTGACTTAGGTATATTAACTAAAATTTTCTTTTAAAATAAATATACTAGCAGTTCCTTCTGCAAACAGATGACATACTGATGTCTCAGGCCCACTTGTTCAATGGACTTAAGGAATTTTTTTTCTAAAGCCAGTTTTCAGTAGTGGTGGTCTACCCTAAGTCCAAATCATTTTGCATGCTGAAAATGAACCATGATCCATAACAAGTACGTGTAACATTCTTTAAATTAATAGAGGGTTTTTTTTATAACCTTTTGAGAGCAGTCAGTGGTGTTGGATGTAACACTTGTATCAATTTTCAGTCATTTCTGATGATTCTTATTTAATTCTCAAAATAGAAATACAAGAGAAATAATTTTGCATTATATTACAATATCTGGAAGTGCCAGGTGATTTTTAAAAAAGAAAATTAATTTACAATTGCTTTTCAGGTTTAAATTGCTAATTATCATAACTCATCTGTAGTTCATGACTTGCTCTTGATCAATTTATGTTGCGTTTTAAAGCTATTGACCCAGAAAACAATATCAAAAAAGAAAAGTATTTAAAAAATTATGCACTCAGAAGGTCAGACTTCTTGCTGGAGCTATTTTAATTTTGCCTCTGTGTGCATCCAGTTAGTACAATGATTGAAGCCTGTGATGTTGTAATTAAAGACTGTCATAATGCATACAGACAAGGAGGGTAGAATTAATATTGTGTGGGTAACTGTAGAATCTGACATGTCTCTGTGTCTAACTGTTGACATTGCTTTTCCCTGTTGGCTCTCACAATGCTGCCCCTTCCCCCGCTCTTACCACGCTGCTTTTTTCTGCTGGTGAGGCTCTCAATGCCATCCCTCCCCTCCCTGCTCTTACCACCTTGCTTCTTCCCTGCCCGGTCTCACGGTGCTGCCCCTCCGCTGGCTCTGACCACGCTGCTTTTTCCTGCAGCTCTCACAAGGCTGCTCCTCGGCTGCGGGCTCTCACGCTGCCACCGCCTATCTGCTGTCCCCCATGACTGCAGATTTGTTGCCCCTGTCTCCTGCCATGGCGCCCTTCCCTCCTGCGCTCTCCCGGGAGCCACAATTTTTCTTTAAAGAGCCACACGCGGCTCATGAGCCGCAGTTTGGCCACATTTGCTATATATACTGGATCACCCCGTCCATGTGCTTGATGACTGCCTCAAACAATTCTAGTAGATTTCAGCAGTGTGATTTTCCTTTACAAAAAACACAGACTCTTCCCTCAACATATTGTGTTCATCTACACATCAGATAATTCTCATTTTTAATCTAGTTTCAAGCAATTTCCTTGGTTCTGAAGTAAGGCTTGATGGTCTGTGATTGCCAGGATCGCCTCTGGAGCTTTAAAAATCAGGGATACTGTTATCTATCCTCCAGTTATCTGATAAGAGTCTCATTTAAGTGGCAAGTTACACACCATAGTTAATTCTGCCATTTCCTACCTCAGTTCTTTTGGAACACCTGGGTAACTACCATCTGGTCCTTGTGACTACTAATTGCTTAAGTTCCTCACAGCTGTCATACAAGAAGAATAATTCTGGTGTGGGACTCTCTCAACCTCTATAGTGAAAACTAACACAAAGACACTTTCCTACAACAGTCTTCTTTTCCTTGAATGCTCTTTTAATGCCAAGATCATTCAGTGGCTCCAATGACTGTTCAGGAGGCTTCCACTTCAGATATATTTCATATTTTTTCGGTATTAGTTTGTGTGTGTTCGGTTAGTTAATCTGCAAATTCTTTTTTGGCCTTGCTTATTATGCTGTTACACTTGACTTACCAAAGTTTATATTTCCTTGTTTCCTCAGTAGGATTTGACTTCCAGTTTTTAAGGGATGCCTTTTCACTTTTAAGTGCCACTTTTACTCTACTGTTCAGCCATAGTAGTATTTTTCTGGCCCTCTTACTATTTCACTCTTTTATTTGGCCGGGGGGGGGGAGGGGCAAGTGCCACACACCAGCTCAGGTGCCACTGGGCCCTGGTGGGTGTGGGGGTGTGCCACACTCCAGGCGAGGTGCCACTACTGGGCCCACACAGAGGCGCCAGGTGGCATGCCGCAGAGCCACTCGAGGCTGGCCAGGGCACCACCACTGCATGCAGTGGGGAGGTGGCAGGGGGAAGAAGTGGGACCAGGAGGGGAACAGCCACCACACTCCTGCCAGGGCTCCAGCGTGGCACATGGTTGGGGGGCAGGGCATGGGCAGGGGGAGCAGCCACCAAGCTCTAGCCAGACCCAGCTGTGAAGTCTGAGGCCTCATTCCTGGGCTACACAGAAGTAGTTATATTAGGGACAGCAGTTAGGAGCTCCGTAGCAGTTGTCACATCTTCATGTTCCTGAAATGACTTCAGAATAATGCAATACTAGGCTGTTAAGAGGGTGCTACTGTCCTAATAGCACCTACTGCCATAAGATAAAGGAAGAGATCTTAAGACGCCAAAAGAAAATGACATTGGGCAGCATTCTGTCTGGCAAGGAATCGCTTATCAACTGTCATTGTGGTAAAATCACACTTCTTATTGTTTTGCCTTTATGGTCCCCACTTCTCTATTGTGTATCTCAATGATTTCTGTCTGGTTCTTTGATTGTTACTGTCTGTTCATAACTAAGTGTGCATTACTGAAATCAGCTGAGGTGGTGAGATATGATTGGTTAAAGGACTGTTTTGTAGTGTGCTATGATTGGTGTTTTGTAGAACTTCAGTCTAAAATGACTGATTAAAGTGCAGCTAAGCAGGACCCAAGTTTTATCTATATAAACGGAACTTCCAAAGAACTTCCTTTTGGATCCCACTCCAGGACAGAGAGCTGCCAGCTCTCACCACCCTGCTGATCACACTGCAGAAACTGGAGTCCCCTGACAATCTAACCCTGACTGGCCACCATGAGAAGTTTGTCTGACTTACTGGAAGTGGTGAGGTCTGTAGAATTAGTATGTGTGTTGTGTAGGTAACTGTTAATAAAGAGAGAATAAGGATACTACTGTGTAAGATTCTGTCACTAGTTAAAAATCCTGCAAACCCACAGAGAAATTACAGTTGAAACCCTGCAGATTGGGAAAGGTTGGGTACTTCAGTTAACCAGATCACACCCAGAGCCCTACAGCCTGCAAATGGGTGACCCTGAGCCCTAAGATGCAACTTGGAGAAGGGAAGGTGTCTTTCCCCCAGAGCCCTATGGGCTGGAAAAGGGTGTGGGGGGCTTAATAGGGTTGTGCCTTGAGTCCTATGGATTCAGGTAAAAGGTGGAGTATTCTAGTGTGCAGGTAACGGCAGAAGGGCTGGATGAAAGGTCCTGCAGGCCACACCCAGTCCAGGGGCTGTAGTTTACCCCCATCTGTGCTAGGCACTTTAGGCCCTGATCAAGGCTGGAGCAGTGAGATGCTACCCTCTTAAGAAAACCAGCAACAAGGGCTCTTTAACACATGCTCAGTGCTCTGCAGTCAGAAGGCATCACAAGTACCATGCTAGAGCTCAGAAGACTCTTATCCCCTCTGCAGGAGGTGCAGACACCACACCCGTCAGCCAATGAGAGTTGCCCAGCAGTGCATCTTCTGCTGCCCTTTGAGAGGAACCAGGAAAGCACAAGTCTTGCAATGAAGAATTCTGTCTACCAAAGCTTGGCCCAACTGCTCCACCTCCCCCTGAACCCTTCCTGACAGCTCTAGGCTGGTGCACTGACTGCAAAGGGAAACGCCATTAACTCAGCCATTTCTGTACACAAACCATCAATTCAAATGTCACGCTCCAGACTGCTGCAAACCCATGGCACATTCCAAGGAGAGCTCTCAATAGACACAATGACGGTTCATTATCCTGGCTCTCTCCCACACACATGAACACCAAGGCTCATTTGCTTACTTGTCTAAATCCTCCCGGGCCACAGCCATGTGATATGCAGCCTCTAGCGTCAGAACACCCTGGAAGAGCTGCAGTGCAAGGGGCAGGTTGGTCTCCACATTTTCAATGGCATAGAGAGCTGAGCAGACACAGTCCGAGGCCGCCTCGTGCAGGTTTGACGACGTCTTGTCTTGTCGCTGCAGGACACAATGGGAGGAAAGGAGTCTGGTGACTCTGGAGCAGTAAGTGCCACTATGCCTAATGACGCTTCTGTTCTGTCCCAAATACCCCGGCCTGCTTCTTTGGATGCAATTCTCTCTGCCATCACCTCCTTCACTAGCCCTGCCTAGCTGGTTGCTCTATCTCCATCAGACCCTGAAGATGCAATTTGCTGTTGCCAATGGAAGCCCCATTTAACCCCCCTTTTTGGCTTCTCTACTCACCTCGGAAACAAAGGGGGGTGCAGAATGACTGAAACCTCAGCTGAGAGATATTCCAGCACATTGCAAAGCTTTTACTCTCCCTTTCTTCCTGGGTGGTGAAATAGGAGAGCCGCCCCTGTGAACTGTGAGTATAAGACTTGTTTGATCACTCTGGTGGCTTAGGATGGTGGAGCAAATTGTGGGCCCTGGCTGATAAACATTCACAGCGATTGTGCAAGGCTCATTTAACAAACTTTAATAGCTCCCGTGGAGCCCAGGGCAATTAGCTAAGGAGACAGCGCTGGCTGTACTCAGAAGCAGTGATCAAACAAAGGAACACTAAGATTGTGCACACCTATAGATGCCCCTTCATACGAGGATCTCCAGGCATTTTACAATCATTAAGTAATTAAACAGCACAATCCCAAGGGAACAAGGAGACGGAGGGGGGGAGCCTGAAAAGCAGCACACTTAGACATCAGAAACCCCAAAGGATAACAGCTTCTACTGCAACATTAACTCAGGCCTCTTTCAGGCATTAAGTACTGTTTAGTCTTCTTTCCACTGTTAAATGGAAACATCACTGTGCAGTTTTGAATGCTTAATCTGTATCATGTAACCAACACAAATTAAGTCACCCATTTAATAATGGAATACTGGGTAATAAAACATTAAACAATATCTTGCCCATGGAACAGGTTGGAGGGCTTAACAATTCAGAAGAAACCTGTACCATTTGGGATTTCTGACTTCCGCGTGCCGAGCTCAGCTCTTCAACCTTCCTGATGCATTACAGTTAAGAGTTTTGCATTTAATTTTCCTGTTCTACTGGGTCTCTGGGGCTTCCACACTTAGAGGGAAAGACTCTTCTGAGTTAGCTGCCTTGAGGTAAAGGTGTTAGGAAAAAAAGAGGCATAAAAATGCTGCTATGGACACAAACCAAATTTTCACTTGAATCTTCAGAACTTTGAAAATCTAAAGCCAATTTTGTTGCTTTAATGAGGATTACAAAAGTCAAGTTTTATGTTTCTAGCCTTGAATGTTAATTATTTTCAACTATTTTAAATCCTGTGCGAGAAGAAAAAACTTTATTTCAACACTTGCATAATGCAAAGATGCATTGCTCAAAGCTTTGTAAAACAATGCACATTTAAGCAGAGACTGTACATTTCAGTCAAGAAGAACCATATATGATGGATGTGGCGTGGCAACAGCTGTGTTGGTACAAGGATGTTGAGAGGGGCAAGGTCGTGTTTTTTCCTGGACCAATGTCATTTGGTGAAAGAGAAGCTTTTCAGGTGCATGGAGCTCTTCTTCAGGTCTCAGAAGGCTGCTCTGAGCATCACAGCTAAATGCAATGTGGAACAAATTGTTTAGCATAAGCAGTTACGCTCATCTCTTAGAACATGTGCTAACTATGCTAAACTATTTGTTCCACCTTGTACTTAGCTATGACAGTCACTGTCTTTTCCCAGATCTGAAGAGCTCTGTGAGGTTGGAAAACCTGTTTCTCTCCCCAAGAGCAGCTGATCCAATAAAAGATATTGCCTTTCTCCAATATATATGATGGAGAAGGTTAAGCGCACTTAAAAAGGGAGAGAAGAATAAATCCTTAACTCAGCCTTAATTGAACTGGCCAGTAACGAGTGCTAGAAATATTCATTTCACAGGAGGAGGAAAGGGACAGAAGGTAACGTCGAAGCTACTTCATGTTACAAAGAATGCCAGTAACAGAAGCTGGAATGGAGTCCTGGAACCCCTGCTCCTAGTCTCAACCTCTAACAACTAGGCTAAGCAGCCTTTTCATAAAAGTTGAGAAAACTGATGAGGAATGGGCATGACTGTGCAAACAGAAGAACTGATCTACTAAAAGATTACATTTTTTAATGCCTTTCTGAAAGTACGGTCTGCCAGAAGGTAAAACAACTGGGTGTGCAAAGATTGAAAGGATCATGGCTGGCCAAGGAGGATTCTGCAACCCAGTGCCACCCTTTCCCACTCTGGTCCCGTTCAGGACCAATGCATTGCACTTTCTCCTGGTGTGCTGTCGTGTGACCCACTCTGAGTCAGAACAGATGAATCCCAAGCTACACAGAGAAAGTATTTGTCACAGTAGGGCTTCTGTCAGGAACGCAGCCAAAGGGAGTAGCTGACTACAGAGGGCAAGAAGGTGTCTTTTCCTCTGCTTTTAATTAAAAAGTGTTCACAGAGCTAAGACAGAAGAATTTCAAATGCAGTATAAGAACAAATTCGTGGTTCTTTTCACTATCTGACTGGCTAGGTGGTGGGAGAGTAGAAGAATGCAGGTTTCTCCTTCCTCTGGTACATGGCCAAACCAGAGAACAGGTGTTACATTTGCATTACAAACAAGGAGTGCTGTGGCTAGTCTTTAGAAGTGCCACAAGGCCTTGCCTGTTTTGGTTAATTAGACTAAAACGGCTGCCTCTTTGGAACTTGTCTATATTTGCATTGTGTCTACTGTATTTTGGCCCATAGTTTTCACTTATTGATCCTTCACTGGTCCTGCTGATGTTCAAAAAACCAAAAATTTTGTTTGAGTTGCTCCTTTCTCTGCCTATTTCACTCTAGAGAAATGGAGCGAAGTTTCCTACCCAACTTCATAGATTAAAGCCCCTTTGCTGTTCAGGTCTCTCACTCGATAAAGGATCAAAGCTCAAAAAATGACCATCTACTCTCCTTCAAAACGCCGTGCTTGGTGCTGACTTCGCCCTGGTCTGTTCACAGAGACCCTTCAAATTCCCCTTTAAGGTCTGCGACTGAGAAATGAATAGGACCAGATTAAAAATTCAGAGAATATCAGCAATGCCATTTCCTCTGCCTCCCTGTCCACTCCTAAATTCAGGATTCAGGATTCTGTACAATAATGTTTGCTCGTGTTCTTTTAGCATCTCAGGTTAGCACTTGCTGGCTCCAAAGAACTGGAATGTTGAACTCAAGATCTGGCAGGTGGGCAAAAGGAGAGCTTTCAGATATTTTCATTTGGCTTAGGACATGAGCTATTATCCGGTGTTAGTTTCCTGGGATCCACCCAATTTTCCAGGAGCCAGCAGAAGGCAAAGTGCAAGAGGAGATGGCAGTTACTGGCCACTGGGAGGCATGGCCAGCACTGGAGTCCTGCTCTTAGAAATTCCTGTGGAAACCCACTCCTCCAAGTTGCCAGTTCTTGACAGTTTTCAGGCTGGGAAGGAGGAGAAGCTACAAATGGTCCTATTTTGGGTACTGAGGGAAGAGCTAGAAGCACAGGGCAGTTAGAAGGCAAGCGGGTTTGGCTTTTGTTGGGGGCAGGGGTGAGGGAGGAGATGAGGAAGCCTGTTCAGTCTTTTACAATGAACTAAAGGATGGGTTGGGTCTCACTCCTGATGGATGGAGGGGCCCAGGCAGAGTGATAAACATCTTCCTGACCTGTAAGTGGCCCACCAATGAGCAGTCACCCCATGGCGTCCATATTTACAGCGGATTTGTAACAAATCTGCACAGGGACCCCAAACCGCTGTTGGATTTCAAGTTTTGCAGTTCCTTGTGCTGGCAATGAAGATCTCCCATCACTCCTTGCATGCAGAAAGGAGCTCACTCAATGACATGATCGAGCACTCACCAGCACTTCGAAGAGCAGTGACAGTAACTTGCTGTTAGCCATAAAATTACTATCAAGAACTCCCAGATTAAACCAGCTCCCCAGACAGCGGAAAATTTTCATGAGCATCTTCTCATTGTTGCCAGTTTTTTCCACACATGTTACCTGAGGGAGAAAGAGCGGAGACGGAGAATGGGTTAGAGACCCAAAGTTACCATTTCATTCCACATGTGTGAAATTAATGCATTTCTGGAAGCAATGAACTGAGACTTTCAGTGTTTCATAGCACAAATCTGCCACTGCATGGTCTGTGAGGGCTGATCTATATTATAGAACCATAGCTCTCAAGTTAGTGTCAACGTGCAGAGACACTTCATACCACTACATGACACTCCCATCCCTAAAATCAACCTTCTGAGAAAAACCTATGGGAAGAAATGCAAGCCACATATCACACCCCGAATGCCTGCCTGGCAGACCAGGGAGGAAAGAATGTTTAAAATAGGAGATAGCTGAGAACACACCCCCACCTCTAAATAGACAATGCTCCCACAGGGGTGAGGGACTGAGCCAAGCACATCAATCGGCTTCAACTGCAGTGACAGCACGTGGTGAGAAAAAGCAGCCCGGAAAATTTTCACCCCTTCACAGCACATCAATTTCCAGCAGGGTCCTGTCTCCAAGATTGATGATGCCTGGCCCTCAACAAGCTTTGTACTGAACGCCTCCCGTTTGCTTAGTCTCAAGTTAAGATTCCCTTATATTCATTGCTGCAAAATGCATCTGCGTCACTAGCTCTACTAGGGCTTTAAGTTAAAAGACATTGCTCAAGGCATAGCTACGTTACCACACCACGAGAAATATTTCTGACCATGGCTGGGAGCACCATAGAGGAGGAGCCCTCTGTTATTCATCAGCAAGCTCCTGACAAGATCTGCCAGGCCCTAACTCCAAAGGGAGCCCACACTGTGCTAAGCTAGAAGAATGGGCACAACATGAGGCTAGTCAGGGGTTGAGAAGATCACTTCTGGGAGAATGAAGCCTACGGTTTTCATACCAAACGTTTCTGGAAGGTCAAGCTTATTGATCACTTGATAGTCTAGTCGCTCTACACATTACAACCTCCACAGGGCTCCAGGCAAACCTCTTCCTAGCACAACTAACAAACAGAAAAAAAGCTTAGCAGTGAAAACCCAGACAGACACACCCCTCCTCAATTTCTGTTCACTCTGCAGGCAGCTGATTAAAATGGCTACTCAGGATTTTGCAAATTTGAATTGTCTGAATCTAAAATCTTTCACATATGCAGGTGTGCCAAGGACAAAAGTAAACACATGGGTGCAGGCTGCCTTACAAAACGAAGAAATGACAGGTTGTCCCAAGAAATCACCAGCCACAAGCTCCTCTTGGCAGACCTATCTGCAGATGGATCATCAGCAGAAATCACCAGAGAACTGCCACTTTTCTTTTCAGAGTCTAGAAGGGCCATTGTGGAGGAACATGCTCAGGAACTGACATTGGACCATTGGGTCTGGCTGGCCAGGCCATTTTCCTTTGCGATCCACCATCAGCTTTGGACTAAGCCAGGCTCCCCACATCTTCTCTAATAAGTGGTCAAAGTGATATGAACCTACTCATCTAACCAACTGGACAGCTGGCCTTAGAGTAAAACAAGAAGCAGAGATGTTTCAGGGATGACATCTCTGCAAGCCCATAAAAATAGAAACTTAGCTGGTTTAAGATCCAACCTAGTTAAAAGTCAATTCTAGACCAGGCTTCAGCGTGAGAGTTTGTGAAGATAGCTAGACTAGATGATCATGATGGCTCTTTCTTACCTTAAAGTAAAAATGGCAATATTGGGTCAGACCAGTGGTCCATCTAGCCCAGTATCCTGTCTTCCAACACTGGCTGGTGCCAGGCACTTCAGAGTGAATGAACAAAACAGGTAACATCAAATGATCCATCTCTTCACCTGTGCCCAGCTTCTGGCAAACAGCAATCCCTGCCTATCCTAGCTAATAGCCACTGATACACCTGTATCTAGTTCTTTTTTAAACCCTGTTACAGTCATGGCCTTCATAACATCTTCTGGCCAGGAGTTCCACAGGTTGACTGACAGCTCCATGAAGAAATATTTCCTTTTGTTTTAAAGTTGTTGCTTATTAATTTTATTTGCTGATCCCTAGATCTTCTGTTATGAGGAGTAAATGACACTTCCTTATTTACTTTCTCCATGCTGGTCATGACAGTATAGAGCAGGAGAGTCAAACGTGGCCTGCAGGCCAAATGTGGCCCAAAAAACTCTTCCATCTGGCCCATGACTGTGCTCTGGCAAACCACACTCTCCCTAACTGAGAGTGAGAGAGAGTGATCTTGCATACCCAGCACTCCTGCAATTCCATGAGTGTGTCAGGTCTTGCAACATCACAGAGCACTGGGTATGTGAGACTGCACTCTGTGAAACCACACTCTCTCTCTCTGTGTTGGGGTGGTACAAAGAGAGAGACCTAGTCTACATTTGGTGGCAGTCGACCACCGGTTACGTAAGGAACATAAAATTCCTTGCGTAACCAGCAGCGACTTTCTAAGCCGCCAGTACACATCAGGGAAAAGCCGACTGCAAATCCCTTGCAGTCAGCTTTCCCCTACATCCCCTGACCCCCAGGACCAACTTCCAGGAGCAGCGCAAGTTCAGACTTGCTGCGAACCGCTCCCAGAATGCCACCGTTAGTACAGACATACCTAGAGAGAGAAAGAGTGTATTGTGGAGTGCAGTTTTGCATACTCAGCACTCCACAATGCCACAAGAGTGCCACAGTATTTCAATTTATGGTAGTACAGCCCACTTGACATACATTTAAGCCAAATCTGGCCCACCACAGCAAATGAGTCTGACACCCCGGTATAGAGATTTATAATATTCTGCCCCTTCCCCCATCTAGTATCTTTTCCAACCTGAAAAATATCCCACTCTTATTAATCTCTCCTCATATGGATGATGTTCCATACCCTAAAAATGTCTGTTGTCTTTTTCTGTACCTTTTCCAGTTCCAACACATCTTTTTTAAGGGGGGAGTGACCAGATCTGTGCACAATACTCAAGATGTGGGTGTACCACAAATTTTTAAAGAGGCAATATGAAATTTTCTGTCTCATCTATTCCTCTCCTAATGATTCCTAACATTGTTAGCTTTCTTGACTGCTCCTACACACTGAGAGGATGTTTTCAGAGAACTATCCACATTGATTTCAGGGCCTTTCTTCTGAGTGGCAACACTAACTTAGACCCCACAATTTATATGCAGAGTTGGAATCACGTTTTCCAAGGTGCATTACTTTGCATTTACCAACACTGAATTTCACCTGTCATTTTGTTGCTGAGTAACCTTGTTTTTTGTAAGGTGTGGAGAAGTGGGAACCCTCTGCTAGGTTAATAAGGGAAGACGAGAGTGTTGTCCCTCTTTCTTTTCTATTTGGGTGATGGAACACAGGTGGGTGATATGAGGTAGAGCCACTAGGGGGCAGAGGGGTAGTGTTTGGGGAGCCTGTACCTGGGACCCCCTTAACCTCCCCCCCCCCGTCACACTGGATTCAGCTGGTTGGACCAGGGGGCGGAGAGGTGGGCAGAGTGAGGAAGGGAACAAAGGACAAAGGGGAAGGAGGGTAGGAGGGAAATGGAGGGTCCAAGAGACAGGACCCTGCCCTGGGGTGTAGCCCTAATCCCCTGGGGGTTTCACTTCTGGTTGTTCTGATGATGCTGATACCAACTGTCCTTGCTGCTGTATGAACTGGTTTGCTAATAAACCCTCTGATTGCCACACTGGCTGAGAGTTGCTGCTGATTGGGATGGCTGGGACCCTCCTGGAGGGAGGAAACCCCCTCCAAGGGAGACCAGACAGAGCAAGGATCGGACCCTCTGAGCCTGGAGTTGGGAGCTGGCTGCACGGAGCGTGGAGACCTGGGTGCTGGACAGGAGGAGACTCCACCGTAGCAGAAACCTGACTGGCTGTGGACAGAGGGGATCCAAGAGGCTTTTCTGGGGTCTCTGTCACATAAGGTCCCTTTGTAACTCCTTGCAGTCTGCTTTGGACTTATCTTGAGTAGTTTTGTATCGTCCGCAAATGTTGTCATCTTTCTACTTACCCTTTTTCCAGATCATTTATGAATATGTTAAACAGTAGTGGTACCAGAAGAGACTCCTGGGAGACACCAGGATTCACCACTTATTCTTACTCTTTGTTTTCTATCTGTAAACCAGTTACTGCCCCAGAAAAGGACCTTCTCTCTTATCCCATGACCACTTACTTTGCTTAAGAGCTTTTGGTGAGTGGCTGTGTCAAAGGCTTTCTGAAAAACTAAGTACACTGTACCCACTGGTCACCCTTGTCATACTTGTTAACCCCCTCCAAGAGTTCCAGATTGCTGAGGTGTGCTTTCCCCTTACAAATACCACACTGACTCTTCTCCAACAAATCATATGCCTCTGGTAATTCTGGGTTTTATAGTTTGTCAATTTGCCTTTTATTGAAGTTAGACTGGGTGGCCTGTAATAGCCAGGATCGCCTCTGGAGCCTTTTTAAAAAATTGGCATCACACTCACTGTCCTCCAGTCATCTGGTACTGAAGGTGACAGCTTACACACCACAGTTAATAGTTCTGTGATTTTGCATTTGAGTGCCTACAGAGCTCTTGGGTGATACCATCTGGTCCTGGCCTATGAGACTTTCAGTACCTGGGTTAAAGCAACCAACAAGTGTGGGAATGTGTTCTCCATGGCCATACTTGTACATGTAGGTGCACAGTAGGGGGTTTTGGGGGAGGGGATGGTAGAGAAGCAGTACAGAGACACAATCTCCCTCCAAAGCATTAGATATTAGCCGTTCTGGACAAGGGACACCTAACTTTATGGACCTGCGGTCTGACTTCATGTTCCTAACCTCTTCGGCCTGGTCCCTGCTATACATTTGTTTTAAAATAAGTTTTAAGCTCCCAGTTGGAGAGAAAAGAATGAGACATCACAAGCAGTCCTAACACACGGAAATGAGGACATATGGACAGCAACGCAATAAATTGGGGCTGAGTGCAGTACTGGGTCGTAGCACAGAATGGGGTTTAGCTCTAATTTTATTTTGTACCTGGAAATAAGAAGTAAACAGCACGTCAACCAAACAGATACAACTAAACATTTGGGGATGAAGAATGTGAGGAAGACATTACAAGGAGCAACAAGGACACAAATACAAATGACCTCTACGGAAAAGGAAGCGAGAGATGGAACTGGAAGACGAGAGAGACACAAGATGACAGTGGACAATGGATTGGAAGTGCTTGTTCCTGGATAGCAATGGGGGGGGTGGGTCACATGTCTCATGTGATCTGGGGATGCTTCTGGCCAGCGATGGCCCATCACACTGCAGGAAGGCAATATAAAGCTCCTTGCAGCCCAAGAGTGCAACCAGAATATGAGTCCAATTCCCAGCAATTTGGTATCGGAAAGAGACAGACAAGCTGGAGGGAATCCAGAGAACAAAAGAAATTAGAAACGGGCAAGAGAGGTAATTTACAAAGTAAGGGGAAACACTTTATACATGACATGACATGATTAGCCAATGGCTAGAAGGGAATGTAAGAGCAGTCTACAAATGACAAAGGGTCTAGCATCAGACTGAGGAGGGATTTTGACAGTTTATGAAGTTCTGTAACTAGGAGTGGTGGCGTTAAAGAAAGCATGGGAAAATGTGGGGTCAGACTAGTCAGGTGATTGAATAATTCCTCAGAGGAAGCGGTGACGCATATCATTAATGTCACTCAAAACTAGATTGGACAAAAGCATTGAAGACTATGGGGAATGAGCCTGCATTAAGCTAGCGATTGGTGTAAGGGTGGAGGAGGACAGCTGTATAACTTAACAGATCTGCTTCAACTCCAACAGCTATGAAAATTGGACAAATTATGGCCAGCAGAGCTGAAGCAAGAGGAAAGCAGCTGGAAGGAAGGATTGGGAAGAGAGAGCAAAGCACACATAAAGAGATATGAAAGGCAGCAAAAGGAGAGAAACAGGAAAAGCGTGGGCTGCAAAGCACAAAAATAATTTCTTTGTTACTGTATATTATATTTATAACACATCAAAATGCAATTCCAACTGGGGTTGTAGGATATTAACAGCCTTATTATGCACAGCTGGGTGGCACTTTATACCTCCCATTTAAATACGCAACATGAAACGGTAAAAAAGTAATGAAGAGTTCTGTGTTAATGTGTAAGGGGGTTGTATTGCAGTACAACCTGGAGCTGGTGGGAGGAAATGAGGTCAGTCTCATCAGGGTATTTACTTCAAATAATTCAGTAGGAAGTGAGTGAAGCTATCCTTGGGAAAACACTAAATAAGTGGGGCTGGATATATTCTAGTTGGTTCTTGCCAATCTTTGTGAACTCCTTTGGAGATAAGCTGATGCATTTCACTCCTCAAACCCAAGTCACAAACCTTGCTGAACACAATGTCCTCAAGCAGTTAGCTCCCTGGAGTGTAAGAACTCTCCTCAAAGGAGCAAGCCAATGAGAAAGCATTTAGAAATTCATCTATTTATGTTGACTTTCCCATCCAGGCATATGTTTGTTGCTGCCACTATCTCACTCTTTGAGTGAACATTAAGGACATCTCTTCAGAGCACTACTTGAAGGATATGGGTAAGTCGGGAAAGAACTCGTAGTAAAAATAAAACAAATAAGATGGCCTTTAAGTGGACATAAATCCCAAGGTGCTTATTCTGTTCAATTTGTACCTCTTATTCTAGAAATATGTTAAAGACCAATTCCTTCACAGTCTCCTTGTATATTAAAAAGCTAACTTACTGGCCTTGGATCACTCATCTTTTCTAACCTATAAAAAGGCCCTGCTTTATTCATGATCCTGCAGATTCCCCAACATGAGACTTTCACTGCAATTTCTGTAGCAGGAATCCACTGCTCTCAGGTCCAGGTGGCAGCCAGTAGAAAACAGAGGAAAAGTAATAATGGACCTTATTATTTGTGGTAATAAGGTCCTTTATTGTACTCTTCCATGAGTTTCCATAGCTTGTCCACAACTCAGCTGCAATTTTTGGACAATCATGTCATGATTTCAGTAGGGCCTTATCTATAAAAGCATTCAGGGTTAATTAGAGTTGCTAGATTGACAGTCCAAGAGACTGAAGGCCTATGAGCACAGAATGAAGAGTGGCAGGGCAAGTTTCATCTGAACAATGCTCCTAGCTCATGTGTCTCAAAGCCTGACCTGGAAGAACAGGGGGCAGCTGTGGTTTTGTTTGACGTAGACTCTCTTCCATGAGGAATTGGACTGCGAGAACAACTAGTTCCATTTCCAACCAGGGTCGGATCTGAAAAGCGTCACACATGTTGGCTTGACACAAATCTACATTCCAAGTGATCTACTTACCAGAAGGGAGATCACTGTACTGGAGTAATAAGCCAGGTCTTCAATGATTTCGGTACGGCGGTTGGCTCCAATACGCAAAGATCGGCTATGAACCTCCTCTGGCAGCACCGTGAGAATCTCCAGCAGAAATGACAGTGATGTCACATCATTACTGTACCTGGAGGAAAGGGAGTGGCAAAATAGTGAAAAAGCATGGAGAAGAAAGGTGCTTGCCAACACACATACCATGAAACTCCAAGAGCTTAAAACACTTAACACTGTTGCTGGAGGTAAGAGGAATCTTACTGAAAGAGATTCAAGACAAAATGACCAGGGTCACCAGGGGGATGGTGAAGTACTGGGATGGGTGGAATCTCCATCCTGAGAAGTTTTAAGGGCCTGACTTGAAAAACCTGGCTGGAAGGATTTAGTTGAGGTTGGGCCTGCTTTGAGCAGAGGGCTGGACAAGATGACCGCCTGCAGCCCCTTTCACCCCTAACATTCTATGATTCTAAGAAAGCTGCCCCAAAACACATCGTGTGGTCTCGTATCAAAGGCAAATACTAGGCTCTGAAGGAGAGGCATGTCACCGACCCATTTCATGGTCCTCATGCCGTCAAAGAGGATGGCAAAAATTCCTCACAACATCTCACCCCCCACTCCCTTCCACTAGGCACCTTCTTGCCAACAGTGACACCAGGCACTTTCTGTTCACACTGCAGTGGCTTTGCCCAGTACAGAGAAATCTTTGCACCACACCTGTGATGTTTCACAACAGACCAAAGCCTTTGTGCTGGCCTCATGTAGTGACAAGAATTGCCACCACAGGTTCCTGGTCTGAGCTCCCGATACCCAGTGACATCACTCAGACTGAAGAGGAAGTGAAAAGAATGCCTCGCGACACTAAACAGCTATCACTGCCACCAGTTAACTTGCAGCACTGACCAGCTTAAGACTCCTGATCAACCCTGTGCCAGAAGGATAAGATGGCCACTAGAGCGGGAAGAAATTCTAAAGCATTATAGAAATGGAGATGAAGAAGTCGCCCAGGCTTAGATGGCAGCTCCAAAAAAGGATACATGGCTTCCATCACAAACATGTAGAATCCTTCCTTATGACCATTAAATTAAAATCTGTAGCCACATAAATTATCAGCCGCAAAGGTTATTTTCTAGCACTTTCCCAACTCTTTTGTAGCAGTGGACCTCAGCTGCAGCAGTTGTGCTCTCAGATCATTAGCCTTCTTTTCGCATTCTTGTAAGCCAAGTCCTGTAGAAGTGGAGTGGCCTGTAGTCTTTAATATGTTTATAAAGCTTAATTGATATGAAACAAATACTTACTTTTCCACCAATGTCTGCACACAGCCCTTCCAAGAAGCCATCTGTAGGGCGAGATCTGCTATTGCTAATGCAAGCTGTAGGCATAAAGGGGGTGGGGAGGAAGAGAAAAAAAACAAGACTAAGACGAATGCTCAAAACAGGCAAGGTCCAATTTGTGCTGCCAGGGGAGGAAAAAAAAGGTCAAACTCTATTCAACAACACTGGGAGAAGTTAAGCCCTCTGTGAAGTAAATTTAAAGCCAGGTCCCTCAGATCTCATGGTAATCCCACAAAACTGTGTCCAGAAGCCAAAGTACTTTTTCTCTGCTGTGTGAGCACTAAAATACTCATGCCCCAAGGCACCAGTCAATCAGGAGGGAAGAGCTGCCTGACTAGGGTTACCAGATGTCCAGCAAAAGGAGGACATGTCCTCCTTTTTGCCCTGCTGTCCTCCATCCTCCAGGCATTTAAAAAAAAAACGCTTTTGTCTGGCTTTTTGCTGGACACCGGGGCAGCAGTCTAAAAACAGACGCAGGCAGGAGCCTGCTGAACCGAACGTTCCCCTGCCAGCTCAGTGGGCTGCAGTGGCTGGGAGCAAGCCCGACAATCCCTCTCCTCCCCTCCCCTCCTGTCCCTTCCCTTCACAGCACCTCACCTGGGGAAGTCCTGCCCCTACCAGCTGGAGAGGTGCATGCAGAGCACATCCCCTCTTGCTGGGGCTGGTGCCATTTAGCCTCCGACCCCAGGCAGGCTCCCTGGCTGTCAGTTCCTGCTGTTGGTCCCTTCCTGCCCCTGGCCCCTGCCCCTAACACTGAGTTGCCTGTGTGATGAGGTTGTTTGGCTAGCTGCCCTTGCTTCCTTGCTGTTTGTGTGGTAAGTACTGTACACCCAGGGCCAGCTCTCCCACGAGGCAAGAGACACACATGGCTTCAGGTGACAGTTCTTAGGGGCACCTAGACCCCCTGAAGATCAGGCTGGCTCCCACCTCTTCAACTCTTTCCCAGCAGCTCAGGCACTGTTAAGCAACCTGCAGCTGAAGTCATGTAGGCAGAGTGCCCTTTAAATCCCTCTGCAGGCAGATGCTGGAGATATATGCACTTTGGAAAACCGTTTTCAACCTCCATGAATGAGATGGGGGGGTGGGGGGGATCAAAATTTGGCTTGAGGCATCACTACCCTTGAGCTGGCCCTGTGTACACCTGTGACCTGTCTGACTCTTGAGAGCTAATGAGGTACCCAAGCTGCAGCCACATACATCCTGAGATTGCAGTGAATACATGTCCTGGGCTATGGCAAAAGAACCAAGGAGTCCAGTGGCACTTAAAGACTAACAAATTTATTTATCACACGAGCTTTTGTGGGAGAAAATCCCACTTCCTCAGATGCTTTGAAGATGGGGGAACTTACAGAATGGGAGGAAAATAAAAGCAGGGGAGTGTAAGACATGGCCAGGGTCACTCATGGGTTTGAGTCCTGTATTGGGGACTTTGATTTTTGGCCTGTTGCTCCCTACAAAAGGGCTAAATGGGGGGGGGGGAGGGGAAGGTGGAGGGGAGGGGAGGATAGAGCAAACACTAATAAAATGAAGGAAAATAAATTATACCATGAATAAAATTACTAACAGGGACCAGTTAAGTAAAACAAACAAACAAAGGGGAATATTTGGACTGGCTAGAAACAATTTAGGACATTTTTTTAAAAATTGTAAAATGGGCTGCCGTGGAAAATGAAAAACCCTGGCAAGTTAAAAAAAGAAAAAAAAAAGTTAACACTTTTCAAGGTACTTTTCAAGTTTATATTTGCAAATTTAGTTTTTAAACTTTTTTTAGTCTCATGAACATTAATGAAACGGTCATGAAAAACTTTCATTTACTGAAAAAATCCAGTTTTCAGTAAAAGAAAACATTTTGCTATTTTTTTATTTTAAAATAACTTTAAAAACATGACTTTGCGCAGTTTTAATGCTGCATTCATTAATCGTTACCATTTTCCATGACATAATATGGTAATGACAGTTATAATAATACTACATTTTCTCCATGTGTCCTCCGATGTCCTCCTTTTCACACTTCTCTGTCCTCCTTTCCATGCTTTGGTATCCGGTAACCCTACCCTTGCAGGACCTCAATTTCCCAGGACTGGATTCTTCCAACCCCAAATTCAAATTACCACCCACATATACACATTCATCAATTAACAAGGTGCATCTGAGTGGACCAGCTCCTCCCTCTGACTCCAGGAAACGCTCCTGGCCAGGGCCACACGGGGCCTCTGCTGCAGCTCCGGGGAACTCCCCCCCCCCCATCCCCAGCCGGGACCACTTGAGGGCTCTGCCCCAGCTGTGGCTTTGGCGAATGCCCCCGGCTGGGGCCACATGGGGCCTCCACCACGGCTTTGGCTCTGGCTCCAGGGAATGTCCCCGGCCAGGGCCACATGAGGCCTCTGCTACTGCTCCAGGTCCAGGAATTCAACCTCCATGAATGAGATGGGGGTGGTGGTGGTGGTGGGGTCATCAAAATTTGGCTTGAGGTGCCACTACCCCTTGAGCTGGCCCTGTATACACCTGTGACCTGCCACGGCACACTGCTGTCCTAGAGGATGCAGGCAGTCTCCTCACTTCCAGCCAGGTTACTTGTATTTAATTTGGAACAGAAGTGATGTACAGTTGCTCAGCTACATACAGTTTCATTCAGGCCCAACCTTGTCCCCCAGATGTCAAATTCCCAGACTTCAACCAGTGCTGGATCAGACTTTTCAGGCTGATCTAGGACCAAGAGGCAGAAAGGCTGATTTGGCCTCCATAGGCATGCAATGACAAGGGCTCTGCAGTGTCACACAGGAGAGCTAAGCTGATGACATGAAGGAATAGTTAGTTCTTCAATACCTAAGATGTGCCCCACCTTGGGGATATGGTAGCACCTCACTCCAGAGAACTTCCGGTCGTGGAGGGAATTTTGATGGGTAATTTATTGTTGTTTACAGAGCTGAAAAAGCAACAGATAGCTGTATAGATGCCTCCACCTGTTCATGCTCCCAAAGCACACATAAAGAGTGAAATAACTGAATCACCGTTGAATCCTTCCCTGGACTGAGCCTGTATATGGAGAAACTGCTCTGACCGGGGTGGAAGGACACTGGTTTCCCTTTTCTCAGTTCTTCTTGCTCCACACTAAAAGAACAGTCAGGGAGCATGAATGCAGAATTTCTGAAAGCTATCAGTGAAAAGCTTTTAGCTGGTCACAATTCACATGACTTGCTGAATCTGTTTCTTGCCCTAAATAAGGCAGCCATTATTGCACAGGATGCATTTGACAGGGCAACAATTTAAATGCTACAACATATGCACAATGATTATTTAATGAAGACAATAAATTACAAAAGAGGCAGCCATGTTAGTCTAGTCCAGCAGAAAAAGAAGAGATTGCTTACCCGTAACCGGTGTTCTTCGAGAGGTGTGCTCCTAGCCATTCCCTTGTAGGTGTCTGCATGCCACGTGCACGGCACGCCGGAACTTTTTTCCCATAGCACCCTCAGGGCTGGCCCTAGCGCCCCCTGGAGTGGCGCCATAGCCATTCTCTATATATCCGCCAGCTGGCCCCTCCCTCCTCAGTTCCTGCCTCCCTGACCGTACGTGGGGAGGCGGGAGGGAGCGGAATGGCTAGGAGCACACCTCTCGAAGAACACCAGTTACGGGTAAGCAACTTCTTCTTCTTCGAGTGCTGCTCCTGGCCATTCCCTTATAGGTGAGTCACTAGCCTTACCTTGGAGGTGGGATACATCACAGGGATGCCGATTGCAGCACCGCTGCCCCCAGCGCTGCATCCTGTCAGGCCTGTTGGGTGACAGCATAGTGTTGTGCGAATGTGTGTGGCGAGGACCAGGTCACTGCTCTGCAAATTTCGGAGATTGGGACCCCTGCCAGGAATGCTGTCGACGCCGCTTGGGCCCTCGTTGAATGGGCTGTGACATGCGGGAGTGGTCTCCCTTCGAGTTTGTAACACTCTCGAATGCATGCTACAATCCAGGTAGCAATTTGCTGCGTAGAGATGGGTTGTCCCCTCATCCTATTAGCAACTGCCACAAATAGCTGGGGCGATTTGCGGAAAGGTTTCGTCCATTCAATATAAAAAGCCAGTGCCCTACGGACATCCAGCCTGTGGAGTCGCTTGTCCTCCTCGGATGCGTGAGGCTTGGGGCAGAGGACTGGGAGGTATATGTCTTGGCTGATGTGGAACTGTGACACCACCTTAGGCCTGAAAGCTGGATGAGGGCGCAGCTGCACTTTATCCTTAAAAAAAGGTCGTGTATGGAGGTTCCGCTGACAGGGTGCGCAGTTCCGACACCCTTCTTGCCGAAGTGATTGCCACCAAAAACGCCACTTTCCAGGAAAGGTAGAGCAGTGAGCACGACGCTAATGGCTCAAAGGGCGGTCCGGAGAGACGAGAAAGGACCAAGTTCAAATCCCATTGGGCTGCCGAGGGGCGTATTGGCGGGTACAGTTTCGACAGGCCCTTGAGAAACCTTTTCGCTATAGGCAGTGAAAAGAGCGAGGGATGCTCGTCAACACGGCGAAAAGCTGAGATTGCCACCAGATGAACTTTAAGGGACGGCAGACACAGCCCGGATGATTTTAGATGCCAAATGTAGTCCAGGATGGCATGGACGGGCAGTGAATTTGGGTCCTTACCTTTGCCCGCAGCCCAATGCACGAAACGGCGCCACTTGGTCGCGTACGTGGCCCTTGTGGAGGCCTTCCTGCTGCCGCACAATACTTGCCCCACCGGGGACGAGCACAGTTGCTCACTTGCCGTCAGCCATGAAGGAGCCAGGCATGGAGGTTCAATGCTTCCAGATTGGGGTGGAGTAGTGACACGCTGTCCTGGGTCAAGAGGTTGGACCTCAGGGGCAGCCGAATGGGGTTGCATCTGGAGAGCCTCAGGAGGGTTGCGTACCAATACTGTCGTGGCCAGGCTGGGGCCACCAAGATGACCTTTGCTCATTGCACCTTTATGCGCTGTAGCGTCCTTGGAACCAGAGGCATCGGGGGAAAGGCATATGACAGTTTCGCCCCCCACGGTACTTCAAAGGCATCCCCCTTCGAGCCTGGGCCGAGCTCCTGGAACGAGCAAAACTGGAGGCATTTGGTATTCCATGGCGAGGCAAACAGATCCAGTTGGGGACGACCCCACTTCTGGAAAAGATGCTCCACTACCTCTGGGTGGAGAAACCATTTGTGGGTCAGGAACCTCCTGCTTAGGTCGTCCGCTACGGTATTCTGGAGGCCTGGGACGTATGATGCGACAGGGTCAATGTTGTGGCGAATGCAGAACTCCCATAGGGCTATGGCTTCCCGGCAGAGTTGTCTGGAACAGGTGCCCCCTTGCTTCTTGATATAAAACATTGCCGTCGTATTGTCCGTTTGCATCGAGACCGTCCGACAGCGAAGCTGGCCCCGAAAAGCCTTGCATGCCAGGCGCACTGCCCTTAGTTCTTTGACATTGATGTGGAGGGCAGACTCCCCTCCCTTCCACGTGCCTTGGGTCTTGAGACCGCCCAGATGGGCTCTCCACCCTTTGTCCAATGCACCCGACATTAGATGCACCGATGGTTGGGCCCGCTGAAAAGGGATCCCCGAACAGAGGTTCTCCTCGTGGGTCCACCATTGGAGGGACTCCAACACGGGTTCGGGCACCGTGACCATCACGTCCATACTGTCCCTTGCAGGGCAAAACACACTCGACAGCCACAGCTGGAGTGGACACATGCGGAGTCGGGCGTGTAGAGCTACAAATGTACAGGCCGCCATGAGCCAATAACCGTAAGCACTCCCGCGCTGATACTAGAGGAAACCTTAGTGAGTTCACCGCCTCTTGAATCCCTTGGAAGTGGGATGTGGGGAGGGACGCTCTCGCTAGAGCAGAGTCCAGAACCACCCCTATAAAGTCTATTCTTTGTGTGAGTGATAACACCGACTTCTGTCTGTTGACTAAGAGGCCCAGTCTGTCCAGCAACGACTGTGTTGCCGCTAGGTGGTCTAGCGTCTCTTGAGGCAATCGGCCCACTAAGTATGGGAAAAGATCAATCCCCTTCCTCCTGAGGGAGGTGGCCACTACCGCCAGGCACTTGGTAAAAACTCGCGGCGCTACCGAGAGGCCAAACGGGAGGACCGTAAACTGTAGGTGATCCCGTCCTACCACAAAGAGCAAGTACTTCCTGTGATGCGGATGAATTGTGATGTGGAAGTACGCGTCCTGTAAATCGAGGATGGCATACCAGTCGCCCGGATCCAGAGCGGGGATGATGGAAGAAATGGAAACCATCCGGAAACAAATCTTTTTGAGAAAACGGTTGAGGCGTCTTAAGTCTAAGATTGGCCGAAACCGCCCCTTCGACTTCGGGATCAGGAAGTAATGGGAGTAAAACCCTTTGCCCCTCCTGTTGGATGGGACCTCCTCTACTGCCCCTTTTTGGAGTAGGGATCGAACTTCCTCCCTTAACAGGCTTGTAAGCGTAGGGTCCCCTTGTGCAGTCGAAAGGCGGGACAGAGGCGCCGATGGGGGTAATGAAGCAAATTGGAGGGAATAGCCCTCCCGAATAGTTTTGAGAACCCAGCGGTCCGAAGTGATCTTGAGCCACTCCAGGAAATAGTGGGAAAGTCTGTTGAAAAAGTTCGGAGTCTCTGGATCTGGCGTGAGTGGTATGGCACCCTCGGGTTGACCTTCAAAAGCTCTTTTTCTGAGATGCTGGTTGACGTGAACCCCCTTGGTTGCCCGACTGGCGTCCCGAAGTCCTACGTCCTCCCCTGTTGCGACGCCTGTTGTCATCTTGGTGCCGGCTGAACGGCCGTGAGGGCGGTGGTGGTTTGAAAGTCTTCCTCTGAGTAGCCGGCGTGTGAAGGCCCAGTGATTTTATCAACGCTCTGGAGTCTTTTAGGGTTTGCAACAGGAAGTCTGTCTGCTGCGAGAACAGCTCAGGACCTTCAAAGGGGAGGACTTGTATTGTGGCCTGCACCTCCAGGGGAGGACCTGAAGCCTGTAACCAGGAGCATCTCCTCATGGTCACCCCTGAGGCCATCATGCGGGCAGCCGCATCCGCCATGTCCAGCGCTGACTGCAGAAGGGCCTTGGCCACAACTTTGCCCTCCTTGATAGATGCCGAGAGGGCGTCTCTAGAGCCCTGGTCCAATGCATCTGAAAACCTTTCCAAGGATGTCCAAGTGTTAAACATGTATCTACTTAGAATAGCCTGCTGATTCGCTATTCTAAGCTGGAGGCCCCCGGTTGAATAGGTCTTATGGCCAAACAAGTCCAGCCGCTTCGCCTCCTTTGTTTTAGGGGTCGATGCAGGGTGGCCATGCCGTTCCCTCTCATTTGCCGCTGCCACCACCAAGGAGCCAGGGGTGGGATGGGAATAAAAATGTTCACAGCCCTTCTAGGGAACGAAATATTTCTTCTCCGCACGCTTGGCTGTTGGGGTAATTGACGCCGGAGTATGCCACAAGGCCTTTGTGGAGTTTTGGATAGTCTTAATAAAAGGCAGGGCAATGCGGCTCGGGCCCTTGGGCAAAAGAATGTCCACCATAGGGTCGGCGTCCTCCACAATTTCCTCCGCCTGCAAATTCAGTCCATGGGCAACCTGGCGGAGGAGCTCCTGGTTAGCCGAGGAATCATCCAGGAAGGAGGACGGCTTTGCCCCTGCCACCGCCTCGTCCGTGGGGGACGATGAAGATTCCCCCTGGTCGAGTCCCACAGACCGAGCCCTTGACTAAACGCTGTGGGTCACGCTAGACACACTATCTTGGTCCTCTCCAGGGGAGTCCGCCTCGGACCCATCTCCGGTGCCGGGGGGAGCACTTATGGTTGCCGAGGGAGACTGGTGAATCTGTGGTGCAAAAGTCGGACCCCCGGGTCCCTGACCTTGAAGAAAGGCCCATGGGGTCCAGAAAGGCCATTGCGTGGCCGGCTGCCAGCCCGACCACTGGGGGTGAAACGGGGGAGCGCCCTGGGTTGGCTGGGGAGGCTGAGCTGCTTTGCGATGACGCCTCGACCCAGCATCCTCTGCGGAGCTTGAAGATGGACTGCTCCTTGGGGACCATGGCGGTGCTGTAGAAGACGGTACCGACGGACGGTGCCCTCCGGTTTCTCGATGTTCCTGGTACTGCTGGGCAAGGTCTCGCTGTGCCAGTGCCGGGGAGCGGCATTTAGGGGCCCTGCCGCCGCCACCACCGCAGGTGGAATCAGGGAACGGTGCCGACAGGACGGACTCGGTGCCACACGAGGAAGCTTGGATGGAGCCCCAAGCGGGGTCGGCTTCCCGCGCGACAGTACCAATCGCGGTGCTGGGGGACTCGTCCTTGGGGTTTGAGGGGCTGCTGGTCCGCACAGCTCCTGGAATGCTGAAAAAGCCTCTGGAGTAGTGGGCAACACAATGTCCTCCTCCAGAATCTCCCTCGTTGGCGAGGACACCGAGACGGGGCTGTACTGGACCTCCTTCGATTCCGGCGCCGGGGAGGGAGAGCGATCGCTGGTCAAGTCCATCTGCCCCGTGTCCTTCTGGCTCGCAGAGCTGCGCCGAGGAGAGTGCCCCTTGGCCTTTCTCCTTTTAGCCGGCACCGGAGACGCAGAGCGGTGCCGGGGCTCCCGGTGCTTCTTGGGGGTGGGCTTCGGTGCCGGAGGCGGCACCGACGACGCCGGGGAGCTCTGCACCGACGGTGCCGAACTTGATCCAGAGTCCCCCAGTGCCAGTCGCAGTGCTTCCTCCATCATGTGGAGTTTCAAACGTTGGACTCGATCCTTCTGAGTCCGCGGCTTGAAGGCTCTGCAGAGTTTACACCGCTCCACTAGATAAGCCTCCCCCAAACACAGCAAGCAAGAACTGTGGGGGTCATGCACTGGCATGGGCTTTTTGCAGTGCCCACATATTTTAAACCCCGGCACAGCCCGACCCCGAGCCTGGGGTGGGCATAACAAATTCTAACAACTATAACTATAACTACTACTATAACTAACAACGAAACACAGCGAACAACGTGGGTAACTATGGAGAATGAACTGCAAAGCGCAGCCGAAAGACGTTCCAGCGACCGAAGGGCGGTAAGAAGGAACTGAGGAGGGAGGGGCTGGCTGGCGGACATATAGAGAGTGGCTATGGCGCCACTCCAGGGGGCGCTAGGGCTGGCCCTAAGGGTGCTATGGGAAAAAAGTTCCGGCGTGCCGTGCAGACACCTACAAGGGAATGGCCAGGAGCAGCACTCGAAGAAGAACCAAGGAGTCCTGGGGCACTTAAAAACTAACATTTATTTTTTGCATGAGCTTCCATGGGAGAAAATCCCATTTCATCAGATGCTTTGAAGATGATGGAACTTACAAAATGGAATGAAAATAAATGCAAGGGAGTGTAAAACATGGGATCAGGTCAGGCAGTAACAGCAAATCAGAGCAGTTGTTAAGGTTCAAACCCTGGGAAGAACAAAATCAAGTTACTTGTAATGCGAAAAGATGCCATAGTCACAATTTAATCCTGCTGTCACAAAATCTAATTTGCATACTAATTCCACTTCAACTGTTTCTCTTTGAAGTCTTGATGTCCTACTGATGACCCTGAAAGTTGGCATGTGGCTGCCCCAAGAAACACTGCCCCCCATTTTCCAAAGGGGCAGCCATGTTAATCAAGTGAAACAAAAAAAAAAAAACCCAAGGAGTCTTGGGCACTTGAAGATTAACAGATTTATTTATCGCATGAGCTTTCATGGGAGAAAATCCCACTTTGTCAGACACTCTGAAGAGCTCTTCAAAGTGTCTGATGAAGTAGGATTTTCTCCCATGAAGGCTCAAGCGATAAATAAATCTTATTAGTCTAAGTGCCACAAGATTCCTTGCTTCCCGCCCCCTCCCACTGTTCTCTCTAAGCTGTGTGCGCATACACAGGTTGTGAAACCCGCACATACAACAAAGTAAGCACACACAAAATAATTCAGCAGTGCTAATATTAGCATACACAAAGAAATTTTTTGGACGCACACCAATTTTTTGTGCACACAGACTACGAAAAATTAGAGGGAACATTGCCTCGCACTCCCGAGACTTACCTGAGTTACAATGACAGGCGACAGGTCTTTCAAGTTCTGGATATGGGACAGGAGAGAGTCCCGTAATGAAGCATGAGAGTCTGTGGGCAGTTCATAGAATGAGGTTTGAATCTTCATCTTCATGGTCTGCGCTGCAAAGTAGCACGATTCCACATCCTGCCGGATCTGTAGCAGTTGATCAGAGATCTCCCATGCGTGAACCTAAAGGCAAATTGGAAGACAGCCATCAAGTAGAGAAAGACACAGAATACAACTCTGATTAGCTAAATATTTACCAGCAGGGTTAAAAAAAAGTGGCCTTTTCACAACTTAGGCACCAAGTATGGAAAAGGAAGAACCCAGACTTCCAGGAATCAACACCCCCTTGTTCTTAGTGAGAACATCATCAGTCATGTTGAAGCAGGACTCTCTCTGGAATGTGCTGCTCTGGAAGCAGGAGTCACCAAACAGGCACAGGGTGAGGTACAGAGATGCCAGGCTCAGGGAAAACATTAATCCACCTCACAGTAAGAAAGCAGATCATACACCTCCTATTGGCAGATTAACATCTCCAGTTAGAAGGCTACTCTGGTGATTAAATAAGAATCTGTTTTGCCAATGTACCTTGGTTGAAACATGTACTATTTCCTGCACTTCCATTCCTGTTCCAAAGCAGCGTTGATTGCCAGAGGTGTGACAATTCCTCATGAATGGGACAGTTTATATTTTAGCTGTAAAAGGTGATGCTAGCCATTTGCCACCAGTGCCACAGATCCCGAAGATCGAGTCACCTGGGACTAGCCAGGCTACAGTTTCAGGATCCTAGGTGGTCCACACAACATACTTCCAAAGCTTTACAGGTGACTAAGAAATGTCCTTGAACTGTTAGCTAAATGAAACCACTTCATAGAGTTAGGAGAGGAAGGAAAAGCTGAAATGAGATGGAAATATTTAAAGAATAAACATTCTGCAGTTAGATCTGCAAGCCAGGCTGGAATCCAGCTCACTCCAGTGACAAAAACTTTCAGCTGAAATCACAGTGGACACGAGCCCCAGGGGCAAATGGTACGCAGAAATGGCCAGTGTGATGCTTGGATGGAGAGGAGATTTCACCTCTGTACATGGCCCTGTTGACACCAATGTGGAAATGCTGTGTACAGTGCCATGCCCACATTTTTGAAAATGCAGATTTTCAACATGGAAAGTGGTCCATAAAATAATTAAAGGGCTGACTTAAAATGAGACAAATGCAATATGGTCCGTTTATCAAAAAGATTGAAAGGTGACTTGATTACCACAAGTAAGTCTTGCCTCCCATGAGAAAACACCTGGCATTAAAAGGTTTTTTGATCTAGTGGACAAAGGCAGAACAAGAACTTAATTTTAATCAGTGCTTGACTGACCACTGAACAGACTACCAAGGGAAATAATGGATTCTGCATCTTTTGATGTCTTCAGATCAAGATGGGGTGCTTTTCTGGAACATATGATTTAGTACAGAGCCTTCAAAGTAGGGGGTGAGAAAGGAGTGCCCGCCAGCCCCACTCTGCCTCAAGCTTTGCTCCAGGGCTGGCCATGTTCTTTGGCCACAGTTGCGGAGCCCAGTCCCCAGCTCAGCATGGGCCCTTGGTTGCAATGCACATGCCTGGCTGTGGCACCCTGTTGCAGTGCATTGCCTTGGCCCCTGAAAGTAGTGCCAAGCCCTGTCCTCAGTACCCAGCCTGTTGAAGCATCTGGCCCTGCTTCCAGGCACAGCCCTCACCAGGGCCCTGCTCCCGGCTGAGGGGCAGGGGGAGGGAGAAGGAGTACAGAAAGGAATAAATGGGGACAACAGACTAAAAGTTTCGGGATCACTGCTTTAGCCAAACCCAAGTGATGAGCTCAACACAGGGGAAACTGGGTGAAGTGTAATGGGCTGTGATGTACAGGAGAGCAGACTACATCTTTGAACTGTCCCCCACTCTGCCCTTAAGTCTGCAAAGCCTGCACCCCATTCTGACTGCTCCAAATAAAGTCGTGGAAGTCACACCTGCAACTTCCACTACCAACGGCTCTCCTCTAGTTCTGGGAAACAAAGCTTTGCCGACTTGCAGTAACAGTACGTCCCTTCTCTCGGCATCCCTGTAATAAATCCAGTGGGCTGGGAGGGCTGTAAAACTGGAACAAGGGGGCAGTACAACTTTTCCACCCATTTCCTCTAATCCTCAAATTCCTTTCGAATTTTACATCACACATGGGCAGACTGCTCTCTCAGCTGCCCCATCAGCAAACATACACACATCCCGAAAAACATTCCAGCTAAAGCGTCGTGTGCCCAGAATACTGTACTGTGTTGGACCAACTTGCAACTTTGCATTATCAGCCGGATGTCTATTTGGAAGTCCCGCTTTGCCACACCGTTTGTGTGCTCTTATGGGACTGAACTACGGTAGCATTTGCCCATGAAAGTTGAATCTGTTTCCCTTCCAAGCTCCCTGACTCCACTAGCATTCTCCACTTCCGTCTCTCACGCGTGGTGTTTGATGTCAGAAGTCTGCAAAGCTGGAATTGCTCCTAATGTTAGATTCCTAAACCCACATTGAGCTATCTAAATAAAAGAGACCTGGTTGTCAAAGGTACTGCGTGCTGGCAAAGGGAAAGTATTTTTTTCCTTTGTGCCACATTAAGAGTGGCCCTTAGGGTGCACGGATTTTGTTAAGGAGGCAAGCTTCCAGCAAGTAATTAGTATTTTTCTGTCACAAACACACTTCAGCTTTACAAAGTGCAGTTATACTAGGTACCCACACCTCAGGGTTAACTGAAGGAACAGAGGCCGGCTACCACTGTAACTAGACATTTCCTACTCTGATAAAAGGGGGTTTCCCACTGACGTAGTTCATTTAGCTCTCAGCTGACAGAAGAATCCTTCAATCAACCTAACCACAGCTACTCCAGGGTCTATGGGGCTCTGGGAGCAATTTCCTACAGCTCTGGTATAGCTAGGTCAACCTAGTTCTTCGGCATAGACCAGGCCTTAGGCTTCATTTCTGGATCTACCTGACACACACTGGCGGCCAACATAACTACAGACCTCATTTTTTCAGTGACAAGCATGCCCTGCACAATAAGACTTGGCGTCTGAAATCTCAAGGCAGAAGCACTTTTTAAAAAATAAATTGGAAAACCCCATGTTTAAATCCTAACAACTGAACAGTTTTTTGCATTTCAAATGCAGAAAACACACCCAACAATTCTGCCTTTTCTTCGTTATTAGTAATTCTGTCACTGCTGTCTAGTAAAGGACATAGACCATACTTTTTATTCAAAACATACTTATAAAAGCTAATTTTCCTTTATTCTGCTGGCCATACAATTCTCTTTGTGCCCTTCTGTTTCCCTTATTAATTTTCTAGTTACCGGTTTCTGATCATCACTATCAACTTCCCTTTCTCTTCCATTTTGAGATGTTTTGTTGCTTTCACTTTCCCACTAAACCAGGTTGGTTGTTTAATCAGGGCGGCCTTCTCTCTCAATTTGTGGCTTCTGGGCATCCAATAAAAAGTTTTAAAACAGTTTCTATTTCTCACTCACATTTTTCTGTTTAATATTTTTTTCTTCCAATTGATCTGGCTCAATTGTCTTCTATTTTGTGAAACAGGCTCTTTTAATGCACCAAGCATACGCTTTATTGGTTTGGATTTTATTCCGTTTCCACATGACTAATGTAATCAAGAAACAATCATAAAAATGTAGGACTCAGGCAGGACAAGCACACCCAGCTTAGATCCCTTCTGTATTCTTGAAAAGGGATTTTTCTAACTTGTTCTTAAAAACCTCCAATGATGGGGGATTCCACAATTTCCCTTGGAAGACTATTCCAGAGCTTAACAGTCTTACAGAAAGATTTTCCTAATATCAAACCTAAAGTCTCCTCTCCTGCCCATCATGTCCTCTCCTACATGAAGAACAACTGATCCTTTCCTCTTTGTAACAGCCGTTGACGTATCCGAAGACTTATCAGGTCCCCTCCCTCAGCTCTTCTTTTCTCAAAGCTAAATTTGCCCAGAATTTTTAAAACCTTTCTTCAAAGATCAGTTCCATAAACGTAGCTGCATTAGTTGCGTGTGACCAGATTCTTTGACTTATACTTCCCTGCATTTATTTCCTCCATTCTGTAAGTTCCCCACCTTCAAAGTGTCCGACAAAGTGGGATTTTCTCCCATGAAAGTTCATGTGATAAATAAATGTGTTAGTCTTTAAAAGTGCCACAGAACTCCTTGTTTGTTTCAAAGATCATAAGGTTTCCTGAATCTTTTGTTACTCTGCTTAAGACTCTCCCATGTGTCCCTACCTTAAAGCACAGCCCTCAGAATTGGATACAGCACTCCAGCTGAAGGCTCACCAGCGCCAAGCCGAGCAGGACCGTTGCCTCCTGGGTCTCCTCTGCAACACTCCCACTAATGCGCCCTAGCATTATATCAATGGTTTTTGCAACTGTGTCACATTGTTGACTTGTTCTCAATTTGCGATCCGTTTTAGTCCCTGGATCCTTCTCCACTGCACTGCTGCCTGCCCTAGGTGGTGATTCCTGATATTTTCCTTCCCCAGTATAACACTTTCCACCTGTCTTGTCTGAATTTCCTCTTGTGGACTTCAGATCAATTCTCAAGGTAATTTTTGATTGAAATCCTGACCTCCCCAGTGCTAGAAAGCCTTCCCTGCTTAGTAGGAAAATTTAATAAGCATGTTCTCCACTCTGTTATCTAAGTGATTAAGGAAACACCATCATCTGTACATAAACCACCACTGACTTTTCAGTCGGTGATCAATGGTGCTTAATTGTCAAGTTGAGGTCTCACAGAACATTCCCCTGTGTTGCAGGGAAAACTTTTTGAATTACAAAACTGTCAGGTATAAGGTTTAGAAATCCCACCAGATGTTTTACTGCTGGCACCATGAGATCTTCAGCAGGTCACTCAGACTGCGAGCTCCTAGAAATACAGTTTTCCTTCCTATCTATTATAGATAGGGCTTTGGGTGCCAGTCACCCTGTTCCCTCATGTGATTTAATGCCATTGCAGATACCAAATAAGGGCAGGGCAGTAGCGGCATGAAATATTACTATACTTCATAGGTGAGAACACAAAGGGAGTGGCTTTCCCAACACCGCACATCAAACATCAGGGCTGAGATTAGTATGTGACCAGTTGACACACAATTCTGTATCCTGAGCAAATCAACCTGTAATTTGGATATGGCAAGGGTCATTCTGGGTGCTTTCCAGTGAGGAATGAAGATGCCAGCTCCAGAGTCTATAATAAACATTAAACATGTTGCTATTTTTCAGCTAAGACTGGAAAAGGCATTTTGGCCCAGAAAAGCAACAGCTGCATACTGACAACAGTCACAAAAATACAGGCCTACTTGTAAGACTAATGGCAAATAAAAAGAAAAAACCCAAATTAAAAAAGTTTCTTAAAGTAGCCCCACGACATTACTTTGGACATAACTATGAACCACTGTTTTGCTCAGCTCCATTTCACTTTTGCTTTAAGATACCAGAACAACGGAAATTAATAGCAAAAATCAAATGGAAGATTTAAACCCAGAAGCATCTGGAAATCAGAAATAAATGCCAAAACTTTTTCAAGCTCACCCCTTTGTGCCAGAGAGACACAGTGGGTGGAATCTTACATGCAATGACTTATTGCACTATCTAGACACAACATGAGTTGAGGCCAGTTTCTTTGACTTCTTTCTTTGTGTTTTGTAGATTTAAGCAAAGTTCACAGTGCAGTTACTCTGCAGGCTCTCAATTCCATTGTAAGCACAACTCTCCCTTCCCTTCCTGCTCACAGTGCGGCCAGCTGCATTAGGCTATTTCTCCACAAGATCTCCGTCTCCACATTTGCTCTGACGGCTTTAACGTTCAGTTTTGCTGCAGCCATTGCCAAGTGACACCAAAGTCCACCGCACCTTCAGAAGACAGATTTCTTCCACAGCTGGACAGACTCATGCATCTTACAGTCATTTGCAAAGGCAACCCAAGAGGCTTGACTCAGTTAGTGATTTTTGAGACTTATGGACTTGCCTCCTTTAAAGCAGGTGTCTTTGCTTAAAATTTTAAGGCTCTTGATCTTTCAGTCCCTCTTTGCCTGCTGCTATGTACATCTGTGACAAAAATCTACCGAATACGTTTTCTCTCATAAACCCACTGCCAGCAAAACCTTATAGGAAACACCTCGACCACCACTGCTTGAACCAGTTAGCTACAAAACATGTTCCTAAATGTCTCTAAAATAATCTTGCTGGACACATGTTAATAGACACCTGTAAGCTAGTGTGGCCTGTCAGCAGAGACTGGACAAGGAGGTTTGGCAGGGTTGTTTCAGTGACTGTAAACTAATCACACCAGGCTCCAAGATGATCTATGACAGATATACCAACAGGAGTCCATGGATCACCAACGATCTGCAAAGCCCTTCCTGGTCACCTGCAGAATTAAATATGCTGAGACCTGAGAAGTGGAAGTGATTGGGACCAGACAGTCTTTCGTAGAAGCCCACAGTACAAAGGCTGAAGAACCTATTGCATGAGTGACAATTTAATCGTACAAACAACGAGAGCCCTGTGGCTCCTTAAAGACTAACTAATATCTTTGGGCATAAGCTTTTGTGGGCAGCAACCCACTATGTCAGATGTATTAATTGTATAGATCAAACGTGGCCAAACTGCGGCTTGCGAGCCGCACGCGGCTCTTTAGAGAAAAAATGCAGCTCCTGGGAGAGCATGGCAGGGAAGGCTGGCATGGCGGGAGCCAAGGGTGAGAAATTTGCAATTGTCGGGGACAGCAGAGAGGAGGCAGCGGCATGGTAAGAGCCGGCAGGGGAGGAGCACCATGGTGAGAGCCAGCAGAAAAAAGCAGTGTGGTCAGAGCCGGGGGAGGGGCAGCATTTTGCGAGCCAACAGGGAAAAGCAACGTGGTAAGAGCCGGGAGGGGAGAGGAGAGGAGGGGCAGCAGCATTGTGAGAGCCAGCAGGGAAAAGCAATGTTATCAGGTGTGAAGACGTGTCAGATTCTACAGTTACCCACACAATATTAATTCTTCCCTCCTTGTCTGTATGCATTATGATACAGTCTTTAATTACAACATCACAGGCTTCATTCATTGGACAAACTGGATGCACACAGAGGCAAAATGAAAGTAGCACCAGCAAGAAAAAGTCTGACCTGAGTGATTGATTTTTCAAATACTTTCCTTTTTTGATACTGTTTTCTGGGTAAATATTTTTAAAACTGGCAACATAAATTGATCAAGAGCAAGTCTACAATGAACTACAGATAAGTGATGATAATCTAGCAATTTAAACTTAAATGAATTTACAATTGCTTTTCTCTTTTTTAAAAATCACCTGGCACTTCCAGATATTGTAATATAATGCAAAATTATTTCTCTTATATTTCTATTTTGAGAATTAAATACGAATCATCAGAAATGACTGAAAATTGACACAAGTTTTACATCCAAAACCACTGACTACTGTCAAAAGGTTATTTAAAAAAACCTCTATTAATTTAAAAAATGTTAGAAGTACTTATTATGGATCATGGTTCATTTTCAGCATGCAAAATGATTTAGACTTAGGATAGACCACCACTACTGAAAACTGGCTTTAGAAAAAAAATTTCTTAAGTCCATTGAACAAATGTGTCTGAGACATCAGTATGTCATCTGTTTGCAGAAGGAACTGCTAGCACATTTATTTTATAAGAAAATTTTAATTTATATAACTAAGTCAATTACCAAGATAATTTACATTCACCGCAAAGTTCAATAGCAGCACTATACTTCCACTGATTAAACAGCATTCAACATGTATTATTTTTCCTTTGTTGTATACCAGTACTCAAAATCCATTTATATTTCAATGCAGTCTTCATGAATGACTCTATGGCTATCTGAGCCCATTAGACAACAGAGTAATTGTTGTGAAGGGCTGAGGATGGAAAATTGTGTTGTAAACTTTCTGAAAAAAATTTCGCACCAATAAAGATTTTACTTTGTATTATAAAAACAAAATAATGATATTTAGAATTTATACAGGGCCTGACCCTAAACTGAATAAACTCAAGGGGATTTTTTCCATAATATCTTCTGTGCATGGACTTCAAAGCACTTACTGAAACAGGCTCTGATCTCGCACTTTCTGTCCCCATAAATTCTCATTGATCTGTTGTGATTCTGAACAGTTGAAAAGGTGTCCCCATGTGCATCTCTTCACAGGATTAAGATGAGAGCAGTGTTTTCCCTATTACTTCCATTTTAAAATTAATTGTTTCTGATTGACTCCTCAGACCTTTTGTTTTCACTGTCCATGAGTATTTTAGTGAACAAGTTTACTGGCGGAAACATTGGCAGGGAAGCGGGAGCATGGTCAGGGCCGGGGTGGGGTGGGGGGCAGAAGTGCGGCATGGTTGGGGAGAGCAGGGAAGCAGCAACATGGTAAGAGATGGCAGAGAAGCAGCAGCGGGGGTGGGGGAGGGAAGCATGACATGGTCAGAGAAGCCATAGCATGTTTAGATTTTCTCATAGGCCCTATTGCAGTGTACTTGTTAAAATAAAATCATGTTTTACAAGTCCTAAACATGATGTGAAATACTAAGAAATGAAAATACAAAGGAGAAAAGTTTAAAACTGAATGTAGATTACTTTCAATTTTTGGCACAACTTACTGCTATGAAACATTGTATTCCACAATGAAATTCAAAACATTGTGCAATACTTGGAGATCAGCACCTGAGAGAGCTTTTAGCTACTGCATTGACAAGTTACTGCCCAGATTTAAAAAAAATCTTGCCACAAGCCTGTAGTATTCTACATCTAGTGACAGCTAAGTTTTTACTGTATAGGCCTAGTTTCATGGTAACCTTAAAACGGAGGTTACTCACCTTCAAGATGCGTGTCCCGCACTGCTCCACTTTAAGTGTGTGGCCATGCCCACATCTTGCACCGGAGATCTTCATAGCAGAGCCCGTGGGGAGGGGGAGGTGCGCGCATCCGATGAGGTCATCGCTGCCTTCCTGCCGTTTGGAATGCATGCACCACCATCCCACCCGTCAGTTCCTTCTCTGCCGCAGAGCATTGAGAGAGGGATACTCTGAAGCAGAGGGGAGGCGGGTGGGAAGTGGAGCAGTGCGGGGACATGCATCTCGAAGAAGCACAGCTACTACACAAGGTGAGTAACCTCCATTTCTTCTTCAAGCAGTGTCCCCGCTGCTCCACTTTAGGTGATTGTCTAGCAGTACCCTTCACCGGCGGGGGGGACCTTCAGAGTCGTCCCTTCTCACTGCATTAAGTACTGCCAGACCTACGGCTGTATCCAGGGAAGTGTGATTTTCTATAGCATAATGTTTTACAAAGGTACTGGCCGACGCCCAAGTGGCCACCCTACATGTGTCCGACATTGGAACATTGCAAAGGAATGCAGCGGTACTGGAGATTGCTCTGGTCGAGTGAGTTCTGATTAGGCCTGGTGGTTCAGATCCGTGTTTCTGATAGGCCATATGAATACAGCTAGAAATCCATTTGGAAAGCTTTTGGTTGGATATTGGGTTGCCCTTGGATCTTTCTGCTACTGAAACGAATAGCCTAGGGGTTTTTCTAAAGGACTTAGTCCTGTCAATGTAAAAGGCTAACGCACATCTAACATCCAGGGTACGTAATGCTGCTTCCTCTGGGTTTGTGTGGGGTTTTGGGCAAAAAACTGGTAGGTGGATTGTCTGGTTGACATGGAACGCCGAAGAAATCTTCAGTAAAAACTTTGGGCGGGGTCTGAGGGAGACCTTATCCTTCATAAGGACAGTAAATGGGGGACAAGCCATTAGCGCTGCTAATTTGCCTACTCGTCTGGCTGATGTCACCGCCACCAGAAAAGCCACCTTCATTGACATTTATAACAAGGAGCATGTCGTCATAGGTTCAAAAGGCGGCCTGGTGATTGCTCTTAAGACCAAGGATAGGTCCCATGGATGCACCGGAGGTTTAATGTCCAGGTAAGTAGTTTGTACTCCTGTCATGAAGCGCTTGATAATATAATGCAAGAACAGAGAACAATTATCCACTGAATCATGGAATGTAGAGACTGCCGCCAAATGAACCTTCAGGGTAGTTGTCATTAACCTTTTCTCTTTCAAGTTGAGAAGATATTCTAGGACATTTGGAACTGGGGCCAACCGCGGAATGATAGATCACTCTTGGCACCAGGTAACAATTTTTTTTCCATTTTTGTAGGTACGTGGCCCTCATTGCTGGTTTCTGACTGTTTATCAACACTTGTTTCACTCTTTCGGAGCACTGTCTTTTCATGTCGTCGAACCATCAAGGAGCCACGCCGTGAGATGTAGTCTGTTAAGGTATGTATGTTGCACTTTGCCCTTGTTCTGGGTGAGTAGATTGGGAATGACCGGCAGAATAATTGGTGCAGCTGTGGACATTTGTAGAAGCGAAGAATACCACATCTGTCTCAGCCACGCTGGAGTAACCAATATGAGTTTCACCTGTTCTTGCTTCATTTTCTGGATTGTCTTGGGGATCAATGGGATTGGAGGAAAAGCATACAACAGGTCGTGGTCCTAGTTTAGTAGGAAAGCATCCCCTAGTGAGCCCTGTCCCAGACCCGATCTCGAACAAAACAGAGCGTACTTCTTGTTGTCCCAAGTCGCGAACAAATCCACCCTTGGATGGCCCCAATGGCGGAATATGTTTGTCAAAACCGTGGTGTCTAACTCCCATTCGTGGGGTTCTGCAAAGCTCCTGCTGAGATCGTTTGCTACAGTGTTGAGTCTGCCAAGTAGGTAAATCGTGGATATCCGCACATCGTGGCTTAGGCACTACTGCCATAGCTTCAATGCCTCCAAACACAGGGATTGCGATTGAGTGCCTCCTTGACGACTGATGTAGTACATCATCATCTGTCTGTACCTTGATATTTCTTCCCTTTATCAGAGGTAAGAAGTGTTGGCAAGTGTTCCTTACTGCCCGTAACTCAAGGAGATTTATGTGCAGAGTGCTTTCTTGACACAGCCATTTTCCTTGTACTGTCAGGTCCCCAAGGTGGGCTCCCCATCCTGCCAGAGAGGTGTCAGTGGAGAACATGATGTCTGCGGCTTCCTGAGTGAAGGAGATGCCCTGGAGATTTCCCGGAAGGGTCCACCAGGTAAGAGTGTCCTTTACTGGCTGCGGTACAGACAGAGTCCAGTGCTTTGCGTGCCTGTGCATCTTGAATTCTTTTAGAAACCAGAGCTGCATGCATCTCGTATGAAGCCTGGAACTGGGCACCAGGTATGTTGCCGCTGCCATGTGGCCGAGGAGTTGCATACACGTGAGAGCTGTAACTGTAGGGGAAGAGCAAACCTGTTCTATGAGGTTGTTTATGGCTGTGACCCGATCTCTTGTGAGGAACGCCCTACAGGAGGGAGTACAGATTCGAGCTCCTATAAATTGCATTTCTTGGGCTGGAATCAAAAGGGACTTTCCATAGTTGACTGCTAATCCCAATGTCAAGAATAGTGTCTGTTACTCTCACTGCCACTTGAGTTGCTGAGAATGAGCGTGCTCTCAGCAGGAAATCGTCCAAATAGGGGAAAATAGTTATCCCAATTCTGCGTAAGTGCGCTACCAGCGCTGCCATGACCTTTGAAAACACCCTTGGCGCTGTACCTAAGCTGAAGGGGAGCACATTGAACTGGTAGTGATACTGTTGGAATGTAAACCGAAGGAATTTCCTGTGTGCTGGGTGTATGATGATGTGGAAATATGTGTCTTCGAGGTCGAGGGATGCCAGCCAATCGTCTTGCTCTATGACAATGTTACCATTTTGAACTTTTGCACCCGAACGAACTTGTTAAGGTCTCTAAGGTCTAGGATCAGTCTCCAACCCCGTTTTCTTTTGTGTTAAAAAGTATCTCGAATAAAACCCCTTTCCCCTGTATTGGGCAGGGACCTCCTCTACCGCCCCGATTCTTAGGAGAGTATTTATCTCCTCTCTGAGGAGTTGTATATGAGAGGGGTCCCTGAAGAGGGACGGGGAAGGGGGTTTACAAATAGGCACGGATATGAATGGAATTAGGTATCCTGAATTAATAATCTCCAGCACCCATTTGTCCGATGTGATGGATGACCATTGATGGATAAACAGTGAAAGTTTATCTTTAAAGCGTAGGGGTGCTTCGGTCCCAAAGCTGGTTTGTGGTGTGTGGTGGCTAGGTGACCCCCCCCAGCTGAAGTCTCAAAACTGTTGTTTGACTGATGGGGGTTGTATATTAGACGATGCTTGTGCACCCTGTCTGCGCCTAGAATTCTGTTGTCTGGGTCTTGGGCATGAGCTATGAAACCACCTCCGCTGTTGTTGGTACGAGTATCTGTTACTCCTGGTATATTGGTACCTGTTATTCCAAACTCTAGACATGGGGGGTTGGATTCCTAGCGTTAGGAGGGTAGCTCTTGAGTCTTTTAACGAATGCATGATCTCGTTTGTCTTTTCGCCAAATAGCTTATTTCTATCAAATGGAAGATCCTCAGTGATGGATTGAAGCTGTCTTGGTAGCGCTGCTGCATGGAGCCACGAGGATCTACACAAAACCACAGCGGAATCAATGGTCTGGGCTCCCGTGTCTGCCATGTCCAGTGCTGCCTGGAGGGCTATTCTTGATATTAAGAAGCCTTCTCGCAAGATAGCATTAAACGATTCTCTCTTTTCGTCTGGTAATAAAGTAATAAAATCTGCTAACTTGGAATAGTTGTCATGGTTATGGTCTGCCAGGAGAGCAGCATAGTTCACTATTCTCAACTGTAGTGTCGCCGATGTATATATCTTCCTGCCCATGAAGTCCATCTTCCTTATCGGGAGGTGACGATCTGTTATGGCCTTGCTTGAGTCTCTGATTCGCTGCGTCTATGACCAGGGAGTTGGTTTGTGGATGGGAAAACAGGAATTCATTATTATTGGGCATAATGAAATATCTTTTATCTGTCTTCTTGTTGGTAGGCTGCACTGAGGCTGAGTTCTCCCATATGGCGGTTGCTGGCTCCATAATACCCTCGTCCATGGGCAGTGATACCTTGGACAGGATTCTATAAAGCCTGTGCTTAGAGGTTGGAGCAGTCTGTTTTGGCAGCTTTAAGGTTGCCGCAATCCTTTTAAAAATCTCTTGGAACTGTCTGGCCTCGTCTCCCTTTGGCTGTGGTTCCTCTCTGATGTTAGTGCTAGGAACCTTCCCCTCACCATGTGGGCTCCTCCCTTGGTCCTGCAGGAGGGGTATGAGAGACTATGTATGTTGTAGACTCTGCCCTTGAAGTGGTATCACGGGCATTTGTGATAGTGCGTAATTAGGCCAGTTGGGCCATGGGACCCAGGGTATCCCATAAGGTGAAAATTGGTTCCAAGGGTTGCTCGGCCATGACCATGCTTGAGCTTGTTGATTGGTGGAGTCCGTTTGTTGTGATGGACCCCCCATATCTCTGTCCTCCGGCTCTGATTCAGAATTTGAGATCGAATGCCGATCAGAAGCTGACAGAGATATTATCCTCTGCAGAGGACTGCATACCATACAGTGGTGACAGTTGTGAAGATGCGTCCGAAGAAAAGTCATCTAGCAGGCAGTGTTTGGTCTTTTCTGCTTCTCCTTCGTGGGGGGGGACTGGGTCCTGCTTCTACCCAGGTGCTCCATTCTCCCCCCCGTACCGTGTCCTGCCAGGTCAGTGAAGGCATGGGCGAAGGCTGCGGTGCTGGTATCTGATATACCAGTGCCGACAACTGCGCGCAGAGTGGCGTCGGGAGAGATGGCCCCGATAAGGAGGAATTTGGCACCAGCGCTGTGGGCGCCAACAGCATCAGGGTCCGCACCGTTGCCGTGGCTGGTGGTGTCACTGGAGGCGCGCCTGGCGTGGCTGCGGCTCTGTTCGCTGGTGGCACAGACAGAGCCGCAGGTGGAGGAATCGATGCTGGGGCGCCCTCTGCAGCCGCTGGTGCCGGAGAGGAGCACTTGGAAGGCGGCGCAGAGCCGTTAACTGCCGCCTTTAATACCTGCTCTCCTGCGGAGCTTTGGGTCGGCATTTTCTTTTTGTCTGTGGGTCTCTTAGAGGAAGCAGAAGCCTCTCTAGACCCTGAGTGGCTGTGCCCCTCTTTATCCCTCCTCTCTGGGACAGGGGAGGACGAGTCAGAGCTCCTCTTCGCCGCTATCAGTCTGTGAGGAGAGTTGCTGGGCTCAGAGGCTGGCCGGAGAGCTTCCTCCATTAACAGAAGCTTGAGCTTCATACTTCTGTCTTTCCTTGCTCTTGATTTCAAACTGGCACAATGAGGCCAGGATTTGGCCAGATATGCCTCTCCCAAACATTTAATACAGTTGTCATGACCGTCAGAGGCTGGCATTGGGTCATGACATGTCGCACAGTGTCTGAAGCCTGAGGCAGCCAGCATCCTGACAGAGTGTTATCAGTGTCTTTTCTCCTTTTTTTTTTTTTTTTGATATTAATTAACTAACTACTTAACTAAGTATCTAATACCTATCTAATCAACTAAAACAAACATAGAACAAACACTAAACTAGGGTACTTGAGTGATAAAGAGCTCCTGCAATATGGTGCTAAGTGGTGGGCAATCGAGAAGGAACTGACAGTTGGGATGGGGGTGCGTGTTCCAAACGGCGGGAAGGCAGCGATGACCTCATCAGATGCGCGTGCCCCCCCATGGGCTCTGCTATGAAGCTCTCCGGTGCAAGGTGCGGGAGCGGCCACACACCTAAAGTGGAGCAGTGGGGACACTGCTCGAAGAAGAATAATTACTAGTATCTGACATTAGTAGGATCAATATTTGCCCTATTTTTACAATAAAATTAAAGGGTGCAATGAATTTTAAGCTTAGTAATTTTGGCGTAGTAAAAATACGTGGTTATACACCTCACTGCGGCTCTCAAAGGTTTAATAATCGACTTGTCCGGCTCTTGAATTCCATAAGTTTGGCCACCCCTGGTATAGATTAACAGTTTGACAAAATTGTAACTATTTTAGTGCTTGGAAATGTTCCCAAAATAGTCAGAAATAGGGTTACCAGATACCAAAGCATGGAAAGGCAGACAGGGAGGCCCGAAAAGGAGGACATTGTAGGACATGGAGAAAATGTAGTATTAATGTAACCGTTATTACCATATTATGTCATGGAAAATGGGTAATGACTAATGAATGCAGCATTAAAACTGCACACTATCATGCATTTTAAAACTATTTTAAAGTAAAGAAAATCACCAAAATGTTTTCTTTTACCAAAAACTGGATTTTTGCATTAAATGAAAGCTTTTCATGACCCTTTCAATAATGTTCATGAGTTTAAAGTTAAAAAACTAAATGTTCAAATATAAACTTGAAAAGTACCCAAAAGTTAAAAAAAACCAAGAAAAATAAAAGACTAGTTAACTTACTTCTCATTTTCATTTTCCACATCAGCCCATTTTTACAGTTAAAAAAAAGTGTCCTAAATTATTTCTGTCCAGTTCAAACCTGCCCCTTTTGTGGTTTTATTTAATTGGTCCCTTAGTACTTTTATTTATGGGAGACTTTATTTTCCTTCATTTTATTAGTATCCCTAGGCCCCCCTCCCCCCCATTTAGCCTTTTTGGATGGAGCAAGAGCCAAAAATAAAAGTGCCTTTTACAGGTCTTGAACCCCAAGCTTAAAGAGATAACTTGTCTAGCAACTGAGCTATCCAGGCAGCTTTATGAAAGCAGCCTCCAGAGTCAGGCGGATACCTGAGCTCTTAGTGACAAGGCCTGGTTTGTGCTGAGCTGTGATTGGGCAGTGGGTGCATGTGACCACCTCCGATCTCCAGCCACTGGGGGCAGAACCCCCGCTCCATAACTTGGCTGTTGGAGGGGTTTTTAACCTTCTATCCTGATCTGTAAAAAGCCGAGCAAGAGCACCTATTTTTAAAATGCCTGGAGGATGGAGGACATAAAGGCAAAAAGGATGACATGTCCTCCTTTTGCCAGACGTCTGGTAACCCTAGTCAGAAGGGCCCAGAAATGGTAAAATGAAGCATTATCAGGCCCCGAATTAACTCCTGCATCTCTACAAGTTATATAACCTTTCACAGTATACTCCAGAGAGATTTCAGCAGGTTTCCTCACATTCCCAGTCAACAGAAGAAAAAATTGAATATTTTCTTACAGAGAACTTTAAAAGCACTTTAGCAAGATCAGAAACAAAACTGCACTGTAACCATGCATCAGAAGAGGAAGAGGAAAGGCCTTAAAGAGACATCACCAACTTGAAAAATTGTGATTTTTCTCACTACAAGAGTCACAACAAACATTTAACACTGCAATCAGTGGAAGCGTCTTGTCTTCATTTGTTTACTTTGCACGTTTAACTAAACCAAGTGCACAGTCAGTACTAGGGAGAACGATTTAACTAAGGAAACCCTTGGTCAGAGGGCATGTTTCCTCCTCTCCTTGGATTTCTCTTTGTCAGCACTCTTCACACTCTGTGCAAGTTCATCAGTTTACTTCATTTACAGTGCCTTAGGCAGCATTATGTCCCATCAGCACAAGGCTTTTCCCAAATTTCAATGTCCCTCTTTGGACATGCCATGACAAATCTGTTTCTGGTTGCCACCGCAACCAGTTTTAGTAGCCTGTTGCCTAGCTCTACTGCAGAAATGTAATGCAGGGGTGCCCTCTAGTGACCAAAAGTAAAATTGCTGGTGCTTAGCTGTGAGCCAATTTTGTCCATCTCTGTCCTAGGCAGATGGAGAGAGATCTCACCTCTCTGAAGTCTTGAGCTTCTCTGTCTTCCTTTCAAACCCACCACCCCCAATCAATCTATGGCTGAATTTCCTCGTTAAATGCTTTATCATTCAGTCCCCCACATGGAAGCCTGTGGGTTGGTGAGCCAGCCCTCAGCTACTTCCACTCTGCCTCAGGCCCATATAACACAAGAGCAGGAAATTCTTGTGAAAAAACTGTAATGATTAAAAAGCCCACAAGACACATGGAGCATACTACTTGGAGGATGCTGTATCAGGAACTAGAATTTTTAAAAGTCAGTCAGTCTCAAAAAATGTGAGCTGACAATGTTCTCCAGCATGTAAGCAGCTGGAGTGGTTCCATGCAAGATGGTGGAAAGCACCAAAATTCTGGGGATGTTAGACTCCAACTTTAACCATTCAACCTCTGAGGCTGCAGGACCTGGTAGCTTCCTGTGGGTTACAATCAATTTGGGGATGGAAGTCATAACAATGCTATGGAGACATTATTAAATGGAAACAGGATTCACCTAAGCAGTCCTAATGCCTGCCAGTGGATAGTGGATGCCCTCTAGTGTGGCTTTCAGGAAGGATGAAGATGCAATCCCAGGAGGGACCATGCAGGAAGCTACAGATACAGCCTGCTTTGAAGCTGCAACATAAGGCCTCTATTTCCTCTTTCCTATCTTTGCACTGCTACTTACTAGATTCCAAAGGAAGGGCTCAGCTGTACGATGGAATGGGTCAGTCCATAGTGGTTAGACGAGGAAGTCCAGCTTCCCCTATCATGGTAATCAAGGCGCCCTAACCATACGTCAATTTGGGAAACTATAGACTGACTTCTTAAATTCCCGCTGTCAGGAGCGATGCTGGCCTAGGAAAACACCCAGAGCCTGGGCCCTGCCACAACCCCGGGCAGGTTCCAGATCAGGCTGCTGCCGCTGTCAGTCCAGCCCTGGATCCCTGGCCAGGGACGGGGGCCAGGGAAGACAGCTTCCACTGTGGGTGACCTGGCTGAGGACCACTGGCCAGGGATGGGGAAGACAGCTGCTGTTGCTGCAGGCAGCCCGGCCCCGGGTCCCCTGCACTCCAGGCACTGATGATGGGACTCAGGGCAGGGCCCCCCTGTGCTCAGCACCAGTGACACCACTGCCTGCTGTTCTTTAAAACAGGCAATATTCCCTGACCCAAACTGTTCTGTAGTGTTGCCATTTAACGTCTTCACTCACAAGAGAGAAAGATTTCTTGTTCTATTCATGGTCAGATACTAAGCGCATTGTCTCTGAACTGTTTAGAACACCCTTTGGAATTTCATTCAGTGAAAGGAACTGTAATAAAAATAAAAATAGAAATAAAAGGTGGTTTTGTAATGTAAGCAGCTAAAATAGTCTTGTGCATGTTATCAAAAGAACAGAAGAAAGGGTTAAAATAAGCTGCTTTAATCTTACATGCAAAGTTCAACTAATTAATTAAATTTGAACATAGGTGATTAGGCTACGGGTCTGGTTTCCTTAATAAATCTCTGAGGAGTTGTATACTATCTTGCACATGTAAAAGATTTTTGTTTGGTACCTGCAAATACTCCTTCACACTGGTGTCAGGATTTTACAATCATACCAAGATCTGAGAAATAAGGGAGTAAATGCAGAGCAGAAAGACCGCCCGAAAGCTTCAGACTCATCCTAAATTCTACAGATCAACACCTGACAGGTTTTGCTCCCAAACTACCAAGCTTCCAAAGACATGTTAAGAAACCAAACCAACCATCTGAAGCGTGACATTTAGCAATGAGATTTACATGGCTGTACCAAGACACGAAGGTAAATAAGGGGACTGGAGAACCTAGAGATCATATTCGTATAAAGATGTAATACTGTATGCAAAAAGACAACACCCTTTCAATTGCCAGATTAAAATACCTAATTCTTAAAAAGAGAACACTTCTGAACAGAAAAAGTGAAATGAGCTGTAAAATCTAATGTACTTTTCAAATGGCTACCTTCTGCCCTTAGTCAGCTCTGACAATGAAAACAGGCCTGTTGATTCTGAATCAGTTTCACTTTCTAGTTTATAAATACACCAGGGACAGGACAATATCAGATTGCAAGCACTACAAACTCAGGATTAGTAACCCTTTCAGCCACAAACATCGCTGAGGTGTAAACAGCCAAGGTGGTTAAAAAAAAAAGAAAAAAGGGCCATCAAACTCATCAGAAAAAGTGCAGCCTGCTCAACCACTGGCCATGGTCATTAATCCATTTAGGACCTCCAGGCATGATTTTCCTAACAAAAATCTAGGAACCAAGCCATGTCCGCCCATGGAAGCATAAGCTTGTTGGTAACAATAATTTGTCTATAGACACAATGGTTGCTATAACATCTTTGTGCTGGTGTTTCACTCTGTGCATGGGCTCCCTGCTGTACACAAGCCCAGTTCAAGACGCGATACTCAAAGTCATCCCTGGAAAATTGGGATAGGCTAAAGCACTGGTTCTCAACCATTGTGTTGGGATACATTTTTGTGTTGCCAGAGTGGTAAGTGTGTCGCAGAGAGCTGGAGAGATGGGCTTGAAGGGGGTGGGTTGGTGTGTTCTGTAGACTCCTGATATGCCACCAAGTGCGTCATGACCTGCAAAAGGTTAAGATCCACGGAGAGAGAATGACCTAGGCAAACTAGAGTACTGGACCAAAAAATCTGAGGTGGTTCAACAAGTGCAGAGTCCTGCACTTGGCACAGAAGAATCCCATGCACTGCTACAGAGACGACCGACTGGCCAGGTGGGAGTTCAGCAGAAAAAAATATCCAAAGGCTACAGTGGGCAAGAAGTTGGATATGAGTCAATAGCGTTTCCTTACTGCCAAGAAGACTAATGGCATATTGGGCTGCATTAGTAAGAGTGTTGCCAGCAGATCAAGGGATGTGATTATTCCCCTCTATTTGTGACTAGTGAGGCCACATTTGGAGTGTTGTGTCCAGATTAGAGTTGTCTACTACAGAAAGGATGTGGGCAAACTGGAGAATCCAGTGGATGGCAACAAAAATGATTAGGGGACTGGAGCACATGACTTCTGAGAAGGTGATAGAAGTAGGCTCATTTAGTCTACAGAAGAGAAGAATGAGGGGAAATTTGATAGAGGCGTAATTGAAAGGAGATTCCAAGGAGGATGGAACTTGGCTGTTCTCAGTAGTGGTGGATGACAGAACAAGGAGCAATAGTATCAGACCACAGTGGGGAAGGTCTAGGTTGGATATTAGGAAAACCTTCTCCCTAGGAGTGTGGTAAAGCACTGGAATGGGTTACCTAGGGACATTGTGGAATCTCCATCTCAGACATTTAAGGTGGAGCTTGACAAAGCCCTGGCTGGGATAGTTTAGCTGGGGCTGGTCCTGCTTTAAGCAGGGGGCTGACCTAAATCAGTGTCTCTAAACCTTTAATGGACTAGACAACAGCTAAAAGTATTAATTACTTTACACTAAACACCTGATGAAAACTTCCTCAAAAAAGTTGGTATTTACTGGCTGTAATGTTTGTAGTATCTACGCATTTCCTGAATTGTTTACACAGGAACTGAATTAAATACAATTTTACAAATATAACAAGTGTTTATTGCTAAAAAAATAGATACAAAATGATTACACACACAAATTAAAACTGAAAATAATATTACTCAAGTGCTAATGGGAATTTGGGGCCTGCATGTTTGAACAAAGCTCATCTATTCTTGGAGTCAGGTTCATCAAAGAAAGTCTTACCATGGAAGTTATGTCCAAGCAATTCTGAAGCTTGTGGTAACAGCATCAGGCAATGTAAAATGCCACAGCTGCAGCAAAGGAGCAAAGTGGTAGCAGACGCTGACACACGTCTGGCAGCTTTGTTGCAGCGGGGGCATTTTAAATCTCTCAGGCACTTATCAACTTACTGTGTTGCACCTTCCCCCAAGCCACTGATCCCCACACCCCTTATTGGGAGTTGGTTGGTCACTGAATACCTTCATTCTGTCCATCGAGCCCCAGCGGTTTCATGGACACCTGTTGAGAAACACTGGACTGGATGATCTCCCGAGGTCCCTTCTAGCCCTCATCTTCTATGAGTCTATCACAAGAAATTGGTCATAGCTTCCAGAGATGGCCTCTACCTCCATTTTATGGCCGCCTACAAGAGCATCACTCCAACAGACCAGTGAAGTCCATCACAAGAGTGGCACATGAATCTGATTCTCCATAGGACCCAGTCCTCGACTATCGAACTAACCTCCCTAAGAGAAAAACCAGAGACCTCATCACTTTCCAATGTCAGAGCAGGAGTCACCCCAATTTAGCTTTCTCTGAGTTATAAAGACACAACATGCTCACTCGTGCCCCCCCCCCCAGACTATCAACTCATCAGATTATTTCTCCCACATGCTGGGAGGGAAAACAGAGAGGCTGTCTATTTTAAATACTTGGGAAACACTTATATTACATCATAAATGTCTAAGTGCCTAAACCAATTCAGACTTCCAACAAGATCTCACTCCCTAGACTACCATAATCCACAGCTCTCAGGTGGAGGGTGTGTTATAATAGCCATATGATTCAGAATTATGAGAGCAGTTGCATCTAAAAAGGCTGCTTGAAATAAGAGGTTGAACCCTCTGACAGAAGTAGGAATTCTTGTGGCTTCTCAAAGCCACCTACACAGGGAAAGACGGAACATCCAAAAAGATCAGTGACCCACATTTTCCTCTTCTGTCAAAATAAAAGAAAAATCAAACTTCAGAGATACAACCCTTTAAGAAACCTAATGCACTTGCAACTGTATTAGTACAAAGACAAGTGTGGAAATTATGCCAAGAGCATGTGTGAATTTCATTTCTAAAGACACTATGAAGAACCTCCAACCAGCTATTTCAATAGTCACATCTTTGAGACAGCTGTTGGTTGGCTAAGTAAAGAATGGATGCACAACCTTATTTTCTACTGGACAAAGCTTCCTGTCACAACAAGAAAGACTAGAGCACTGGCTCTGAGTGACTGAGATCATAAAAAATTCCCTTTCAAATGAAAATCTTAAAGGAACACTCATTGGGTTAAAACCGTTAATTCTAGCATTTACTTCCTTTACCACCATATTAAAATGAAAGCATTTCAAATATTTTCCTTTCTTTATACTGTGTTTATATTCTGCATTTCTCTCAGACACTGAAAGGAAACTAACCAGTTTCACTTTGTTGACAGCATGTTTCTTGCATACTTCACAGGTTTCTTGGGCCAAGTCTATATTGATGGCAGCAAACTGCCCCCCGCCAGTTCAATCGTCAACCCAGTAAGTCAACCCCTGAGAAAGAGTAACGCTAAGCTGAAGAGAGGGCATTTTCCTTCAACTCAGCGCAATGGAGACCCCACAGTAAGCATGCATTAGGAAGTCAAAGAGGGATAGACACGTTATTTTACGTAGCTTGTTTATCTCTCTGACTGCCATCAAATTCCATGACAAGCATAGACCAGGTCTTAAGAGTCTGGGTTGCAAAAACTGCAGGGAATTTTCTTGTTTGTTTCAAAAATGTTTTCTACGGTCTCTCTTTTCAATGGGTATCAATTCTGTAAAAAGCTTGTTTTTGTGGAGCATAAATCTTGGGTTAACTTTCACCCACCACTATATTTCTAATTGATTGGGAGGAAAATGGGGAGGACAGAGAGAAGTTTACATTTCAGTTAGCCTCAAGTGGAAAAATAAATAAAACTATCCTGCGATAACCCATATTTAATTTCACCCTTTTAAAAAAGTATTCTTGAAACAGCATTAATCACAAACCAATTCACACCAACCACTACCTTGAGAGCTGACTATCTGAAAACAGTTCTCTGTTGCTGGTATATATTGCACTCTTTTTACAAACATGTTCATGCAGAGTGGAAGCTAGTCAAACAGCAGTAAAATAGAGAGACTCCTCCAAAATGGAGTTCTTATTGTAAAACACACATTTATCTAATGAGTAATAATAGTGCTCAGATAACATCTGCCTTACGTAGATAAAAAGACAGGCAACATCTCCAGGAGATACATTTGTTATTTAACTCAAAATGTGATGCAGATTTATTGGCCAAATGACTTCATTCTGTGATTAAAAGACCTTGCAACACTGCCCTACAAGTGACAAAATCAAGGCCATGCACAGAAAATTCCAAGGCTTTGGGAAAGAAGAGACCTCTTAAAAGATAAACAAGGAGTCCTGTGGCACTTTTAAAAACTAACAGATTAATTTACTGCATGAGCTTTTGTGGGAGAAAAATCCCACTTCGTCAAATGCTTTGAAGAACATAGAAGATGTTCCTTATGTAGTTTCCTACTCACCTGCACTGTACATCTGGAATAAGTGGCAGTTTTAAAAGAAAAAGCAAAACACATGGACTTCTCAAGGAAAAAGCAGATGGACCAATCTGAACAGCTCAAATAAGTAACCAGAGAACTATCATCCACAAGGTACACACTATTTTCAATAGAGACAGAACCAGACAAATCAGTCATAGCATAGCATTTACCAGAGGTGTTTTTCACAAGCCCGTGAAAAACTAGTTAGCCCCAGTTTAAAGGCATTTTCTATTTGAAAAACTGTTTCATCAATGCACACCACATTCACATTACACTTACACAACTATATTAGACATCAGAATGTCTGCACAGCTTTTGGCTCAGTATTTTCTCAAGAAAGTTATGTATCTTATGACTCATATTTCAGTTTTCCAGACTATATAAACAAAGTTAAAACCATTTGATTATATGAAGATGATAAATAATGCAAAGATGTAGGCAAGAAGCATTAGGCAGTCAGAAGCATGAAGTGTTGCAGGTACCAGTCCGAGTCCATTTGGGCAATGTTGCATTTTGAAGCAAAGTTCAACATTCATATAGTGGATAGACCAAGGATATTCCTCAGTTTTGAAAGGATACACCCAACCTTTTAAAAAATCGCCTTTCATGCCCTATGGACATTGACGCAATTAAGACTGCCCAAGTTTTGGCACAAAAGTGTGGTACAGCAGAGTAGCTGAATATTTCACTACAAATGAGCCCACTGCCAAAAGCTTCCCCCCAATCCCCAGCAGCGAGGAGAGCTTCTGCGGCAGGCTGCGGCCCCTTTAAGAGCGACTGCTAAAATTTCTAGCAGCAGCTGCTTTCTGCTGTGGGAGGGTGGGAGCACTCCTTCAGAAACTGCCAGCAAGAGGTCACGGAGGTTGGTTTTTGTGGTGGTGATGGTGGCTGCTCCCAAAGGTCCCCCGCTGCCAAAACAGTCCATGCTGAAGTTTTTCTGCAGTGACGGCGGCTAGTTTAAATTTAGCTACCACCAAAAGAACTGCTGCTGGGGGAAACGTGGACAGTAGGGGAAGCCAGCTGGCAATGGCTGTAGAGGAGGGGGCATCCCTGTGTTGTGCATGGTTGTGGCTGCTCCCAACGTCACACACTAAAGGGGTTATACAGCAGAACATAAACCAATCAGTCTTGACTTCACAAATACAGGCGCTCTACCCGCTTCTCAATTACACTCAACCAGCAAGACCATATCCCATGACCTATGTGCCCATCGGAACCAACACAATTCAAACATCCAGCTCTCACAAATGCTCATGCATAACTGAACGAAGAACTGCACAAGTTATTCAGCCAACGGTTGTGCGTAATGAATACCGAGAAACCCCTAATTTCTTCAAAGCCCAGAAAAAGATTTTAAAAAGCTCTCAGGATTCGCTGCAAATTACTGTATTTCACCAGTTCATACTACGAACAGGTGTTAATAGAAAAATATTTCCCAGAGACATGCAAGCACTTGACCAGCATAAGTGCTGCATTAAGCATACATAGAATGTTACAGTAGCCTGCAGGTCTTGTTATGTTAATGGTCAATAAAAAGTTGCAGTGGCTCCCGGCTAAGAGCCTGTTATTTTTATTACTGAGTGAGCAAGAAAAATCAGATTACACCCACTGGTTTGGGATTTGTTTTATACACTTCAGACATGAAACAATACTCTTACTCCATGTCCATACAAAAACCATGCTGCTGCTTCAACAAAAATTGATGCATTATGGGTACATCCCGACTGCAAACAAGCCAAATCCTACACCAGCGAGTCTCAGTAAAGGGCGAATGTTCCAAATGGTCACAAGAAAGGGAGGCAGAGCAGACAACAAAGAATTTCCTGATTTTGTTCTCCTTCCCTTCAATAAGTTCCTCCCACAAACTCATAATTATCCATTATATAAAGAAGTACACCTCGGAGATAGGATTCTATTTCTGCAGCCTGTCATTTACTCACTGCACAGCTTTTGGCAAGACAATTTAAGAGTGTCTCAGTTTCAGGTACTCTGAGATAGATGGATGGAAAGCGCTATGGGACAGTTACGTGGCATTGATAAGAAACAGCTAGTAAAGAGCTGCTGCTCCTTTCTGTGAAGTCAAAGTGCTTGGATTTCAGCAGCGATTGCTGCCCTGGCTAACAGTTTATATGACAACAACTAAGTGAGAAGGCTGAGAAGTTTAGAACAGGCAGACTGAGTCAGACCAGTGGCCTGCGGCAAGTGATTCAGCGTGAATTAACAGAACATGGCTACTTTTGAGTGATCCATCCACTGTCATTTAGCTGCAGGTTCCAGCAGTCAGAGGTTTAGATACACTCAGACTACAGGGTTGCATCCCTGACTGTCTTAATTAATAGGCCCACAAATGGCTGTCCTCCATGACTTTACCAAACCCTTTTTGAACCCAGTTATACTTTTGACCTTTACAGTACCCCACAGCAATGAGTTCCACAAGTTGACTGTGTGCGGTGTGAAGAACTCTGTTTTGTTTGTTTTATAACTGCTGTCCATTTATTTCATTGGGTGATCACCAGTTCATGTGTTTATATGAAGTGGTAAATAACACTTCTGTACCTCACTTCTTCTAAATGGTAACTCTAACCCGTCAGATCCCACCTTAACAGTTTTTTTTATAAACTAAACAGTCCCAGTCTTTTAAATTTTGCCCCATGTGGAAGCTGTTTGAGACCCAATCATTCTTGTTGCCCTCCTCTGTACCTTTTCCAAGCCTAATATATGTTTTTTTGAGATAGGGTGACCAGAACTGCATGTGTATTCATGGTAGGAGTGCATGATGGATTTATATACAGCAGAACCTCAGTTACAAACAACAGAGTTGTGAGCTAACTGGTCAACCACACACCTCATTTGGAACTGAGGGATGCCATCAGGAAGCAGAAGAGACATAAAAGGAAAATAAGGCAGTGCTGTGTTAAACTACTAAACACTGAAAGGAAGAATTTGATACAGTAAAGAAACTGTTTCTGCACTTTTCATTTAAATTAAGATGCTTAAAAGCAACATTTTTCTTCTGCACAGGAAGGTTTCAAAGCTGTATTAAGTCAAAGTTCAGTTGCGAACCGCTGAAAGAACAACCACAAAGTTGTGGTCAGAGTTATACAATCATAGAAACTGGAAGAGACCATGAGTGGTCATCCAGTCTAGTCCCCGGCACTCATGGCAGGACCAAGTACCCTATTAAACCAAACCTGGCAAATGTTTGTCTAACCTGCTCTTAAACATGTTCAGTGATGGAGATTCCACAACCTGCCCAGGCAACTTACTCCAGTGGTTAATCACCCTGACAGCTAGGAATTTTTTCCTAGTGGCCAACCTAAACCTCCCTCTCTGGAATTTAAGTCTATTGCTTTTTGTCCTACTGTTGCCGTTAAGAACCATTTTTCTCCCTCCTCCTCATGAAAACCTCTTAGATACTTGAAAACTGTTATCATGTCTCCTCTTTCCTTGATCAAGCAAACCCAGCTCTTTCTACGTTCCCTAAATCAAGCGTTGCAGACCTCAAATCATTCGTGTTGCTCTTCTCTGGACCTTCTTCAATTTGTCCACATCTTTCCGGAAATGAGGCACTCAGAACTGGACACAATACTCCAGCTGAGGCCTAATCAGGGTGCAATAGAGCGGAAGAATTACTTCTCATGTCTTTCTTACAATACTCCTGCTAATACATCCCAGAATGGTGTTTGCTTTTTTGCAACAGCATTAGACTGATGACTCACATTTAGCTCATATTTATGAACATTTCAGCGTTACAAACCCCACTCCTAAAGTGCTCATAACTCCAAGGTTATAGTGTTGTGAAATTCTGTTTTACCAACTCTCTGGGCAGATGCTTCCCAAAATTCTGTTAACTTTTTTGATTGCAGCTGCCCATGGAGTGTTTTCAGAGACCTGTCCATGATCACCAAGATCTTTATGAGGGGCAACAGATAATGTAGATTCCCATCATTTTCTATGCATAATTGGGATTGTGTTTTCCCATGAGCATTACTTCACATTTATCAACACAGAATTTCTCCTGCCCCACTATCTTGTCCACTCACAGTTTTGAGACTCTTCTGTAACTCTTTGCAGTTGCTTTGGACTACTGTTATACCCAGTGTTCAATGTATCCGGTCTGTATTTATAAAAACCAAAATCTTGGTATTTCGGTGTTTCTTTCCCAAACATTAAAGCTAGGAAGAAATCAGGTTAAAAATTTTATCTTATCTATATATCTCAGGAAAAATCAGGATAAAAAGAAAAACCTCTCTTGGAAAATACATACGGGTATTTTATTGCACCATAATTGAAAAAATAATATAGAAAAGGTAAATTGTGTCTCTCATAGCTAGCAGTTCTTCCAGAATCCTGGCTCATGTATGCTCACATAGTTTTCTTTCAGCTACCTTCCTATGCTGAGACACTTGCTGTCTCGTACAGTGGTTCCCAACCTGTGGTCTGGGGACCCCCAGAGGTCCAGGGACATGTTGCAGGGGGTCCGCGGAGCCTCTCCCTGCTGGGGCCGGAATCCAGCTACAGCCCCGATGCTCCCCACCAGGGCTGCCTTTCCCCTCCTATGGCCAGATCCTAGCAGGGGGATAGGGTTGCGGTGGCTCCCCAGCAGAGGCAAGGGCAGGGGGCCATAGCTGCTGCAGCTCAGGTCCCCAGCGGTGCAGTGCAGGCCATGGTGGCGGCAGCACTGCTCACTGGCTGTCCCAGTGGCACCGCCAGAGTGATGCAGGTCAGAGTCTGCCCGCATCGGCTAGATTACATACCCAGCCGGGGGGCAGGGGGGGGATTTTTTCTTTTTTTTCTTTTGTTTGTTTGTTAAAAAGGGGTCCTCAGCCTGAAAAAGGTTGGGAACCTTTGGTCTTGTAGATACTCCAACTTTGAAAATATGTGCTTTGCTTCACCAGATCCAGGCAGGGGTCCACACTGTACTTGCTGTGCCACTCTGATGAAGCTGGGAAGTGTGTCAACAACTGTGCCAGAAGTCAGCACATACAGTTTTGTACTGCCAGGGTTAAACAAGTTCATGTACGTTGTAACTTATCCTTTCGGATCTGAAATTTCTTCCTTACTGGAAAATAGCATAAACATTCTGGTACAACAGGCACAGTCTGCTGAAAAATTCACACTGACAAAGTGTTGCAACACCTAGATGACACTCCAAAGAGAGTCTTTGGCACCAAATGCTGCAGGGTGCAGATTATGGGCCACAATAGTCTTCCATTTCTCATTAAGCATTGTGTTGAAGGTTTCCAAAACTTTTTTGGTTCTTTCATGGTCTGGAATAGGAAGAATTGCAGAAACAGCTGGGTTTTCTTGTCATGTGCTTCTCCTGCAGCTTTTGTGCTCAGTTCACCTGAGATTTTAGTTCCCAGGATCTGGCAAACATTTGTGTTGGCAGTAGCTGGAGAAAATGCTACGGTTTTCTGTGCATCACAGAGTGAGTCTAAGTTTTCAACAATGTAAATTAACCTTGGTGCACAGAAGCTGGTGGTCATTTTGGTTATTTGTCAATCTCTTCAGCGTTTCTGCTTTAGACCTAACAAACTCAGGATGACCTAGAAGATGCACAGCCCATGAGTTATTTACATGACAGGCAGTGAAATACAAGATCAGTCACCAAGGTGGCAGCACAGTGGTAATCAGCAGTTGGCACTGCACTCATCTCACACTGTGTACAGCAAAGCCTCCAATTTGTTTGCATGCTTGAAACCCGCCCTGAACCCAATGATGCAAGATTTCGTGTCTTTCATTTCTTCTTTGCAGTAGCTGCTGACAGGTCAACATTAATCAGATGAGCAGGACAGGTAATACGGAGCAGCTCCAGTATGACTCAGTTTAATCTCCTGTGCAAACTTAGACATGTATGAAGCAGAATTTACATTAGTTATAGCCACCTTTTCCATATTTGGTCATCTCCCATATTATTACTGTCTCAACAAAAAAAGCTGTCAGAGGGTTGGCTGAATGTCATATTGGCACAAAACAATGTGGGTTTATTTGCTTTGAAATTAAAACACACACACATGCACAAAGGTTAAGAATCAGGTGATCCAAAACATCAGATTTGTTAAAAAAAAAAAAAAAAAAAATCAAACTAGACACCACATTTCCATCAATTTGTCCCACCAGTTTAGATACTAAAGCATCATCATTTTCTTTCAGATACTGATGAGTGAGGATGTCTGCATTAGGAAGGAATTTTCCTGCTGGGGAGTATAGCTACACAAAGTGTCTATCTGGAGAAACCAAGAGCACATGCAAATTAATTGACAGTTGTGCTGTTCCCTCTCTCTCATTAAAGCCCTGGTGAAAGCTCCTGATATTGACTGTTTATCCCAAAGCTCACGTTCTTCTTTAAGGTTCTTGTATTGCCTGCATTTAACATTCTCCTTTATTCCATCAGCATGAGCATGGACTTAAATTCTACACTACCTCAATGCAATGCATCCTCTTTACGCTATTCTTTACTTTTCTGGAAAATTTCAAAGCATCGATGATCCTGTTGACATTCAGGCACAGATTTACATCTACCCCTTGTTTATCTTAAACATCTGTAAGCCCCAAGGAGCATACCTAGGCTCTGGGGGCTCTTTATGCCAGTAGTTCAGGGAGGGGCACAGTACCTGAAAGGATGGGGGGAGCCAAAGGCAGACTCAGTCTGGTAGGCAACTCAGAAGGAGAGAGACCATATAAAACTGGGGCTCCTGTTGGGTTGGGGAAGGATTGGAGGCATGCCTGCTCAGAGTCCTATGTTTGGCAATGGAAAGGCCAGGAGAAGAGTTAGCGTGACCAAAAGAGAGTGAGATACCTTCCCATGGGCATCCCCCTGCACTGGAGGGACAGAAGTCATTTTGGGGTTCTGTGGAGCCAGAAAGGCCAGGACTGGCTGAGTGAGGATCCAGAAGAACCCAGGCCTGTCCAAACAAACCTGTAAGGAGACTAGCATTGAAGGAGGTAACCAGGTAGATAGGAGCATCACCTGTCTTCATCTGTAGAGCCCTGCAAATCCACAGATATCCGCAGATCACCTTGCAGATCAGATGCAGACACAAATTTTGTATCTGCACAGGGCTTTATTCATCTGTGGAGGATTGACTATTAAAAGTCAACTCCATGCTAAACAGAAGCAAAGAAACAGGCTGGCAACATCTCCAGGGGAGCCAATCACAGCACAATATTAATGTTTAATTTTCTAACCTTGCCCATGTATGTATGTTGTGTTTTACATCGTGGAAATGCTTCAGTCTCAGAGCTGCAGGACACAACCATCACAGAAAGCTTTAGTGGTTAACCAAATAAGCACCTGAAAAAATCTTGAGTGGACTGATAAACAGGTGTAAATCATTAAAAACTGTACTGCTTTAATAAAAACCTGTTAATTTAAATCAGTGAAAAATTGGTAAAATGCAGAACGCTGTGCAGTAGATCTACACTCCAATTAGACACCCACAGCTGATGTACATCAGCTGGCTCAGGCAGTGGGACTATTTAATTGAAGCACAGGTGTTTGGGGTCCCAGCTGCATCCTGAGTCCAAATGTCTACACTACAACCAACCAATTACTCAGCCCAAGTTAGCTGGCACAGGTCAGCCTTAGCTGTTTAGCTGCAGAGTAGACATACTTGTATTGTGTCAAAATTTGTCAATTCACTGCTCACACCTTTGTCCAGATCATTTCTGAATGTGTTGAACAGCCCTGGTCCTAGTAAAGATCCATGAAGGACAGCATTATTTAACTCTCTCCATTGTGAAAACTAGTAGTTTATTCCTACTATTTGTCTCCCATCTTTTAATCAGTTACTGACCCAGGAGAGAACCTACCTTCTTATTCCATGACCACTTAGTCTGCTTAAGGGCATTCACTGAGGGACCTTGGTAAAGGCTTTCTGAAAGTCTAAGTCCACTATATCCACTGGATCACCCTTGTTGACACCCTCAGTGAATTCTAGATTAGTGAGACATGATTTGCTTTTACATGCCGTGCTGACTGTACTACAACATACTATTTTCATGTGCATGTTTGAGCATTTCTGTTCTTTGCTAGTTTCAACCAATTTGCCTGGTAATGAAGTTAGGCTAACCAGCCTATAGTCAGAGTCCTGCAAACCTGCAGCTATTTGCTTTACATCAGTAGACAGCTTCTTGTGGCTCACAGTCAGCTGGTCAGAGGTTAGGACTTCTGGGATGGGGCTGGAATAGCTGCCAGCCAGGGGTGCCGTGAACAACCATCAGTTTTTAGGCGGCTGGCAGAGCTCAATAACTGATCAGCTGTTAACTGGGAAGGGCTCATCACCTGTTAGGCAGGAGGATGGAGGTGATCAGATGCTTGGGGTAGCAGGGGCTCAGCCGCCAGCTCCAAACAGCTAAGATGCAGTCAATCGGGGGGAGGGGGGCAGGGGAGGGGGGAATCAGGGAAATCGAGGATCAGGTGAAAGTTCATTCCTACAGCTTGGAAGCAGCTCCAATTCGTCATACCCGTAAAGGGCTCTGCCTGAAATTACCAAGATTGCTCCATAGGCTTGCACTCTATTTATTTACTTTTATAAAATAAATACATATCTGCACATGTGCATGCGCACGTGCCCACACACACACACACACACACACACACACACACACACACACACACACACACACACACATACACACAAACTAGCTTCATATTAGCTATTGGCCAGTCATCAGGTAGAGAGGCTTTTTAAGCAACAGGTAACATTTGGAACATACCTTAGTTAGCCGTTCAATTTCATGTTCTAGTTCCTTCAGAACTCTTGAGTAGATACCATCTGACTCTGGTGACTTACTATAGTTTAATTTAAGGGTTCGAAAACCTCAACTGACACTTCAATCTGGGACAGTTCATCAGAGTTGTCACACGAAAAGAATGGCTTGTGTGTGGGAAAACAAGGTTTTGGCTTCAGGAAGGGCACTCCCGCCTGAAAGAAGGCAGGTGAACTCTGAATGGGAATTTTAGAAGAGCTGCAGCTCAGGTTAGTCTGGGGATGGTGGAGGAACAGTTGCCATTTAAGCACCTGATTTTAGGCAGATCATACAAAGAGGCAGAAGACAGACCTTTCTAATAGTGTTTTCACTTGCTGTAGTGAATGTTTGGCAGCCGTAGCTCAGCCAGCTTTCACTGGAGTGTTCCATATCCTCCTATTAAACTCTGCAACCATGCGAGACAACATGTCCATTTTGAAGTGTTTTGTCACTGCATGACTCATTGCTGTGCAACTCCGCAAGTGCCAACATTGAAGTCGACTAAATTCTCTCTTCTAACACACCCTGGTAAGAGCTGAGTGCCTGTAATCCACCAATAATTACGCAAGAGATTAGTTCTGTTTATGATACACAAAACCCCATTCTCCAAACAGTACAGAACTGGTTAAAACCACCACCCCCGTTTTTGAGAAGGTAGCATGTTCAATAAGAGGTGAAATCCAGTCTAGTTCTGTCCATGACCTCCTGTGACTCTGGGCAAGTTGTCTAGTCTTTGCTTCAGTTTGCTACAGGACAATAGCACTTTACTCCACAGGGGTATTAGAAGATCTTATTTATTCACATTACCAACAATTGGATTTCTGGATGGAAGATGCTGAAAAGTAGGAAGTATTACTGCTCAAATGATAAATTGGCAGCTAAAAGAAATCATACTACTATTGTTTATAAAGGATTAACTCACTTTCTACACCACTCCCCAAAGCCAGGTATTATTATTTCCTTTTTAACATTGAGGAGGAAATGAAAACTATAGCAGCTGTATTCCCTCTGTGGCCATAGACAAGTCACGTGGCGGAACAAAGCAGATACTTCTAACTACAGAGTTCACCTCTCTCAAACTGGCAGCTGGAAGCCAGCGAAGAATGGTTTTGACTTGGGACATGCTATGTTCTCAATGGAAACAAGTTCTGTCTCAACCCATTCACTGGCCAAGGCCTGTGAGGTCTCGAGGAACAGATCACGTGCCTCCTATAAAATGTTTCCACTAAAGCCGTGTGCATTCCATCTCCCTGAAAGCATCAGTCCTGATGAGCATGAATAAAAACCGACAGAGTCAGCAGCATTGTTAGCCAGGAAATGGGCTAGGTTTTAAGAAAAACACTTGCACTACAACATGCAAAATGGAGAGCTAGTCCAAAGCGAGAAAAAGATTTCTGAAATTAAAGAAAGCGGAGTTTCATGAGATGATATAAGAGTTGAATTTGTATAAATCAGACAGTGATCTTTGAAGTAGGCCAATCATCTTGCTAGAGAGATCCTATCTGCACACCATTTGAACAGGAGTTTCATAGAGAAACTGTTAGTTCAGTCACTATGGACAGTTTTAGTGACAGTGACTTTCAGAGCTGGGACGAACCAAAACCCAATAGTTTTAGCAAGAGAAAGAACAGGAGACAACTAGGCTAAAAATGAAAACTGTGATCCACTAATTTAGTACACAAGGTGACCTGGCAAACAGAGATAAACATACACATGAATCATAACCAGACTGGAGCCCAAATCACAGATCTGCAGCCGGGATGGGACTAGATCAGGGGTTCCCAACCTCCCACCCCCTGGCCCTTGTAGGTATATCTGCACCCCTGGTCATGATGGTTGTGGTGGGGTGCCAGCAAAATCCTGCCCCTGTCACTGAGAAGAAGAGCTGTGGTGGGGTGGGCATAACCAGATTTCAGCCCCTGCCACAGATCAGAAGAGCCGTGATGGGGGAGGTGCCCCGGCAGAGTCCAGCTCCCGCCTCGCTGAGGAGCAGAAGAGCTGCGGCGTGGAAAGTGCCCCAGCAGAATCCTGTCCCCGCGACAGAGCTGGAGAGCTGTGATGGGGGGTGATGCCAGCACAAGCAGCGGCACTGCGGCAAGTTTTGGCCCCAAGTCACCCCCCCATTCCCTGACAACCCCCCCCCCCCATCCTGCCACTGGCTTTCCCTGCTGCTCTGGGTGACCCCCTACTTCCTAACCCCCAGGTCCTGCCTCCTTACCTTGCCCCTGGAGCTGGAAGCGGTCATGCCACAGGCTTGCTCGCTACCTGAGCAAGCTCAGGGAAGCGCCAAAGTTTTAAAAACTCCCAGCCTGTGGCAGAGCAGCTCCCTCCCTGCGCCATCAGGCCCCAGCTCCCAGCCTGTTCACAGACCCCCTGGAGTAGCTCTGCGGCCCCCCCCAGGGGTCCGCAGACCACAGGTTGGGAACCACTCGACTAGATGATAAATCCCACCCTGAAGGGAGAAGTATTGAGCAGGGGAATACCTGCACATCTTGATGAAAGACTCTGTAAACTAAGGGGCAAACACGGCACAGCCTACCGAGATCTACAAAGCAGCTGGCTAACTGATGCTGTAACCTTTCTTTGAGCGGTGCAGCCCCAGGGGCTTCCGGTACCAATATTCAGTAAGTCACCTTGATAGAAGGCAGCTCTTTGCATGCTTCTTTCAACTTTGTTTTTTCAAACCAGCCCACTGTGGTTTTGCACGTTTTCCCCATTCTGACCCAATGCCTGAACGAGGCTTTTCAGAAATCTATTCCATGAAACACATCAGTAATGACTGCCACACCCACCGTCCTTGTTTTGTACTGCATGATAGCATGTCAGCTGGTGCCCTCAGATTGTTGGTAGTCTGCTAGGGTATAGATGTAGTAATATAATACAGCTCACTTAACACAAACATCTCATTTTGTACGTACAAATTTAGCAACGCTAACCAAAAGGTGTAAGACACAGGCCAGAGTACATTCAATCTTGATTTTAAAATTATTACTAAGAAGTAACCCACCGCAGCCCTTGGTAACTGGTTACAATGGTTCATTACTCTTACTGTTCAAAGTGTTGGGAGCTGCCATCCTCTTATTAATGAGGAGGTGCAGCCTGCAAAGACAACAGGTATACAATACTACATTTCAGTTTTACATTTTCAGAGAAGGAGTAGGGATATTCTGGGACCCGTAGTCTCCATAGGCTGCAGTTCTTACAACACTAGAGGGAGGCTCCACTTAATTGTATGGTAATGAAGTCCAAGTCCTCAAACTCTTGGAAAGCAGCCAGTGTGATTGCCAACTGAAGTGTTACTGGTTTCCCAAAACTCCACAAATTTGATTAAACCTTTTACTTCAATGTTCCACTTATCAGAAGCAGGGGAAATAGTCATAACTTCAAACGTCTGTGATGATTAGGAACACAGAGCCTGCCCACTAACGCCGAGGAAATTAACAAGGAAAATATTTGTTCTCTGTCACAAAGGCGTGGGAACATACTGGCCTGTGGAAAATTAGAAGATAGATTTATTAGACTGGTCAATTCTACAAGTGCTGCATAGATCCTAAGAAGTAGTGAAAGCTTACCAGAATTCCTTAAAACTTATCAGAAACTCCGTTTGCCCCGTTTTTTCTTGGAAAAATCTGAGGAGCAGCCGAAGACTTTTTGAGAGCAGAGAAGAGCCAACTATAAGCCAAAGTCAATACAGAAAGTATTATTGCACCACCACAGGGAAGGCTATGTTGTGACTTCTGTTTAAAGGTCCACCTTTGGAAGTCCTCTACAGTCAACATACTTAGTTGAATTCCTTGGAAATCTGACGCATACCAGGAAGGGGTGGGGTAGGGTTAATGACCCAATTCCAACTGGCATTGAGGTAGAGATGACACCCTGAAATAGCCATTTTTCAAAAGGTTTCTAGGTAGGTTCCTCCCTCCTCCAGCTAGAGCAGTAGTTCCCAAAATTTTCTCAGGTGTGGCACACCTTGCATTAATTGAGGCACACCACTATATAGTTTCCAAATGAACTCATGAATATTCATGAGCCAACCCAGAGCTCTTTGAGTGGTTTTTCAAATAATTTTGTGGCATACCTGCTCAGACCTGACAGCACACCTGTGTGCCGTGGCACATTGGTTGCCAAACACTGAGCTAGAGATCAAACTCCTGATGTGATGTGGGCCTAAACAGTCTCTAATTCACTGACTTGTACCCTAGTAGGCAGTGCATGGCCTCTATTAAATCTTATCAAGGACAAATGACAACAGTATTTAAGAAAGTGTATTGTTTTCTTAGTGTGCAAGCACTGATTTAATCAAATAGTTTCAATCCCCGTCATTTTATGTTTTAAAGCAGGGAGCTCAGACTCAAATCACCACGAGGGCCACATGAGGACTAGTATGTTAGCCTGAGGGCTGCACTGCTGAAACCTTTTCATACAACAACATTGTAAATATCGGTAATGATAGTGTCATTGCGGACATCAGGAAATAGCTTTAGGGGTCTCATGCAGCCTGTGGGCCCATGTGTTTGAGACCCCTGTTTTAAAGTGCTCTAAAATTCAAGTAGTTATTCAGATTTCTCTTAAATGTGGCTTACCTTATAGAAGCAAGGACAGCATTAGTGATTCAAATTTAAGGTCACTTGACATAATGTGTCCTGAGCAGCAGCAGCAAAAAAAAAAAAAAAAAAAAAAGTTTTTTTTTCCCTTTGCTGGTTGGTTCTGTTAAACTGAGGGCACTAATGACTGGATGAATCAGACCTCAGGCTGATGGCCAGGAGCTTAGCCTTCACTTAACAAAACTAAAAGATAAATAAACCACAAGACCACCCAAGACAAAAGGAATTTTAGATAGATTGGCTGATGGTTGCCTTGATCGGAGTCATTGGTGGGAATTTTATAGGAGGAGGAAAATTATCAGAGTGCTGGGGGTGTGGGGGGGGGGGGGAGAACAAATTAGACTGTGAACGTTTCCTGGGCAGAGAGTGATATTAAGGGGCAGAGTGGGGGAAAAGGGGTGGGGGAATAAATGGGGATGACTGGTAGGGAATATTAGCAAGGCTGGGGGTTTAGGTGACAGAGGCAGAAGTGGGAACTGGGAAGAGGAAACTGAGATGAGTGACAAGAAGAATGGGGCAGGGGAACCAGTCTGCCCCACAGCCTCCCTTCCCATGTGTGCACCCAGAGCAGGGTGGAAACTGGTTTGTTCCTTTTTAGGGGTTCTAAGCCCCTGTCCCCAACCCCCAAGGTACGTGCCAAGATCTACAGGGGGGTGTACCCACCTCATGTGAGCCAGTCAGGTCCTGGGGGAATGCTCACCCTTTCAGGCAGGCCCGAGACCCCCATCCTGGTCCCCATGTAAGCCAGGATCTGGAGCAGTCCTGGTCCTTTGGATGAAGAGCTGAGAATGGGTATTCTTCATACACATCACAGGTGCTCAAGCACTCAGGAAGGGGATGGGAACACCCGCTGAGACAAATGGAGCAAGTCACAGGTTCGCACACCTATTGTATTCATCTCAATGGGATGGCCACACCGAGTTAAGCACATCACAATGAGGTAAAGGGGTCATGCCCTGAACAGCCTTCTGCATTGGACACGGACACATGGATGTCCAAAGAAGGCCCCTCTCTCCAGCAGCTCTCTATTCCAGTGGCTCCCAACCCATGGTCCACAGACCACTGATGGTCCACAAGGATACCACAGGTGGTCCGTGGGGTGGAAAAAGATAATTACTGCAGGTAAATGTGCTGCAGGTAAACATACTGTGACAAGTGCAATATGTTTGAGAGTGAGCATAATAAATTATTAGAAATAGCTACACTTTTAATATTCCTAGATAAGCAAGTTAGACTTCCATAAACAATAGACGATGTTAAAAATATTTAAAATGACTTGCTCATGTGACGGTCCTCAAAAGCTTTCAATGATGATGTAGTGATCTACATAAAGGAAGAAGCTGGGAACCACTGCTCTACCTTCTTCTGGCCTGGTTTAGACTGGGGTCTATCCTCCTCTGGCCTGGTTAGGTGGATGAAGGGAGCTTATGTCAACTGAGCTGTGCATGTCTATGCTTAAATTGTGCTCTCATTGAGGTAGATGCCCCGTTATGCTCACTGATCTACATTGCAGAATTACTCTGGTATAACTACATCACTCAGGGGTGTGAATACTGGTCTAAGAGCCAGCACGGACAGTGCTATGTTAAGCAGGAGAGCTTCTTCCTCCATCTCTCCTGGAGAGGATTAGCTACCAGGATGCAGCCTTTTAAGCACAGATGTGCCCTTAGTAATACCAACTCTCAGAGCAGGGTAGCTGATACACCCAGATTGACTCAGGGCGAGAGCCACCTTACACTGCTTAAATCTGAACGGTCCTCCAGCAGCTGTCCCACAATGCCCCACACTGACCACCATGGTGAACTCCACTGCTCAGAGGTCACAGGCTAGAAACTCCCCTCCCATTTAAAGCCCCACCAATTTCTGAAATTCCTGATTGCCTGTCTTGCCAAACACCTGCCAGCTCTCCACTGCTGAGTGCAAGAAGGAAAGAGTAATGGAGGAGGAGCTGCACAATCAAGTGACCGGGGATCCGAGTCTAGGTGCACAGGGAATCAAGGCTTATTTTTGACTCCCTCCACAGCCCAGGCAATCCAGCAGGATGCAAGAAAAGGAAACCTTGGGTAGTTGTACGTTTTAATTACAGGGATGGCATCACAAAGCAGTCGACACATTTTCCACTCAACATACTCATACTGGGAGTGGTCATGGCACAACCGAGATTTAGGGTTTCTATCTGCATTTCAGTCCCCTCCAGGGGTTGGCTGGGATTTGGAGCAGTTTATGTGCACAGGGGTATTCCCTTGAATACTTCAGAAATCTCAGTGAAACTTGCATAGAGCTCCTTTGCAACTCTCAGGGGGAGGGGGTGCTTTATTTACCCCTTCCTCCACAGTGGGAAATTTCCTGCAGTACTCACCAATAACTTCAGCAGACACTACTGCAGCACATGGGCCTTCAGTGGTTCCCAACCCATGGCCCAAAGGGTCTTTCAAGGTGGCCTGTTGCTCCCCTCCTGCTGGCTGAAGAAGGGAGCTGCTGCCTAAGGACCCAGGCAGAGCACATTGCTTGAGGGCAATGAGACTGATGCAGGCTTCTTGCCACAGGAAAGGGGATGGAGATCAGTGCTCCTTTCCCTGGCTGTAGTGGAAAGCACAGCAAAGTGCTTTGCCTGGGTCCCTACACACTGGAGTCCCTGCTGGAGCCAGAGGGAGGGGAGCACCGATCTCTGGTTCCCTTAGCTCCCCTGGCTGCAGAAAGGAGCCACTGTCCAGGGACCCAAATGGTACACACGGGGGTCTATAGGACACATGCAGTTCTCTTGCTGCAGCCAGTAGAACAGGAGAGCAGCGAGAACTTCTTCCATCTGGCTGCAGTAGTGTGCGTGGGGGGGGTGGGTGTCCATGGCAGCTGGTGCAGACTGGTGGCCCTTCAAGGCTGTAAACAGGGGCTCTATGGCCCTTGAGTCAAAAAAGTTTGGGAACCACTGGGCTAGTGCCACATATGCCCAGGCAACTTCTGAGTCCCGCAGCAGCTGTACTTTTTGTGCCTTTGCTACCTACAACAGTGAGATATTGGCTAAAACCTCCACTGCCCACGGAAAATGGTGCCGGTGCTCAGTCACTGCTCTATACCAGTAGATTTATACAAATGAGTTATTGCCTCTCATCTCCCCGGACACCGATAGGCCATACGTACCCTGGCTGGTGCTACGAGTGGTGTCATTCACAAGTTAGGGCCTAAACATCAAGAGAAGTAAGCTCAGTATCTTAAGATCCACTTTTCCTGATGAACAGGCTGACAGCAGTGTGTTTATCTGCAGCTGCTTGCATCGTGGGCACTTACAGAACACCTGAGCCAGGTAAAGGTAGGGTTACCAGATACCAAAGCATGGAAATGAGGACAGCAAAGTACGAAAAGCAGGACATTGGAAGACACATGGAGAAAAGGTAGTATTAATGTAATATTCTTCTATTTTTAGGGGGCCCTGGATCACTCCCCCCTAAAAATAGGCTGCTCCCGGGCATTCCAGCATACTTTAACCCCTGTAAGTAAAAAGCCAGACAAAATTGTGTATTTTTAAAAATGTCTGCTGGACAGAGGATGTGAAGGTAAAAAGGAGGACACATCTTCCTTTTGCCTGAAATCTGGTAACCCAAGGTAAGGGGGAGAAGCAGGCCTCAAAATGATGCACTCAAGGAAATCACGCAAGCCAGGGCTGCACTGGATCATGAGCATAGGGCCTGGAGGATGAACGCTATGGACAGCCAGAAGAAGGAGAGAATGGAGAGGGGGAAAAAAGGCCCAAACATCCCAGCAGGAAAAGAGGAGGAGATGTGCCAAGACATGAGATTTCTTCAGTAGGAAAACACAGATACTGCAAGTGCTGGGGGATCCGCAGGTTCAAGAATCCCAGGCTCACATCCCTCTACAACAGTGGTTCCCAACCTGTGGTCTGGGGACCCCCAGGGATCTGCAGAGTCTCTCCCTGCTGGGGCCAGAATCCAGCTACAGCCTCAATGCTCCCTGTCAGAGCTGCCTTTCCCCTCCCGTGGCTGGATCCTGGCAGGGGGATGGGGCTGCAGTGGCTCCACAACAGGAGCAAGAGCAGGGAGCCATAGCTGCTGAAGCTCAGGTCCCTGGCAGTGTGGGCCATGGTGGCAGCAGCACTGCTCGCTGGCTGTCCCAGTGGCACCGCCAGAGTGATGTGGGCCAGAGTCTGCCTGCATGGGCCAGATTACATAACCAGTCGGGGAGGAGGGCAGGGGGAGGGGAACTGTTTTGTTAAAAAAGGGTCCCCAGGTTGGGAACCATGGCTCTACACTAAAGTCCATTAAGAACTCAATACTGGGGGCCCCCTAAGCCCCCCTCCACATTCCATGCAGCATTACCCAAAGCGCTCCCTCTTGGGTGACATCATAGCCCATCACAGATTCATGCGCTGACCTGGGAAGCTGTGGTTGTATGGATCTGAAATGGACAGTAGCATCCTTTTCCTTTTGTAAGGTTTGGCCTCAACATCTCAATTTTTAATGTACTTGTTTTAAAACATCATGGGCTTTTTGCACTGCTTTTGCTACAGAATAAAGTTCTATTATTTGGAGTATAATTCATCTTTATTAGGCCACAACATATGCTGTTGAATGCCAGGTAGCTTCCTGTTGAGCTCTTCCAATAGCCCTTGTATTTGGCTATTCAAATTCAGCAGACAGCCACTGCTCCTCCACCCCAATGGAAACTTTTCCCTCTGTTTCTCAGCCATTATGCAGGACATAGCAGGAAGCTATAATCACTAAGTTATTTTTCTCACTGAGGTCCAATCTTGTGAGTAAACACCTCTGGTGTCCCTTCAAACAACCAAAAGCATATTAAGCTGTCCTTCTGCTACTGCTAAACCAGCAGCTGAATCTTTCCTTCATGGGCCAGGAGAAGGTTGGGTCCCGCAGGACTGTTACTGGCTTTTCAACATTGCCACCACTAATCTGCCTGTTGGGAAAAGAAGTCCCTGTTTGCAGCTTTTGGGAAAGTTCTGTATTCTTAAAGATGTTACACACATTCCAGAGTCACTGCTGAAGCATCCCTAGGGAAGCAAGCAGTTTGCACACCCACAGAAAAGTAGCCCTTTAAGTACTCCATGACAAGGTGATCTGGCACCAAAACGCAGAAGTGTGTGCTCTCATTCACCCCCCTTGCAGTTTGGGAATCCATCCATTTACTACACCGTACGAAGCAGCAGGCCTGCATAGGCAATTGATGACCCTGCACACTTGCAAGAGACACCTCTCTCAATGTACTTCCTGACTCTTAACTGACCAGTAGTAGCCTGGCACTGCAAGTTTCCAGGGTGCAACTGCCACTCGCTCCTCTGCTGTCAGTGAACTTTTCATTTTGGCATCCTTGCCCTGGTGGGCGTGGGAGAGCTCGGCACACAGATCCAGGAACGGGGCCTCAGGCATTCAAAAGTTTTGCAGTCATTATTGTCAGCCCAAGCCCACACTACAGTACAGTCTCACCAGTCAGTGCTTGTTTGCTGGGCCCAAGAGCAGCGCTTCACCACCTCCACTATTCTATGAATACCACTAACAACCTGGAATTGGCTCTTGCTATGTCCCATGGCTCCTGTCAACCATGAAATCTTTATGTTCTTCCCACATTTAGTTCTCCTTGTGGCTCTGCCAACACTGCAGGACCATGCACCCTGGGCTTCCAGCACTGATAACAACAGCGTCGAGCTGAGCAGGCTGCAGGCTTCTGTCAGACACAGGATGGTGAGAAGGGTGGCATGGGTTTATTGGATTTTGAAAAAAGGTGTGAAAATTATGGCATCTAGAAAATATAATGCAACAGAGACAGCTGCAAACTGGTAAATTGACCCCCATGCTCCCAGTCATCTTTGTGCAACTCATTTCGGCCCCACTGTGCTTTGCCAAAACTTCCCTAAAGATCACGTGCTGAAGGGTGGTGAGTTGCAAAGTGAGACTCTTACCCCATAGCGCACCGTACTGTGCACTGAAACAAGCACTCCCCTGGAGTGTGTGCACCGCTGAAACAGTCAAGGATGTATATGCACAAGTGGCCTTCAACTACATGATGAGGGGAGTTCCAAGGAGGATGGAGCTAGGTGGTTCTCAGTGATGGCAGATGACAAAGCTACGAGCAATGGTCTCAAGTTGTGGTGGAGGTGGTCTAGGTTGGATATCAGGAAAAACATTTTCACTGGGATGCTGGTGAAGCATTGCAATGGGTTACCTAGGGCAGTGGTTTTCAACAGTTAGCAGGTTGCAACACCCTTGGCAGAGTATTGTGACCCTACAGGAGACAGAAGCTCACCCCACACAGGCTGAATCCAGTCATCTCCTCAGCTCTCCGCAATCTACTTATCACTGTGTGGTGACACAGTAACGTGTCCCAACACAGTGGTTGAGAACCAATGACCTAGGGAGATGGTGGAATCTCCATCCTTAGAGGTTTTTACAAAGCCCTGATGGTGCTGATTTACCTGGGGTGGTCCTGCTTTGAGGAGGGGACTAGTTTAGGTGCCCTCTTGAGATCCCTTCCAACACAAATCTTCTAGGATTCTATAGTGCACTAACTGCAGTCACTGTAGGACAAGGCCACTTAAGTTTGTAGCGTAGAAAAGGCCCATTTAAAAGAATGTTTCTAAGTGCTCTAAAATCTGCACAGCTGCATGGGTTTTCTTTATGAAACCATACAGTAGTTTAGTGACCTGAATGTGAGGTCACTGGAACCAGGAGTTTGAGAGATGGGATAAGTACGTGGGGGGAGAGGGGACAACCAACCATACTTTAAGATGTTTCTGGGTGGGTTTTTTCTTTATTCCAAGCTAGAGATCAAACTATTGCTGCAGTGTGGGTCAAACTGGTCTCAACTGGTCAGTTTTTCCCCGGGAAATGCATGATACCCCTTTGGGAACCCAAACTGTGAGGAGACTTTTAGAACAAGCTTACTACTTTGCTTACACAGAGGTCCAGTCCTGAAGGATTACCGTAAGCCTGCCCCAATACAGAGAAAAGAAGGAAAGGATTCCTAGGTGGACATCTACACTTGTTCAAGGAATCACACCAACACAAGAGCCCATGGTGAACACCTCACCACTGAGGTTTCTTGTCTGAACCTTTGCAGGTCTGTGCAATAAACACGTAATAATGCATGTTGCCTTATACAGGAAGATGTATGTTTTGTACCCTCTGATGTGAGTGAGCAAGGGAAGGGCAGCATGTGCATCTTGCAACATTTCATTGCCTTCCACCATTTAGCATGGGGACAAGTACATGCTAACGACACCTGCAGCATACCTAAATAACTCTCCACTGGCTACCGTGAACTCCAGGGGACAGAAGGGATATCATGGCTTAGTGAATGGTTTATAGAAGAAGGGGACTAGCTGGCACATTTCAACAACTGTTGTTGGCAGAGGAAAAGTATGAGTATTACTGGGGTGCAATGAGGGCACTGCTGAAAGGGAAGGGTTAAGGTTATATAGGCATCCTTAACTGTGCAGTTCCTGATTTTTCAGAAGTTTGAGAATTGCTCAACTCAACACACTGCAACAGATCAACATACAATTAAGGAAACTTCATTTTTTATGAACAAAGCTATCCCCCCACCCAGATTAGAATACTAGTCTGCTGAATTAAAAAAATATCATTTCAAAACAACAGGCCCCAGCAAAAACTAAGGGCTATTAAAGGACTACAGAACGGGCGAAGCAGATAGGGGAAGCATCAGACATGACATGCTTTGATTTTAGTAAGACTTTTAACACAACCCTACAGAACATTCTCATAAGCAAACAAGGGAAATGCAGTCTAGAGGAAACTACTATAAAGTGAGTGCACCACTGGTTGAAAGACGGGAGGCAAGCAGCAGTTATCAAAGGTTTGCTGCCAAAACTGGGAGGACTTATCTAGTGGGGGTTACTCAGTAGGTCTGGAACTATTTAATATTTTCTTTTGTAACTTGGATAACGGGATGGAAAGTATGCTTATAAAATCCGAAGGTGATGTGAAGCTGGGAGGGATTGTTAGCACTTTAGGAATAGAATTCAGACTGACCTTCACAAACTGGAGAACTGGGTCTGAAAGCAACAAGATGAAATGTAATAAAGAGAAGTGCTGAGGAAAGAAAGATCAAATGCACAAGTTCAAAATAGGGAATAAGTGTCCAGGCAATGGTACAGATGAAAATCTGGTGGAGGTTACAGTGCATGACAAAATGAATACAAACCAACAATGTGATGCAGTTAAGAAAAAGGAAAATATTCTGCAGTTACTCATAAAGGACACAGCAGGTAACTGCCCCAGTGTACTCAGCACTGGTAAGACCTCAGCTGCAGTACTGCGTCCAGTTCTGGATGCCACACTTTAGGACAAACTGGAGAGATTCCAGAGGAGAACAACTAAAATAATCAAAGGCCTAGAAAATCTGCTTTTGGAGGAAAGCTTAAAAAAACTGTGCATGTTTATTCTTGAAAAAAATGACTGAGAACGGACCTGCTAACAAGTATTCAAATGTCATAGGCTGTTACAAAGAGTCCAGTCAAAGTTTTCCCAAGCTAATGGCTCATTAGGTTGACATATTTATGACACGTTAATTTCATAGCTAACTCTGCATAAGGGAATGATGCGCCCAGCATGATGTCCAAATGTTCAAAAATCCAGTGGATCAGGTACCCATTCTGCAGCGGGATGGAGGTCAGAGCCCTGCAAATCTGCATATATCCGCCTTCTATCCACATCCACGGATACAACACAGATATCCACAGACCATTTCGTGCGGATACAGATCGGATACGGATCCACATATTTTTATCTGCACAGAGCTAGAGCCCTGCAAATATGCAGATATCCGCGGATACAACATGGATATCCGCAGACCATTTCTTGCGGATGAAGGTCAGGTACAGATCCACTTATTTGTATCCGCGCAGGGCTCTAATGGAGGTGGCCTTTCTGTGCAAGATGGTGCAAAAACCCAAAAAGTCCATTAAAGATAGGACAAGATGTCATCAGCCTGATCTATAGCAAGGGGGAAGGGCTTTGGGGGGGGCGGGATATTAGGAGAAACATTTTAACTGTAGTAATAAACGCTCTCACAGACAGTTTACCTGATCCTGCCTCTGCATTTGGGGCAGGGGCGGGGGGGGGGGGCGATCAGTGGGGAGGGCAGGCCCCATCTGTTGTGGGGGGGTCTGGGTAGATGGGGAGCGCGAGGTCTGGAAGTCCTTTCCACCTCCATGTTTATTATTCTACTTCATTTCCAGCCCCACAGCTAGCAGGATGTGCCAGGTCCAAACAAAAGAATACCCCGGCACCATGACAAGGCTGACATTTTATAGTGTCTAGCTAGTGGATTTAGCGCACTGATTAATACCTACTACCAGTGCCCCGTGCTCTCTAGCATCAACCACCTTGAAGAGCCAAAGCCAGGAAACAACACCCAAAGCTTATTGAGTAGCCCAACATATGACATACAGGGTCCTTACATGGGGCTGTAATTGCCACCTGATCTGCCATGTTCAATACAGATGTGCACCAAGAAGGTACCAGAAAAGGGCCTGGTCTAATACTTCTTGGAGAGGAGAAAGAGTCAAATAAGCAGTGCCAAATTGATGAGTCTTATTACACAACACAGAAAGACTGTTTTATAATCCCAACAAAAATGTAAACTCAAGAATTTGTCATTCACATTTCCTCCTTTTCAGCCATTGCAAAGACTGTGCCAAATAAGGAGAGTTTGTCTTTCCTGTCTGCTGTTAAGGAAGTATGCCTCACTGTGAATAGTCTGTGAAGAAGAGCAGGCTTTTTGGTTTCAACAGAGCATTTTTTACAGGGAAAATGGCCTAAAAATTCACTTGTCAAGTCAGAGTTTCACATGAGAAAAAGAAAAAAGTGTTTACAAATCTTGTGGAACTTTCTGTGGTTTGCTGGAAGATGGTCACCAGCAAACCTAATAGTGGGAGAACACTCTTTGAATACCGAGGAAGGGAAAAATCCTTTCAACAATAGTTAAAATTAAACAACAACATTAAAATACAGAAAAGAGAAGGAAAAAAGGAGAAAAATCACATAACAGCACAAAGTTTGAATTGATCTAATACAAAGATTATCCATCTAAAGGTTAAAAAACACAAGTTTGGAGCTACATGAAAGATAAGGGAAGACTTTAACCAACACTATAAACTGACAAGGCAGAAGAGAAAGACAGTGTAGAAAACATCATCAGCCATAATACACTACAATATCACAAAGTTGAAGGTACCTGATCTCATCAATACACCTTTAGGGACTTCCAAAGTCTAATTTATAACTAAGTTTCTCTCTCTATTCAAGTTCTAAATAACTTCTATTTTTGTTATAAAAGAATAGATCTACTAATAAATAGAGTAAAAACAAGGAATCTCTGTTATTGTATAAACTATTAAGCCAAACCCACACAAGCAATCAGCAGAGGAAGGGAAGTCTCTCCCCACGCTCACTACCACCAGCAGCTCTAGAGTCAAACTGCAGAGTTTGGAATTGGGAAAAGCACTGGGTGGAGGCCAGTGTTGTGATCCACACTTGTGTATGCTGCTGGCAGAACAGGAAAGTTGCCTACAGTGCCAGTTCCAAATCAAATCTTTCTTACAACTGTAAAGTCATTTGATTTATTAAATTCATGGAAAAACATGAGTTTGTCACTGTATGCTTTCAACTATAATCATCACATATTTTTAAACACACTTTACATATTATGAAAGCTGTGTGAATGCTCCTAATTTTAAGATTCTTACAGACGTAACATATTACAATAAAAACAGTAGGATCTCTGTGCAGCACTTTAATGAGGTTCTCACTAAAAAGTGTAGTTTGTCACAAAAATCCAGCATTGTTACAGATCATCAACACGGAATCCCTGACCTATCAACAGTACAATTTGAAGTTGGGGGGGGGGAAGGGTTTTCAAAGAGTCCTGTGGCTCTTTTAAAGACTAACAAATTTATTTATCGCAAAAGCGTTCGTGGAAGAAAATCCCACTTTGTCAGATGCTTTGAAACTGGAGAACTTGCAAAACAAGGAGAAAACAAATGCAGGGAAGTGTAAAATCTGTAAGAAATGTAAGCTGCCAAGATCCAAAGGGGCAGCTGTGTTAGTCTAGTTCTGTAGGACACACAAGGAGTCCTGTGGCACTTAAAAACTAACATTTGTTTTTTGTATGAGCTTTCCTACCATTCTGTAAGTTCCCCCATCTTCAAAGCAACTGACAAGTGGGAAAAAATCCCACAAAAGCTCATGTGATAAACGAATTTGTTAGACATTAAACACCACAGGACCCCTTGCTTGTTTTGCCTAAGAACTGCAAATTTCCCATCTTCAAGCGCTTGATGAAGTGCATTTTTCTCCCATGAAAGCTCATATGATAGATAAATTTGTTAGTCTTTAAAACAAACAAACGAGGGGTCCTGTGGCACTTAAGAACTGCAAGTTTCCCATCTTCAAAGCGGGTGATGAAATGGGCTTTCTTCCCACCAAAGCTCATGTGATAAATAAATTTGTTAGTCTTTAAGCACCACGGGACTCTTCATTTGTTTAAGAACTACAAGTTTCCCATCTTCAAAGTACTTGATGAAGTGTGCTTTTCTCCCACCAAAGCTCATGTGACAGATAAATTTGTTAGTCTTTAAAACAAACAAACGAGGAGTCCTGCGGCACTTAAGAACGGCCAGTTTCCCACCTTCAAAGCGTGTGACGAAGGGGGCTTTCCTCCCACCAAAGGTCATGCCATAAATAAATCTGCCTTTAGGTGCCCCAGGACTCCTTGCTTGTTTTGCTGAACTGGACCAACAGGCTGCCCCTTGGGAAGTTCACCGGACGTGCCAACTGACTAAAGACAAAACGAAAGAGAAAACAGCAGGCCTTTCTGGGGGTGAGGGGAGCCCCGTTTTCAGGACACACCGCGGCTGCGTCTCCTTTCCACCCTGAGGCCTCCTGAACGCAGCCACCAGAGGCCCGGCCCGAGCCGAGGCCGCGCAGGCGGGGATCGGCCCCTCGGCCCCGCAACACGTGGCCTCGCTCCGGCCTGGCGCCGCAGGCCTCGCGCCCCGCCCCGCCTCACGGCCCGGCGCTCACCGATCGCTGCAGCTCCCCCAGCCAGCAGCTGGCCCGCTCCTTGCCGCTCGGGTCCGGGTCGTGGTACAGCGCCTGCACCGCCTGGTAGACGAGCTGCAGGCTCGGCTTCCCGCCGCCGCCGCCGCCGCCGCCGCTCTCCATGGCTCCGACTCCCCGCGCCGCGCCGCAACGGCCCCCTCAGCAGCCGCCCCGCCGGGCCGCCGCCGCCGCCGCCATGTCCGCGCCGCGTCCGTTACCGGGAGGGAGGGGCGGTGTCACCCCCAACGCGGCTCCCCGGAAACACGCGGCCCGCGCGACGCGTTCCGCCCGCCCGACCCGCGCCTCCCGCCGACGCGCTTCCGGCCGGTGCCACCGCCAAAGCCGCCCCCCCGCCTCCGCGCCGGAAGTGACGCCCTCGCCCCGCCGGGCGGGAAGGAGGGTCCGCGTGGGCCGCTTGCCAAGCCTGGTCCCTTCCGCTTCCTCCTCCCCCTCTCCCGGCCTGGTCCCCGGACTGCGCCTGCGCCTGCGCCGCCCCCACTCATCCCATCGGGCCACGCCTGGGGTGCCCCCCCCCCGTCTTCCCACCATAGATCCCCCCACACCTGGGGGTGTGCCCTGCCCTGCTCCTCCCCTGCCCAGACCCCCCACACCTGGGGTGCCCCCCCACTCTTCCCACATCCCCCTTCACCTGGGGTTTCCCCCCACCCTAGTCTTCCCATCACAGATCCCCCCACAGCTGGGGGTGTGCCCTGCCCCACTCATCCCCTTGCCCAGACACCCTTCTATCCCTCCAGCCCCACTCATCCCATCGGCCCACACCTGGGGTGCCCCCCCGCCCTAGTCTTCCCATCTGCCCAGACGCCCCACACCTGGGGTGTGTCCCCCTCTACTCATCCCACCTGCCCCACCACCCGAGTCCTCCTGGACCCCCCACACCTGGGGTGTCCCCCTCACTCATCCCCCTGCCTGAATTCCCTAGACCTGGGGTGTCCCCCCTCCCTAGTCTTCCCAGATCCCCCTTCACCTGGGATGTCGCCCCACCCTAGTCTTCCCATCACAGATCCCCCCACAGCTGGGGGTGTACCCTGCCCCACTCATCCCCTTGCCCAGACACTTCTCCAGCCCCACTCATCCCATCTGCCCATACCCCCCACACCTGGGGTGTCCCCCCCCACCCTACTCTTTCAGCTTCCGAGACCCCCAATGTGTGGGGGTGCCCCCCACCCTACTCATCCCCCTGCACAGACCCCCCCCTTCCAGGGCTGCTCCCCACCATACCCATCCCACCTGGCCATACCCCCTGGAGCTGAGGTGTCCCTCCACCTTAGTCTTGCCATCTTCCCAGACCCCCCTGCACATGAGGGTGCCCCCCACTCTACTCATATCATCTTCCCAGACACCCCTACACCGCAGGTACCCCTGTCCTACTCATCCCCCTGCCCAGACGCTCCTATACCTGGGGATGCCCCCCACCCTACTCATCCCACTTGCCTAGACCCCCTACATCTGGGGGTGCCCCCTACTCTAATCTTCCCATCTTTCCAGACCCCCCTACACCTGGGGGTGTCCCTCATCCTACTCATCCCACCTGCCCAGACTCTCTACGCTTCAGGGTGACCCCTGCCCTAGTCTTTCCACCTGCCCTGACATCCCAACATACCCAGGGGCAGCCCTCCTCACTGGTCCTGCTCATCCTACCTGACTGTGTCCCTCCTCCTCTGAAACACACCTGGGGGCTGCCACTCTCACCCACCCTACTCATTGCATCTGCCCAGGCTTCCTTGCTGGCCTTGCCCATCCCACCTGCTCAGACCACATCTCTCGACTCGCCTCGTGGCTGCCCTTCCTACTGGCCCTGCTCATCTCACCCTCCAATGCAGCTGAGGCTGCCCTCCTCAGTCCTCTTCAACCCACCAGCTGTGTGTGCCCTCCCTCGCCATGCCCCCAAGCACACCTGGGGCCTGTTCTGTCTCTGTCCTTCAGTCAAGTGCTGCTCAGCTGCCTGCCTTCCAAACACTCAGGTAATTGGGGTCTGCCTCCCCCTTGTTCCCAAAACAGCCCCACCTGGCTGTGACTACCCCCTCCCCTGCCTCCAAATACAGCTAGGGGTTGCTCAGCTCCTGCTGGTTCTGCTCAACCCACCCTACCCTGACCATGCAGTGAGTCGAGTCTTGCTCAACAGTCCCCTAAAACACACACATCTGGTAGCTGTCAGCAGGCCCTGCCCAGCACCCCTTGGGATTGCGTGCTGTATTAGTCCAAAGGCACTTCCTGCCAGCTGCCAGGCCTTGTCCAACACTCATCTTGGACTGCTTCTTATCTGCATTCCAAGCAGGGTCTTGTTCTGCTCCCACTTTAGACCAGTGACCTGCTTTTAAAGGTCATTTTCTGGATAACAAGGCCCGTTGTCCTCACTGCCATCACCACAGATACAGGGCACGTTATTTGCCTTCTCCCAGATAAGATGGCACTTTACAGATAACTGTGGAAAGTGGGAACATTTTTTTAGCCATTGTTTCTATGCTGCTAGTTAGCAAATGAATTTACCAGTTCAGTGCAACTGAAGCTTTCTGGGTGCTGCTCAATGGATTTCTGGACACAATGCAGCAGAGTACTGGAATGGACTTACAGGACTGGGCAAAAATGTCTCAGTCATCCCCTGTGGCAAGATGAGCCCTAAAATGATGTTTCTTATGTATTGTTTATGGCATGTAGCACCATAAAGACTATGCTTTTCATGAGTCTCCCTCCTCCCTCATTATGTGGCTAAAATTTGAGATTTAAGTAAGGTGAAAGTCAGTCCTTCTCAGTCTGACCCTATGTAGCTGACAGAAAACATCATTTGCATTCAATATAAAATACATTCAATATAAAATAATTCAGAGGCTTTACATGGTGCAAAATCACTTCAGTGCAAATCATGGGATTAGGTCAGAGGCTTACACTTTCTTGCATTTATTTTCCTCCCATTCTGTGAATTCCCCAGCTTTTAATTCGCCTGAATTATGCATGTCTGGCAGCCGCTGCTCTCCCCCTGGACCACTGTGCCTGTGGGAAGGGGGAACGTGGAGCTGGCTTGCTGGCTTTTGCAGGGGCAAGCCCTCTTGTCTATGCTTCCTTGCCAGGCCAGCAGCTCTCGGGCAGTCCAGGCCTGCCCATTTGTGGCACTTAGGTGTGCTTGCTTCCACCATTGTGCCATGTCACTCGCCCTTAGGGCCAGTCCTGAGCATGCGTTGATGGTGCACCATCCTCAAGGCAGTGTGCTGTGTCATGTCCATTTACGTCATGATTAAATGGTACTTGGGTGATGTCTGAATGGTCAGTTAACTGGTAATGTACTTCAACAGTCTGGAAAAGGATGCCTGCTTTTGTAGATTGCTTGGCTGTCTTGCAAGACCAAATGAAACAGTCTTAATTGTCATACGCACCATAACTTTACTGGGCCATTACAAGCAAGAAAAGTACTTCACACAGTCATCGCAAATCATTTAAAAAGTCAGTGTGAGGGTCAAGCTGGTCTCCCATGCTCATAGGCCAGTAGAGGGTTAGTGCAGGCAGGTGCCTTGAGAGGGGGGTGGGGTATGCGGGGCTGGGTCCAGGAACAGAATTGTTCATGCCGTGCAAAGATTGCTGTTGTCTATGGGAGTTTTGTTCCATTATGTTGTATAGCATCTTGTGTTTGCCTTCATAGGAGCTCCCTGACATCTTGGGGAATGTCCCTGTGTATCTTTTGGTCCATATGCACCTTCTGGTCCTCCTAAATTCCCTTCCAGTGTTTCTGGTTGTCTTCCAGAATCTGTTCTTTCCAATACCTCATTTGGTGGGCCCTGGACTCATAGGTTCAGAGCAGACCAGGGAACAGGTTCTTCCTTGCCCTTCCTCCTCCTCTCAAGGTCAGTTTTTCAGCAAGGGCAGAAGGCTTCAACTCCAGTTGAGGCCACTGGTAACAGCAGGCCAGACACACATTGTTAGATGTAGAGTTAGCAGATATGAAAGAAAGAGGAAAATCTCCCTTAAATTCCCCTAAAGATCTAAGTCAAAGTATGCACAGGATCAGACTTGTTCCCAGGTTGCTGACTTTAGGACAGGTTAGCAGCTCCTAGTGTGGTGACTTAATGGGTGGCACTTTCCAAAGTCTGAAGCCATGAGGAGTAGGGGGTAATAATTGGAGGGGTAGAGCTGTAAATGTTGCCAGACTGTGCAGGTAGTGAGGACCCTGGACAATATATGTCTCCTGTGGGTGCCCAGGCATCCTGGGATGACTCTGCCTTTTGCAGAGGAGTTTGCTGCATTATGGTGTGAGGTTTCCTACTATGATGGAAGCAACCCTGCTGGGAAGCATTCAGGCAACGCTTTGAGAACGGCTGCTTATAGATTTCATGGAGATGATGGCAGATGACTAATGAATGGGTGACCTGTGGTAGTGCGGGACTGGGGAAGAATAGGGCAGTTACCGCTGCCTCGCCTTCTAGGCCACCAGAGTGAAGTGCCCTAAGTCAGCCAGAAACACTGTGAACTTCCTTCTGTTCCCACTCTCAAGCACAGCATGGGGTAATTTGTTTTGGACCCGAACCAACGTACTCCATGTGTTGATATGCACAATATGTGTTTTCTATATACATTAACCTTAAATCAATCCTGTGGTCTGAAAGAGCAGTTCCCGAACTGCTCCCAGAATTTTTCAAATTTTCCATGATTCTCTTCCACTGTGCAAGGCATCAGTGTAAGGGGTGAAGAACGGTGGGTTACTCATCAGTAACTGTTCTTCTTTGAGATGGGCTGCTCAGATCCATTCAGTAATAGGTGTCTCCGTGCTGGAGCACCGGATTGGTCGAAAACTTTTGTCCCAGCCTGTCGGGAGAGGGTTGGCGGCTTCCACCCCTCGCGCCACCCATGGCTATATATACGGCTGCCTCCCGACCCCTCCTCGGTTCCTCGGAGTCACCAACTCCATGTGCGGGGATGGAGGGGAGAGACCTGAATGGATCCAAGCAGCCCATCTCGAAGAAGGACAGTTACTGGTGAGTACACTGTTCTTCTCTGAGCGCTGCTCGGATGCATTCAGTGATAGGTGACTACTAGCCATGCTGATGGATGGCGGGTAGAGTTGGCTCTTCAGCCTTAAGCATAGCAAAAACACCCCAGTTGGGAAGAGGCCCAGCGAGCAAGACTCTAACCAGGAGGTGAACTAGGCTCTTGGCGTGGCCCAGAAGAATCGATAACTGTGGGCCAACCCAAAGTTAGGGGTAGGTCCAACTCTGCCGAGGCAGATGTGTGAGGACAGGATGGACCAAGGTCATCATGGCGAAGATGAAGAACGCAACATGACAACGTAGGGTTGCTTTGGCTGCTATACTTAAGTGGTATAGCATGAGGAATGGGACCAGAGGATAAGTGTCTGGTCATAAGACTTTCCAGCGTGAACTGTAAGGAGACGCTGGAGTTCTGCGGGTACGGGATTAGCCGTAATGTCTGTAGCCCGCACAGGAAGCAAAAGAAGAAGGGAAAATTATCCCATGAACAGAGCACATCAGGCCCAAGCTGGGAGCCAAAGGGTCGCAGCCTAGCCATGACGGCTGTGGACTACGCAGACAGTCACCGGAGGAATAAAGCTTATCCCCTGGTCTGGCCACAACCATCTCCTGAAGGGGTCTGGGCTAAATTGCGTAGATGCATTGGGAAAAGAAGGGGGGGGGAACCCCGGGTTCAAACGAGAAGGGTCTGAGGAAGGCGCTTCGAGCCAGTAAACAAAAACCGAGGGCAAGAGAGGTGCAGTGAGCGGCGCATGGCATGTGGGCTGGAGAACCCTAAGCTAGTGTGCAAGTGCACGCTTCCAGCAGTGTATGAAACCGAAAACCGGGGTTGTTTAGGGTTTGGGGTTTTTTTTGAGGGGGTCCTCCAGGACACTAGCACTCCCAAGGCAGCATGATGGCCTTAGGTGGTGCTGATGGGTTGGTACCTATAAGCGCCTCAGTAGCATACGAGCTCATGGAGAGGGCTCGTCGTTTGGCCTGTAATCCCGTGGGGTTCCAGCATCACAAGGGTTGCCCGGATGCCAGGGGTATATGAAGAAGGAAAGAAGGGGAGGCAGGGAACAATGCAAACCGCTGCTTGGCCACGCCATCAGGGTGGCCCAAGGCTCGTAGAGATCCAGTAGTAGGAATATGATCTCGCATGCCTAGGGCACTGTCGGTGAAGAATCATGCTGCAGCTTCATTGCACTTACGTGCGTAGCAGGGACGAGGGCTGGTAGAGACAGAACTGCCCCCGAAGTACGGTTGTCATAGGAAGGATGAGTCACCTTCTGAGCACATAAGAAGTGGAGTTGCGAGTATAGTCTGGTCCCTCGAGGGAATGAGGGAAGTAACGGTCGTGGTAAGGCCATTCCTGAGCTCACATGGGGGTGGCTTACGGTTCAAACTTAGATCCCCAAGGCAGCAGGCTGGCGTGCACCTAAGGGGCAGAGCCCTCTGCCGGGATATGTGCGACTGAAGGACGGGGCTGGGTTGGGCAGGCACGAGCAGTTCGGTGGAGGGGCTTCCGTGCCCAGATTGCGGTATTTCACCGGCTATGTTGGGGGGCTGACGTTGCAGAAAAGGCGGGATCTGATGCGGGAGGCCCAGGATAAGTACTCCCACTGCTTTTCCTTGCCAAGGATAAACGCGACGTTGACTCCGGCCCCTTAAGTTCCCTGATCCGGAAAGTTTCGTGTTAGGTATGCTAGGTTTCTGCTTAGAGAGTGAAAAAGGAGGAAAGGAGGGGAGTATACGAGAAGGGCTTACCAGGCTTCTGGTAGGGTGGGCCCAAGGCGGGGACTCCCAGGATAGGGTGGCCACGGTTGCCCGCAAGGGAAAGGAGCTGTTGCAAGCCTCAGATTCTGCTAGAAGGGGAGGATATAGGATGGCAGGTTGGCCCGCCCTGCCTTTGCCTCCCCTGGAGGCTAAGGACCGCCATAATGAGTGAGATGCATCCTGCTTGGCGATTGGGGTAGTGGAGGTTCTCATCTAGCACAGAGGTGCCGAGAGTCTCAGTGGAGCTGGCCTAGCCAGCGTGTCAATGGTATGCTAGCGAGGGGAGGGGTTCCCTCTCAGACCCAGGAACATGCATGCATCCTACCTGATGTAGGGTTTTGGGGTGAGCAGGAGTGGTTCTGCATCCTTAGAGTGCTGTGCCTGCGCATGCTGGAGACTCTGCAGCAGTGGCTGGGGCTACTACGAGATGCGCTTCTCATTCCTATCAAGACCTGTCCTGTTGCTTACCAGCGCAGGGGTTGTCGGTCGAAGGGTACCTGAAAGAGGGGCAGGAGGGGCGGATCTACCATAAATGCCAGAGTGATGTCTAGGAGTGAACCTCGGTATAGATGTACCAACGGGCAGGGGGCTTGGTTGACATGGCACATGTTCCCCCAAGGTTGGGGAGAGTACATGGCCAGAATTAGTGTGCCCGAGTTCACAGTATCGAGAGAGGACAAAAGAGTCCCGGTAAATCCCAGTCCCCCCAAGAGGAGGGAAAGGACACCAACTGCCCACTCCAGGGATGGACTGGAGTCTTATTGCATCCCAGATATCTAGAAAATGGGGTGGCAGCCACATGGGCCGGCACCTTCCTTGCAGGCGCACTGAAGTCTTACTGCGTCCCGGATGTCTTGAGAGTGGGTGGGTGGCCAAATGGGCCGGCACCTTCCTTACAGGTGAGAGCATGTAGAGGTCTCAGCACCATAGCAACAGGATGCTGGGGTGGGGGGGGAAGGCATTGCCCTAAGAGGTTTATGGGGGGAGGAAGGGGCCAGGGAGGGAGGAGGCTGAAGTATTTGGCCTCACCTCTGGGGTCCCGCACGGTGCCCACCACCGATAGGGTTTGTGGAGGGAACAGGGTTTCCCCTCCAAAAGGCAGGTCAAGGACTGCCTGTTGTGCAATAGGGGGCACCCTAGCATCCCTGAGCCGGGCTACTCGGCGGATATTTACCGCCAAGGCCATAGTGCGGGCAGCAGTATCCACCGTGTCATGGGCCAAGAGGAGGAGGTCCTGGGACATTATCTGACCTTCCTCTAGAAAAGCATCATACTCCTCTCCTACGTTCCCTCTAATGTGCGCGGCAGCGTACATAAAAACCCCATGCCGTGCAGGATTTCGTCATTTCTGCACATGCAGCGGAGGAGGCAGCTCAGGCGTGAGGCCCGGGGTAGGGCTGGCCTGGCCTGGAGTGGGCTGAGGGTGCAGCCAAGTATCGCTGTGGGGGGGTGGGGGAAAGTCCCAGGGTCGGGTCCGGCTGGGCTGGTGGGCGGCGCAGACGGAGACCCAGAGGAGGCAGCAGCAGGCCCTGGGTCCAGCCAGGACAGCTGCACAGTGCGGCCGAGGCTCGGCCATGTGGAGAGGCCCAGGGTAGGGCTGGCCTGAAGTGGGCTGGGGGTGCAGCTGAGAATTGGCTGTGGGGGGTGGGAGGCGGGGGGAAGCCCCAGGGTCAGGCCGGGCGGGGAGTGCAGCCAGAGGAAGCGGCAGGTCCCCAACAGGCAAGCTGCCGAGCGGGGGATCTTCCCTCGGCCGCTGGGGATTGGAGGCGGTCACATGCACACACCGTCCAACCACAGCCCAGCACAGCTCAGGGCTTTAAGCACAGCTCAGGAAAGATTGGGGTTTTTCACTAAGAGTTCAGGTATTCCTTGAATGTGAAAGGTGTTTTCAGAAGGTGTGCTGGGTAGCTCAGTTGCTAAAGTAATTACTTTTTAACCTTGGGATTGTGAGTTCAAGACCTCTGAAAGGCACTTTTATTTTGGGCCCTTGCTCCCTACAAAACAGCTAAATTGGGGAGAAAGAAATAAGGATACTAATAAAATGAAGGAAAATAAAGTCTACCATAAATAAAATTACTGAGGGGGACCAATTAAATAAAACCACTAAAGGGGCAGGCTTGAACTGGACAGAAACAATTTAGGACTTTTTTTAACTGTAAAAATGGGCTGCTATGGAAAATGAAAAATGAGAAGTGAGTTAACAGTTTTTTTCTTTTTTTTTAAACTTGTTTAGGTACTTTTGAAGTTTACATTTTGAAAATTTAGTTTTTTAACTTTAGTCTCTTGAACATTAATGAAAGGGTCATGAAAAATTTTCATTTAGTGAAAAAAACAGTTTTTGGCAAAATAAAACATGTTGGTAATTTTCTTTATTTTAAAATAATTTAGAAAACACATGACTTTGTGCAGTTTTAATACTGCATTCATTAATCGTTACCCATTTTCCATGACATAATATGGTAATAACAGTTATATTAATACTAGGTAGTTCTCCATGTGTCCTCCTTTTCGTACTTCCCTATTCCTTCTGTGCCCTGGTATCTGGTAACCCAACCCAGACACCATGTGTCGCACACAAACCTTACTATGTTATGTGTCCTGTTCTGTGTCCAGGGGGAAGCATGTGTTCATGGTGACATTACAGAGCCTGGCTCTTTAGTTCAAGCTGTGGAACCTCATGCTCAGAGCTTTGGATGTTCCTGGTTCAGTCCCTGGTGCTTTGGACAAGAAATGTGACAGCTAGGATTGAGATTGAATATGACTTTAGTCTTGGGCTATTTGAAAGCTGTGAATTAGTTTCTTTGGATTGTAGAGCATTTTGGGTAAATGCTAGGTAACTTAGGTGTTTCTTTTTCTTAATACAAAACAACTCTAAATAACAGCTTTTATTAGTTTTTCATTGAGCTAGATTTTTCAGTAAGTTTTGTCTCATGAGTGTGCACAAATTTTATTCAGAAAAAGTTTTGCACATGGGTTGAAAATTTTGCACACAAGCCGCCGCCAAACCTTAGAGGGAACATTGCTCCTCTCTAGCCTCTGGTGGGAGCAAGCGTCGGAATTTCGTGACCGACTCCCACACATCCAGCAAATATCTGCTGGTCAGGGCTTGGTTATTTGCCATTCGTAGCTGGAAGGCTGAAGAGGAGTAGATCTTACGGCCCAAGAGGTCTAGTTCCCTGGCTTCCCTGGAAGACGGGAGGGGGTCACTAGGGGGCCTCACCCAGGCCTAGAGCCATTTGCACTACGTCCCTTGGGGGAACCCGATGATTAGGAAGGGAAGGGAAGTCTGACTCAGGGACCTGGTACTTAACATTCGCCGTGTCCGGAACGGGAGTAATAGAGCTTGGACTCTGCCACCAGGAGGACGTGAGGTCCCAGACGCTTGGGTGGAGTGGGACTGTCAGGGATTCTGCTGAGGCAAAGGCCGGGTGGGTGTCTGGAGGGGGTGTTCAGAGGGGGACTGAAGGGTTGTACCTCCATCCCTAAATGGGCTGTAGCCCGGTGCAGCAAATCAAAGTGCACCGATAGGTTCCCCGTATAGGAGCCCGGTGCTGGCAACAGAGTGGTACCGGGACCTCATTGAGAGGAAGAGGGAGTATCCCTGGGGGACCATTCCTGTGGGTGGAAGTGGAATGGCGATGGTGCTGAAGTGCGGTGCCGAGGTCGCTTGGAGCCCCTCAATGGCCCCTCCTCTGGGCTGAGAGCGGGGGAAGGAGTGCGAGACTCCAGGGGCGGTACTGGCAACGGCAAGCTGATGTGTTGCCGTGGGGATAGTCCTACGGTACTGGGGCCCAATGGAGTGGAAGACGGAGGGCTGTATGGTGAGGGAGAGCAACGCCCATGGTGGACCCAGGCCTCAGAAGTGAAGGCCGACTTGCTCCTTCTAGCTGGGATTGGGGCAGGTGGTGTGAGGAGCAGGAGGAGGGCTCAAGCGGCATCCACTGCTTCAGGAGTTGTTGGCACAAGGAGTGACTCTGAGTGGGCCTGTGGTGAGTCCTCACCTGGGGAAGGGGGATTGCCTGGTTGGGAGGTCTCGCGCTCTGTCGGTACAGGGGTGTACCAAGTCTGTGGTGCCGAGGGTGACTGTGGCTGGTGCTGGGGTGAACTCGGCACCAGTGATGCCGGACTGTACTGGGCTAACGGCGCTGGAGACGTAGGCAATTGGCGCCGGGGTGATCTGGGTGCTGGTGGTACTGGACGATGCCGGGTTGGTGCTGAGGTGCTGGAGTCGACACCGAGGTTGTGCAGCAGCTGCCACCGGTGGTACGGTGCTGTGGGGGTCCAGTGCAGAGCTGGGTCTTGGCACCAGGCGGGAACCTGAAGCCTCGGGCGGAGAGTGCCAACCCTGCTCTGAGGCTAGGGAACGGCACCGTTGTTCCCTCTCCTTGATAGTCCTAGGTTTAAAGGAGAGACATAGGGAACAGGTTGAGACCAGGTGGTCTGTGCCTAGGCACCGTAGGCACTTCCCGTGGGGATTGTCCCAGGGAAGGCCTTGCTGCAGTCAGAGCAGGGTTTGAACCCTGGCATATCTAGTGGTGAATGATGTTCCGGCCTGATGATGGAAGGCTCCTGTGGTGGAACTATGTCCACAGATTTGCTCCCAGTTGGGCGAAAAGCTCATGAAAGGACAGGCTGCTTGCGTTCGCAAGGAGCGGATGTTTCAGATCCAATGCACAAGGTGGAAGAAATGAGGGGAGGCGGCCGTATATATAGCCATGAGGGGCGGAGGCCACCTACCCTCTTCTGACAGGCTGGGACAAAAGTTTTTCGACCAATCCGGTGCTCCGGCATGGAGACACGTATTACTGAATGCATCCGAGCAGCGCTCGAAGAAGAATTCTCTTTGCTCACCCTGGCTAAAGCATGCAGTTGGGAATGCTCATGTGTTGCTCACAGTTTTTGCCTGTGACAGACAGCACAGTTCAATAAAGTGGCAGTGTGAAGGTCAGTTCCTTTTTCCTGCTCTCCTTTGTTCAGCAGCTATTTTGAAAGGGGAGGAGTTTCAACACCTGCGAACAATGTTTTAAAGAGTCCATGAATTAAACACTCAAACTCAGTTTTTTTCCACTTCTGCAATGGGTTCTTCATCTGGGTTCATCACTCCATTGAGTTTGCTCCATTGCACCCTCTCCTTGATGAGCCCTTCATCGTTGAGCACTGCAAGGGATCCAGTGATGGGGGCAGCCTCCTTTGCCTTTTGGTAGGCCTGCTTCAGCTCCTTCCCCTTTGTTGGGCATTGCAGCTCATCTGGTCAGACCCCCACTACTGCATCCCCTTTGCAAGGTCTTTTGTTTCTGTGGTTCTTTGGCAGATTGCACAGCCCCTTCTCTGCAATAGCTGAGGAGATCCAGGACTTCTTTCCCCAGCCCAGCGGCCCTTCGAGGGTTAGCCAGAGTGTTGCAAGGAGCCAGCCCTGTGTGCTTGCGACAGTGAGCTAGCAAGAAGAGAAACATTTCGAAACCAGCTGGGGACTTCTGAAGGGGGTTGTGCTTCTTGCCATGCTGGCCCCAGGGCAGGAGAATTCAGAACAGTGACCAGAGTGGTCTTTGTTAGTGGAACAGGGGCATCATGGGACTTGCTGCAGGACTGTTTTTGCTGGTATGGGCGGTGCAGCAATCAGACGTTCCACTGGTGGACCTGTGCTGACAGAAGGTTTATGTCTGTCAGGACGGTGCTCAGGGCTTAAGATTTGAGAGGACATGCATGCAAAAAATGTACCAAAACCAAAACCGGTTTTGCTAGTAAAACTTTGCACTGTAGTCCTGGCACCTGCTCTTCCCTGCATAGCTTATGTCCACAGCTAGGTCCATCCCCTGCTGGTGTGGCAGGCCCTTTCCCTGACCCAGGGTCTCCTGCCTCCCTGCCCACTGCCCATCTTGCTCTTGCAACTGCTGCTAGTTGGTCTTGTATCCGCCATTGGGGTGTTACTTGTTAGCTCTGTGTTCTTGAGGAATCAAAGCGTAGTATCTAGCCTCTGTGACTTACCCCCGCACATCACCCGCCCAACCTCTGCTTGAACAGGAAACCAAGAATAATGAAAAGGCAGTGGGAGACATCCTTAACCACTCACATCCAAAATCCATTAGTACTCTAAATGGTGCTTCATTTGCATCTAGTATGGAGAGCCAAACTCCAAAGCAGGAATTGCACTGAACTCTGGGATTGAAGAAGCAGGGAAGCATTGTGTGATGGGGGATCTCACACCGAGGTTAACAAGCTCGGCAGTTACCAGACCATTCTACCCATAGATATGCTAATTGATACCCAAAATACTGAATCTACTTGATTGTATTATGAGCTTCCCTGAACCATTACCACCCCAGCCAGGAATGTGAATTGTCCACTTAAACAAGTAATTATTTACCTCAAAACAACCCTCATGTTCTGCCTTGAACCGATTGTTCTTTGTGGAGCACTGCTCCCATCATTCAGTTCTAGGTGTCTACGTGCCGCAGCACACAATTGACCAGAAACTTTTTGCCCTAGCCTGTCAAAGCAGGGTTGGTGGCCAATGCCCCCTCTGATGCTGTCGTGGCTATCTATGGCCCCGACCCTGATCCTCCTTGGTTCCTTTTTCCACCCTCAGCGAGTTACAGAACAGCCTGCTCCTTGCGCTAATGCAAGTGCCTATCTGTTCTGCTTTGTTTATGAGCCATCCATTTGCATTCGAAGATCTGTTCATAGCCATAATCTTGCTATGACCTGGTGCTCCTACTGAGTCTTCACAACCAGAGCTGGAACGCTGCTCCCAACCACTGCCCTCCATGCCAGGGTTCAAACCCTGTGTGAGTTGCAGCAGGGCCTTCTTAAGGGACAATCCCCACAAGAAGTGCCTTAAATGCCTCGGTGAACCTCACCCGGCAAGTATATGCTCGATCTGTCGGTCCTTCAAACGAGGACCTTGAAAGACAGAGCAGAGGTGCCATGCATTGGCCATGGAGCAAGCACTGTGGCTTAGCCCCAGTACATTGGGGACTTCTGCAGAGCTGCCAGCACCACGTGCAAAGACAGCACTGGTGCCCTCTTGGCGCCGCTCCCCAGAGGACCACAAGAAACTGGGCTTGGTGCCAACTTCAGCACTGAAGTGCTGGCGCTGCTTCAGCTCTTCCCAGCTAACCCCCTCTTGGGGACAAGGCTTGGAGTCCATCCCGGTGCTGTCCACACTGGAGGCCTTTGAAGCTGTGAAGGCTCTTTTGCCCCTGCCCACTCCCATGCTGCCTCGGCCATTGAAGCCGAGAGGGGAACCTACTTTCCTCTCGGGGAAATGGACTGCTCCAGAGAGGTGCTGGTCACCACCTACCCTAGTGCTGCAAGCTTCCCTGCACCACACGGCACTGGAGCTTGAAGAGGTCCCGGGTTCCTCCCCTTCCCTGGAGGCCTCTGTCTTCCCTGGCACTGAGCCAGGTCACAAGCCCAAGCACCCTCGTAGGTGCTCCTGTTCTCCACCTTGGTGCCTTACTGTGTCACCAGTGCCATGCACCCTGGCACCAGCGGTATAAAAAAACGTCTTCATGGTGCTGACCTCGCCAACCCAGCATCAAGAGAGAACCCATTCCCCAAGTCTCCAAGAACTGAACCTTGCTCACCCACCCATCCCAGCCGCGGGCAAGACTGGCCTGCACATGAAGGGCCTCTGGCACTGGCCCTTCCCTGGTACCACCCTCACAGCTGGCGTCCTTTGCCCGGAGCCCTCCCACGACCCCGTTGAGCTGAGGAGCAGCTCCCCGAGGTCACAACTGTCCTCATCCCTGGATGAAACTGGGAATCCCTGGCCATGGTTGTACCCCATGAAAGATCTGAGCACCTGCTATGACTTCCTCTGCTGGATAATGGCACACTTGGGCTTGAAGGTGGAGCCCCTCAGGGGGGATCTGGACCCCGTTTTTGACCTGGGGTTTGCGGCTTCACCAGCTGCAGTTTCAGTGCCTCTGCACAATAGCATGCACAACCTCATCAGGGCATGTTGTCAAACCCCCTGCCTCCATCCCGCCAGTCTCTGAGGTGGCTGGTCATATATACCATGTTCCTCCAGAGAGCTTTCCATTCCTGGTGGATCACCTGGTACCGAGCTCCCAGGTGATAGAGGCCACCTACAGACGGGAGGAGCAGGATGATCCAGATGCATCTCCAAGGTCTAGGGAGGTTAGGAGGCTCAACCTGGCCAGCTCCAGGGGTCTGGGGTGGCATCTAGGATGAGTGATAATTTACTTCTTTTGGGTCAGGCCAGGTCTGATCAGCTTCCCCTCCCCTCCCCCAGACTGCCACAAGGAGCGAATGTGGCGCACACAGCAAGGAAAGCTGATGCAATCAATGTGCTGGAGGTGACCTAATGATGTTTCCTGTCTCTCAGATAGGTCTCATCAGTTACCAAGCGGCTGCTAGAGGGCAGATGTCCACACACAGGAGGATACTTTAGTCTGGTGAATATGCCCTGTTCTGTCAGTATGCTGCAAGCTCTGTTCCAAAGAACTTAGACCTCTGTCTCCAGGTGTGTGCGTGTGTCTGGGTTTGCATTTGGGTGGCAGCTCTAGATTGCTGAGGGTGTCCCTGCTGCTGCTAGCTCTGGAGTTGCACATCTCCTTCCTCTTGAGAATGGTTTATGTTTATGGTTTATGTATGGTTAATGTTTCTCTATTTTTTCCCTCTCTTAATTAGGCCTGTCAGTGCCAACATTATTTGCACACCTTCTCGCCTGGTTGACTGTAGAGGGCTTGTCAGTAGATCTCACTACCTGTGCGTGTGCTCATGTATCAGCAACGGCATGACTTCTGAGGTATCCTCTGGCTCAGGCTAACTTTGCTGGGTACTTGTTACTGTTTCCTAAGCCCAGGAATGGAGCTGTGGCAGCATGGTGAGTTCATCCAACTTCAGTGTTGATTCTGCAAAATGCCTCTATGTCCTTGCCTGAAAAGTCTTAAATCCTCGCTCATCAGTGACTGGCTGAAGATCTCCTGCAATTTCCAAAGGGATAGCCGTGTTAGTCTAGTCCAGCAAAAAAAACAAAAAAAACACCACACCAAGGAGTCGTGTGGCACTTTAAGACTAACAGATTTATTTTTCAATGAGCTTTCATGGGAGAAAATCCCACTTCATCAGATGCTTTGAAGATGGGGGAACTTACAGAATGGAATGAAAAGAAATGCAAGGGGGTGTAAAACATAGGATCAGATCATACAGTGACAGCAAATCAGACCAGTTGTTAGGTTCAAACCCTGAAGTCAAATTACCTTTTGTAATGGGAAAAGAACCCATAGTCTCGATTCAATCCTGCTTTTAAAGAATTTAATTTGCATATTAATTCAAGCTCAGCTGTTTCTCTTTGAAGTCTTGTTGTCCCAGTCACATCTCTGATGACGGTTGTTAACAAATCATTTATCGAGTGATTAGAAAGATGGAAGTGCTCAACAACTTTTTTTTTTGTTTTGTCTTTACCTACGCTACATTGATGACATCTTCATCATCTGGACCCATGGCAGGGATGCTCTTGAAGATTTTCATAGAGATTTCAACAATTTCCACTCCAAAATCAAATTGAACCTGGAACACTCCACACAGGAGATCCACTTTCTCGACACTACAGTACAAATCAGGGATAGACACATCAACACCACCCTGTACCGAAAACCTACTGATTGGTATAGTTACCTACATCCCTTGAGCTTCCATCTAAACACACCACACAATCCATTGTCTACAGCCAAGCCCTAAGATATAACTGCATCTGCTCTGATCCCTCAGACAGAGACAGACATCTTGAGGATCTCTATCAAGCATTCTTGAAACTACAGTACCCACCTGGGGAAGTAAGAAAACATATTGACAGAGCTAGATGGGTTCCCCAAAGTCATCTACTACAGGAGAGGCCCAAGAAAGAAAACAACAAAACACCACTAGTCACCACATGTAATCCTCAAGTCAGACCTCTGCAAAAGATTATTAAGGACCTACAGCCTATTCTAAAAGATGATGCCTCACTCTCTCAAGCTTTGGGAGACAGACCTCTCCTTGCCTACAGACAACCACCCAATCTTAAACAGATACTCACGAGCAACTACAGATCTAACAACAGAAGCATTGAAGCAGGCACACACCCCTGCAACAAACCACGCTGCCAAGTCTGCCCACATATCTGCACAATAGATACCATCATAGGTCCTAATCAAGCCTGCTACTCCGTCAAAGGCTCATTTACCTGCTTATCTACTAATGTGATCTATGCCATCATGTGCCAGAAATGCCCCAACACCTTATGCATTGGACAAACAGGATGATGCCTGCGCAAAAAGAATAAATGAACATAGAGCTGTTATCAGAAATCACAAAACAAAAAAAACCAGTTGCTGAGCACTTCCATCTTTCTAATCACTCGATAAATGATTTGTTAACGACCGTTGCCAGAGATGCGACTGGGACATCAAGACTTCAAAGAGAAATGGCTGAACTCGAATTAATATGCAAATTAATTCTGTGAAGGCAGGATTGAATCGAGACTATGGGTTCTTTTCCCATTACAAAAGGTATTTTGACTTCAGGCTTCCCAGGGTTTGAACCTAACAACTGGTCTGATTTGCTGTCACTGTATGACCTGATCCTATGTTTTACACCCCCTTGCATTCATTTTCATTCCATTCTGCAAGTTCCCCCATCTCTGAAGCATCTGACGAAGTGGGATTTTCTCCTATGAAAGTTCATGTGAAAAATAAATCTGTTAGGCTGTGTCCACACATACATCCTTATTTCGAAATAAGTTAATTCAAATTAACAGTTTGTTAAGTCGAATTAAGGGAAAGCCTGCTTTCGAAATAGCCGTCGTTTCTAAATGGTTATTTCAAAACAAGGCTGTTCAGACACGTTGTTTCGAAACAATGGTGTTGTTTTGAAACAACATGTCCGAATGCGGTTGTTTTGAAACAACCGTTTCGAAACAATGGCTATTTTGATTAGATGCGAGGTTTAATGGTTTCAAAATAACGGTGCGTCGTGTGGACATGCCGCTTCTTATAGCCTGTGTGGACTTACCCATAGTCTTTAAGTGCCACACAACTCCTTGTTTTTTTTCATCAAGGCAAGCTATCATTAGGATCTGTGCTCATCTGAAATGCAGATTTCACCATTCTCTGCCCATCACCTTCACACTGACATGCTAAAAAAGGAGGAGCAAGCAATAGACAGCACAACAGCAGGAACTTTTCCAGTGGCCTCAGCTTTTAATTCCTCAGTGTGGCCATTTATTTTGCCATTTTTTAATTTTGTGAAATACTGCCTTTTCTTTTCTTTTTTTACCTGTTCTCTTGCCTTTTCCTTTGACTTTGTGACAATTTTTACTTGGACTTTTTTTTAGCTCAGGTTACCAGGTAGGCCCATATGGGCTGCTACATCTAAATACAGTGCTTCCTTTAGGCAATCATTATACCTGTGTGTGATGTCTGTGCTGTATATCTGTCTTTTGATAAGTAATTTTTTAGCTTCTTTTGTATTTACTATTTAATATTTTTGAGGGGGCCAGAGTCTTATAAATGTGAGTACTTCAGAGAATTTCACTGAAATTTGGTGTTTTTCATTTGTAGCTACACACTAGAAACCTCCATTTCACTTATTTTTATTTATTATAATTATTTGTTTTAAATGTCTCTAGTGCACATAAACCCAAGCCTATATGAAAAATTTGTAAAATTTGACTGCCAAAATTTAAAATGTGATATTTTAGTTATTTTTGAGCCATCATTAATGTTACCACTTCTTATTTATTAATTAATGCTCACACTTTTTAAAAAAAAATTAAAATGTTCACTTTAACTTTGTAGTTCAACATTAACTGATTTGTGTTAAGTGAAAGATGATCAACTTACAAGCTTCATGATGGGAAGATCTTTAAAAATATCATACCCAAGAATAATTTACGACTTCCATAGGGATAATCATGTTCATTTGGTTCAACAAAACAAACAAGGAGTCCTGGGGGGTGGTATGGGGCAGTTAAGGGTAGAGGGGGGACTTGGGCCACAGGGAAGATAACAGTGGGAGCTGATAGGCTCCACAATGGGCCTTCACCTAGGGCCCTCAATTGCCTAAGGCCGCCTCTGCAAGGGGGGGCAAACACCCCTTGCATTACATGATTGACAGTGGGCTACATTAGCCACTCTCCACATTCTGGATGGGCATGAGGCAACACTGGGCAGCCATCATTCTGTGTTAACAGTGATTTTGAGTAGCTGTGTTAGTCTCTTTCAGCAAAACAAACAAGGAGTCTTGTGGCACTTTTAAAGACTAACAAATTTATCACATGATCTTTCATGGGAGATAATCCCACTTTGTCAGACCCATCTTCAAAGCATCTGACAAAGTGGGATTTTCTCCCACAAAAGCTCATGTGATAAATAAATTTGTTAGTCCTTAAAAGTGCAACAAGACCCAATGTTTGTTTTGGGCACTTAATTTCCTTGTTTTTTAAATAAATAAGTTCTCAGGCCATCCATGAACTGCAACCCAAGTCTCCCCTCTCTAGCCTCTGGTTTGTTGACACAGATTATCCTGGCGAGAGAGGTCACTGGCTGCCAAAATCAAGATATCAGTATCTCAACCTGGGCACCCAGACTTCGGGGACAACTGACAATTTGAGCTTTAGTCGCTCTGTGCCTCACTTCTCCCATCTGTAAAGTTGGGCTGATATGTCCCACAGGGGTGGTGTAAAGACATATCTGGTACCGTGTCTGAAGCACTCAGATACAGTAGGTATGGCACCACAAAATTGCCCAAGAGTGAATAAATAATTTTGTAGCCAATGCAGATGTGGATGGGTTGTGATGAATAAGACCTAGGACACCTACTGAACGAGGAAGACAGAAAAAAATGTTGAGTAACTTACCATTCTTTGGCAGACCCAGGGGTCCCGTGGAAAATAACAGAATGTGATCATATAATTGCAGAACTGCTAATGCTCCTTGCATACCAGGAGTCTGAATTAAGGCTGCACAGATGACATTCTTTCTGTCATTTCCGGACTTGTGCAAGCATGATCATCTTAATAATGGTCAGTTTTAATGTAGGATTACCCCTTCCTGAACCGTGCAGCCAGCCAAAGGGGTATTTTCTTTGAGGTAGTCGTGTTTCTTTGCAAAGATGTACAAATTCCTGCTTCTCTGCATGTAGGAGGAACCAGAAACCAGGAGTAACTTCTTTGCTTATTTCAAAGGGGCAGCTGTGTTAGTCTACTGCAGTAAAACAAACAAGAAGTCCTGTGGCACTTAAAGACTAACAAATTGATTTACTGCATGAGCTTTTGTGGGAGAAAATCCCACTTTGCCGCACACTTTGAGGAAGTTGGATTTTCTCCCACGAAAGCTTATGCAATAAATCAATTTGTTAGTCTTTTAAGTGCCACAGGACTCCTTGTTTGTTTCTTTGCTTATAGCTCCAAGCCTCTTTAGCCATCACCACTCAACTCTCAAACTTTGTCCAAAATCACACGCTGTGCTTGTCCTGGCTGTCTGCCAGCCTTCCTCCAGCCTTGCCTGGCCCTCCCCCTTGAACTCCCTCTTACACATGCTAACAGGTCCCCCGGTCACCACCCCACAGTGCTGTAACTAGCCATTTTGGTGCCTGGGGCGTCTCCCACTCAGAAGCACCCCTTACAATGATTGGTGCCTAGAGCAAGCGGCATGGAACGCACCCTTTGATAGAGTGGCTCAGTGACGCCACTCTGGTGGGGCCAGGGCAAAGCCCTGTTTGGCCCACCCTAGTTATGGCCCTGCAGCCCCAGCTCCTATATTTTAAAACCCTGAGATTCCAGGATTCAGTTTTGACCCAGAATTTTCACATCTATGACTTAGAATCTCCTCACTATGATGGCACACGATTTCCATTCATTCATTTCTGCCCTCCCAACTGCCTAGGAAATGACCTTCCTTCTTCTAGAACTGAGATCATGTTTTTGGCTTCAGGGGCTGCCCATGTTGCAGACCCTTAAGAATGGAACCACTGATTTCCTTGGCCTTTCACTCTCTGCCCAACAAGGAGACAGAATGAGAAGTACTTCCATTCCTTTACAGTTATTATCAAGCAGACTCGATCATGCTCCTATCATGCTCCAACTTTGAGTATGGCTCCTCCACCTAAACATCTGCCCAGCCTAGCCCATTTTATGCAGGCTACAGTTTCCACCCTTGATTTCATTTGCACCTCCAGGGCTGTACCTCCAGGTTTATAAGTCAGCGCAGCAGCAGATCGTGTTGTCCACCTTCACCAGGACCACCAAGAGCTTATCCAACACATTGAAGTCTCCCAGGAGGCATACATATGTCATGATGACTGAAAACACCATGCCACACCAGCCCAGTCTGTAGCAGATAAGGTCTGATTATCCTCCACCAGCTCTGTGAGTAGAAGAAGATAAGGTCTGCTTATCCTCCATCAGCTCTTTGTGCAGAAGATAAGGTCTGGTTATCCTCCAAGTGTCTAATATCCACCCAAATGTCAGCCAAATTGGATATAAACCCAGTAGGATTTAGATTCAAATTGGCAGAATCCTTGAGGGTCCACCTGGTTTTCCATAGGTCTGAAACTTGACATGAAGAATCCCTTTCCTGGCTCCTCTGCTCCACCACTTTCCTCATTTGCCTTGGTTTCTGGCTCTTGGCTGGGCTACAACTCTTGGCTTCTTTCCTGGACCTGCCATATCTAGATTCAGCTGTAAGTAGTAGGTTGATATCTTGCACCAACCACTAGGCCAGGTTGCCCATGATTTGGTCACTGACACCCAGGGATCTTGAAAAGTGAGTTTTGGGGAGTATTGACCATTACAGCAGTGGAGATATGACTGCAGGTTTTGCATCAGTCTGATGCTGTGTCTGTGGGGAGCTTGCTTCTGATGATGAGCTGGAAGAAGTCGGGGGGGGGTATTTGAAGGCTGGTGGAGGGGGCTCAGGAGAGATCTCTTTCAGGATGGGGCCCCCATCAAGCTTGGGTTGTCACCATTTGATGATACCTCGTAGGGGTTCCAGTGTAGGGTGGTAGGTGATAATTTGGACTGTGCACTCAAAGACAGCCCCCCCCCATTCCTGTAGTTCTGAAGCAGATACTCTTGGTGCATTTGAGGAGCCTGATCCATGGTATAACTGTAGTTACTTGATGGCTATATTTGCCATAGGCTGTTTGGATTACCGCGGATGCACTCAGCACTGGAAGGAGATTTTCCCTCCACGTTAAAACAAATATGAACGTAAAACATGAATAACACTAGCCCCAAGGGTGCAGGACAACCTTTGTTCTGTGGCACCCAGTGAGGTTTGCCAGAGGTGCAAAAATCCATGTCGCAGGCTCCATTCTCAGGAGCTGGGCAAGGGGCAATAGTTGGATAGTGAGGTTAGACCAGGCAGTTTCACTTTATCTGTGCTCAATGTCACTAGCTGCTTCCACTGCCCTGGAACTGGGCTGTTATGTTTGGGTTTGCAAAACTGGCTACCTTTAAAATAAAATTATTAAAGTCCTGTTCCCCTCTTCAATTTTACAAAGCCTAGCTCATGGCTCCGTGCCTTTCGACTGTACATCTTTGCAGTGAAGCTGGATGGTGGCGAGACTGCCCAGCAAGTGTGAACAGCAGGAAACATTTCTAGGGGATTAAAGCAGGGAGCTGCTGGCTTAAATTACACCTGTCTTTTCAGAGAGAGAAAATCAACTGGCCAAATCCTCCTCAATCTCATCCATGCAGAGTTGTAAGGTGTTTGATGTAGCATCTTTAGAAGTCGATGGAAGCTGCCCCGTGAGTCCCACTCAGTAAATGCCACTAACAATGGGTTTTCAGTGAGATGATGTTTTCCTTAGATTCTAGGAATTTGCTCTTTTTCAGGTCACTGAAACTCATGGAAGTCAATGGGAATCCTTCTGAGGGCTTAGGAGCAGGCCCATAAAGATTTGCTGCTGAAGATCAAATTTGTGACTAAAGAGAAGCTGCTGAGATCAAATTAATTTGAAAATTTGATTGCATTGCTGCAGGGCTTAATAGGAACTTTGGATTTTTCTCTCATTCCAAGAGGTGATTTGACATCGCCTTCCTCTATGTGCTGTCTCCCAGTGTTTGAATCTTTACAACTGCTTTGATTTGCTGTTACAGTGTGACCTGTTCCCATGACTTACACTTCCCTGCATTTATTTCCTCCCATTCTGCAAGTTCCTCCATGTTCAAAGCGTGTGACGAAGTGGGATTTTCTCCCGCAAAAGTTCATGCAATAAATAAATTTGTTAGTCTTTAAGTGCCACAGGACTTCCTGCTTGTTTTAAAGCCCTCTGAAGGTGATGTAACCCATCTGCCAGGGTGGGCTGGCAGGAGAAGGGCCGGGTACCATATCTAGGGGTTGCCCAATAGTATAACACCACTAGTCGGTTCGAGCCCCCACCCAGATTTCTGGGGAATCCTGCATTATTCCCTGGGCACCCCAAAGGGGTAAGGCATCCCCACTCGCAAGCATGAGTCCGAGTGTAGTAAATGGAGCTTTTAATAACAGTGAGACAAAAATGCAAAAGGCGAAATAACAGAGATCAGCACTAATCTAGGAAACTTAGTATAGAGCAAAGTTCCCAATAACCCACACCGCATAACAGAACATACAAACTTAATGGCAAAACTGGCACTGATCTGGAGAATCAGTGCTAACTAGGCTCCCAACCAACCCTAAGGTACGTAGGGAGTGTCTTTTATGCCAGCTGTCCACTGATGCCATCTACCGGTCACTCACTCCATCCTCTAGAACCGGTCCACCAGTGCCACCCTCCAGTCCCTCATGTTGCCCAGCTTGCTGCTGGCCACTCTTGCTGTCCTCTGGCTCCGCCCGCTGTCCGCTGGTGCTGCCCTCCAGTCCCTCGTGTCACCCAGCTCGCTGCTGGCTGCTCTCGCTGTCCTCTGGCTCTGTCTGCTGACACTGCCTTCCAGTCCCTCATGTCACCCAGCTTGCTGCTCTTGCCATACTCTGGCTCTGCCTGCTGTCTGCCAACACTGCCCTCTGGCCCCTTGTGTTGGCCAGCTCGCTGCTTTCACCATTCACCAGCTTCATCCCATTGCTTCTTTTCAGCTAAGGGAGAAAGAATTCTCCCTAGCTCAGTGATTATCAGCTCTGTTAGTCTTTAGCAGCTGGTTAATTCATCTGCTTCCATAACAAAGAACAGAAGATGCAAGAGAGGAGAGGGGCAAAGTGCCCCAGGCATTGCTTCAACAGAAACAATGCTGACCCCCCCCCCCGCCCTTTCTATTTTTCAGTCTTTCAGGCTAAAACATGCAGGAGCCTTTCTTACAAATCTTTTTCTAAGTAAGGATGGCTTTTACCCTTTAACTAACCTAGACAGATTTGAAACAAACAGGCAGTAGCAGTTTACACAAGGACACTATTTCATATTTCCCTTTAGTAGAATTACAGATATTGATAGATTTGTGAGAAAAGTAACCCCAATACTATTAGCCACTATGCTTTGCCCAAGTGCATCCAGTATGCTAATCAGCTAATTGTGCTCCTTGTATCCACGCTAATACAGGTCCCATGCAGATTACTTGCTCCCCCCTGTCAGTTCAGAAGCTGTTACGCACAGCTTCTAAGCCTGCCTTACACCAGTGAAAGTGAAAGTGGAGCTAGGACAGGAAAGTGCTACAGCATAAACCCATAAAAAACAGAAGGAAGGAACCTACCTCCTCCATCCAACCCGAGACTGACAATCTCTCTGTTCCATTCATGTCACATTTGCACATAAGCTTTTTGTAAAGATAAGGAAAGAGAAACCCTCTGCTACCTTATTACATCCCAGAAAGCTCCAGTGAACCCCTCTGTAACATGGTACAACCTCTAACGTTGATGGAGTTATGCTAGTAGAAAGGGAATTTTCCAAGCATTGTTTATGCCTCTTCTCACAGGAGAATATGCTATACCACCAACTTAGGTGCTTGTAGTGGGGAAGGGGTGTGGAAATAACACGTATGACTACATCACATGCCCCTTTTCCCTGCTCCTCAGCTCAACTCTTTACTGAAGCACAGTTCTGCCTATAAAGAAGGCATTAGATGGGCTAGTGTATGCCTGAATGTAGCTAATGGTTACTGCTCAGCTCCAAAGAAAGAGGATTGTACAGTTTCGTGGTAAAGAACCATTTAACACAAGCAAATATTATAAACCTTATTTGGAACACTGACAAATCATTTTAAAATAAAAGCTATTAAACACATTTGCCCCCCCCCCCAACCCTCAGTGTTATGGTTTGTGTACATTTAAATGCAAGGCTTCAATATGCTATCTAAAGTTTTGCACTCATATAAACTTATTCCCTTCTGATCAGCTCTCAGACATGAGGCCTCATGCTCTCTAGAAGCTTGTGTCACCTGGGTTTTTCCTGGTGTGAGCAGAATGAAAAGACTTAGTTTGCATCAGGCATTGGTCACAGCTGCAAGATTGGATACTGGGCTAGAAGGACCATTAGCTGGTCTTATATTCTTAAGTCTGGGCTCCTCACCACTGAACAACAAGGAGTCAATCCTTCAAAGCATCTGTTGAAGTGGGGTTTCCTCCCATGAAAGCTGATGCAGTAAATAAATTTCTTTAAGTGCCACAGGACTCCTTGTTTGTTAACACAGCTGTCCCTTTGGAACTTCACCGCTAACAGTATCCCTGCCCTTGGGCTAGTAGTTTAGTCACCAGCTCAGCTGCTAGTAAAAGAAAAACTTGTAGTGCATAGTAAAAGAGTCACCGGAATTAGAAGCAAACACAATATCCAAATATCCATGCCTGGGCATTCTGTAAAGCTGTCACTAGAGGGCACTATCTTCTTCTGATAAGCTCAGCAAAGTCAAGTAAAAATGTAGAAAGCCTCAGTTCACTGCTGCCCCAGCCTCTCATTAATGAGACAGGATCCCAGGTTCAAGCAACAGGCTAGCCAGTGGCAATGGGTAAGTTCCACAGTCATTATCTTCATGGAGATACCCCTACCTGGAAAAACACTGACTTGTATCCAAAGTAGTACAGGGCCTGGTCCCAGTCCTCGCAGCAGACGGGGTTCCCCAAGCTGGCTGTAATTCAGGTACATGTTTACAGCCTCCTGCCATGCTCAGGTGGGCTCAGCCCTTGCCTAGGATGAAACCTTCCTACTCACCTTCAGCAGCAGCCACTGAGCATGTCTAGGAACTGCCAAACCTTCCTTCTGGATGTTTCCAAGCTATTTCCAATGCAAGACGTGGACCATGACAAAACACCTTTGCTGTTGAGGAGGTTCAAAGCATGCCCTGTAAACTAAGGAATGGCCGAGTGGCTGCTATTTATGGTAAAGCTCACCAGGATGCCTAGCAGGGATTCTGTCGTGGTCTGGCTGACCCATCTTATCACTCAGTTGAGGATTCATGGGAAACTACTCAATGAGTGGTGCCACGGGATTGTCCCACTGTTTTGGAAAGGGAAAGGCGTAGCACTGGTGTGCTCCAGTCCCTGCAGCATACCTTCACTTCCCATTCCAAGTGCACCGTTTGTGCCAGTTCTCTCGGCATGTGTTAAGCCCACCAGAAGGAATCTACACTCTCTACATTAAGCAGGAAACATGCCCAGCCAATCAACCATACAGCATACTTCTTACCATGGGGCAAATTATTGGAAAAGCCCAAGAATTTTGGCATAGGATGTGTATATGGTCTTTGATTTACAAATTTCCTTTGATGCTGTGTAATCTGCACTTTCTTTGTCTCAGACACCAGCTGCTGGTGCACCTGGAAAGTTTGACCTTTTTATAGAAACATGCCAAAGTGTCCAATTAGGTACTAGGCTGTCCACTTGTTTAAAGTACAAAAGCAGCGACAATTAAGGGTGCATGGCTGCCTTGATTTGTTCAACACTAGCTGCATCCAGGGCGGGATTGCAAGACTTAGACACAACCAGGGGTTAAAGCAGTCCAGAACACCACGGAACGCCGTGCTGGGGCCCACTATTTTTAGGGGCTCAGCGTTCCAGAGCCCGTAGAAATAGAACATAGAGCTGGAACGCAGTGTTCAGGGGCCCACCATTCAAAAATAGCGGGCCCTGGAAAGCTGGGTTCCAGGTCCACATTTTATGTTTAGGGGCCTGAACGCTGGTTGCCTAAAAATAGAAGGCCCTGGAGCAGCATTCTGCTGCGTTCCAGCAGGCAGGGGACATGAGCAGGGACTAGGGGTGTTACTAGGAACTCAAGCCCTGCCCCAAGCCCCTCCCTTTCAGGCCCTGCCCCAAACCTGGGGCCTGCCTACCTCCCTCACCTCCCCAGCTGTGCTGCCGTTGGTGAGTGTGGGGGCAGTTGGGTGGGGGGGTATTGGGGGTAGGGGGTGGCAGGATCTGGAGTCCGGGGGGGGGCCCACCGGCACTGGAGGGGCGCCCACTGGTGCGGTAGCGTTCTGGGGCCCCCTAAATTATACTTTAACCCCTGTAAGTAACAGCCCTGTAATTTGTGTCTGACTTGGCTATATTCACAGCCCCAGGAATTAAATTTGTAAATGGTCTGAATATATTGATGGAAGAAACAAGTGAGCTTGGTCTTCAGGTCAACTGAAAGAAGACCAAACTGATGAAAGTGGCTGATGGACTTCTACCACTACCCAGTGTAGATGATGCACAAATTTAATTGGTCCTCTCATTTGAGTATCTTGGCTTTCTTGTCTCCAGGAGGGAGTTGCCTTGCTGTGATAAAAACATCAAATCAGCAAGGCACTAGGTTTTACATATACTCTTTGAAACCCTTTGGCTATGGCTACATGGCTCTTTTATTTCAAAATAACACTCGTTATTTTGAAATAAAAGATATTAGGTCTACACGACATTTTCTTATTTAGAAAGGACGGATCCCGGCCTTTCGAAATAAGAATCGTCGTTTCGAAAAAGTAAAACCTGCCGCTCCTTGAAACGGCCGTTATTTCAGAAGGGATATTTTGAAATAACGCCATTTAGACCTGTTCTTTCGAAACAACACTGTGTAGACCTGTTGTTTTGAAAGAATTGTTTCAAAACAACAGGTCCAAACGGCTTTATTTCAAAATAACCATTTCGAAATAACAGCTGTTTGGATTGCAGGCTTTCCCTTAATTCGAATTAACATTTTGTTAATTTGAATTAACTTATTTCAAAATAAAGATTTTATTTCGAAATAACTCATTTTGAAATCGTTATTTCGAAATAACAATGCATGTGTAGACATAGCCTTTGTGTCAGTGGATCCCAACCTTTCTGGTTCGAGGACCACAGATATCATTTTTACAGCCTTGAAGGGCCATCAGCTTCCACCAGTAGGCCTCCCTTGAAAAGCAATCTGCTTCCTTACTGATCTCCCATCTTTCTGGCTGCAGAAGGAAAACTGAAGGCATCCTGTAACATGTGTGTTCTACCTGGGTTCCTAGGCATGCCTCCCTTCTGCAGCCAGAGGGACAGAAGACCAGTGCTCTCCTCCCTCTGGCTCCAGCGAGGCCCCGGTGCTAGGGACAAAGACAGAGCGCTTTGCCATCCTCCCTGCTACAGCCAGGGGGAGGGAGCAGTGAGCGCTAGTCTTCTATCCCCTTGGCTGCAGCAAGGATCCTGCACCAATCTTTTAGTCACATGGAAGTGTGCGCCATTGTGGTCCTCAGGCAGTGGCTCCCTTCTGCAGCCAGCAGGAGAGGAGCTGAGCATCGCTTTGAAAGTCTCTGTGGGCTACTTTTGACCCCCAGGCCACAGACTGGGAACCACTGCTCTATGGCATGAACACCACATACCCACTCAGACTGAGATGTGTATCTATCAAGTGGCAGTTTTTTTGTATGGCTCTGAAACCCTGGGCCACCACTGAGACACAAATGTCCCAGCAGGATGCTTTTGACATAAAACAGCAATGATATATTGAAGGTATGGGGGGTTTCATCATGCTGTGAATGTTGGTCAGGCATCGGACCAGCCAGTCTCTAATATTTTTCGAAGTGACTCCACACCAGTTCAAGTGGCTTGGCCAGTTGCTCTATATGCCGGAGTCTGTACAAGTCTGCCAATGGTGTATGTTTCATTGAACAAAATCTGGATGGAGAAGACCTCATGAATGGCCTAGCAGAGTGGTTCCCAACCTGTGGTCTGGGGACCCCTGGGGGTCCTTGGACATGTTGCAGGGGGTCCACGGAGCCTCTCCCTACCAGGGCCGGAATCCAGCTACAGCCCCGATGCTCCCCGCCAGGGCTGCCTCTCCCCACCTGCGGCTGGATCCCAGCAAGGGGGGATGAGGCCACAGTGGCACCCTGGAAGGGGCAAGGGCAGGGGGCCATAGCTGCCATGGCTCGGCTCCCCACTTGTGCGGCCATGGTGGCAGTGGTGCTGCTTGCTAACTGTCCCAGTGGCACCACCAGAGTGGTGTGGGCCAGATTACATAATCAGCCAAAGATTTTTTTTTGTTAAAAAGGGGTCCCCAGCCTGAAAAAGGTTGGGAACCAGTGGCCTAGCACAGACTGGAGGGATGTCATGGTTTCTGACCTCACTTTCTTTGGGCTAAAATTAACTAAATTAAGTGGAATAAAACACGTGGATGTGATGATGTGGGGAATCTGTCTGTACAGTGTATGAACTCTTTGTGAGATTATACGCTCCATTTTTACCAAGCCACATACTTCATTGTAAATGTGCACATCTTTCACCTTCTCTATTGTTTGTCTCCTCTTTGCACTGAAATGCCAAAGGCTAGTGGCAAAGGCATAAGAAGAGGGTTGTTTACTGAAGGTGTTCTCCTATTTAAATGGAATATCTCTAAATAATAGACTAGCTCCTACCCAGGAGAACTGGTTGATCATGGGAGAGGCCATCTAGCAACAAAGGCACCTGGTTTGGGTCTTTGATCACCTATAGAAGGGAATTAGGAGGTCATCTGATTGAGGGGCTGGAAGATTACAAGGTGCAAAAGCTGCTCGTGTTTGACCTTTTCTCTTCAGTCATTTTTCACCAGCTCAAGGTGACAAAAGCTGCTGGAGTTGCCACCTACTTACCTACCTCAATGCTGATGTCATTCCGCCAAGGCAGGGTAAACTGGAATGAAGGAAAATTCAAACAGGGTTTTATTATTCGGGTGTAGATCGAAATATTTCTCAGGTATTTATACAAAGAGCAAATTAAGCGTTAGACTCTGGGCAAGGGCCTGTATGTTTCATGTGCTTCCCAACTACATGCATCACCTGGGAGAACTGAACTGTCACCTGACAGGCTCCTGTTTTTGGCAGGATTCTGGGAGAGCTTGTTGTAATGAAGCAGAGACACTGCCAGACAGCACAGCTGGGGTTAAAGAAAGCCTTTGGACCCATTTAGCCCTGCCCCACTGTACTAGTAGCCAGTGCTAGGCCTGGACGGTGGATAAAAGAAAGCAGCCAGCATGAGTCATTCAGGGCTGAGGGGTGAATGGGCAGAAGTTCGCTGAAGGAACAGTGCACTGGCCTGCCAGCCGGGGCAGCCACCTGAAAGTAAACACTGGTTTCCCAATCTGGGCAGTGTGCAGAGGTACCCTCAGCATGGGAGACTGCTCCATGTCAGCCGGATTGACAGGGCAGGCAAGGAAGGAGGGAGTCAAGAGTGCAGCTCCTGTCCTCCATGTCAGCTGGGGCTCCTGAGGCAGAGCTAAAAATGAATATGCAGGGACAGGTGTCTATGAAAACCAGGAAGATTGGGTCTCTGTTAGAATGTCTGGTATGAGGAAATTTAGCTATCGGACTGATGGCTTAAAGCGTCTGGCTTAGCAACATTTTTGGGAGTGACCCATCTCTCTAACTCCTGCTTCTGCCCAGTGATTGGGTTGCTTGGCCGGCTCGGTAAGCGTCTTCTGACTGATACATCTCTGTAACGTTGGGAGTCTGAGGCAGGTGGGTCACTTCATTGGCACAGCCAGAAAGATCTCCAGGCACTGATGGATGGACCAGCCACCCAAAAATTGGTGCCTCGTTCTCCCAAAGACTGCCTGAGCCTGGTGGGGTAGCTGACAAGTTTGGGGAACTCTACTTTCCCATCATAGCTGTAGGTGACTTAGCTCTAGTCTACACTTTGGGTACATTCAGCAGCAGTAGACCGCCAGTTAAACAAGGAACGCAAAATTCCTTGCATAACTAGTGGCGACTTTTAAAATCACCACTAACCATAGGGAAAAGCTGACCACAAGTCCCTTGTGGTTGGCCTTTCCCTATGTCCCCTGGCCCCCAGGACTTCCAGGGCTGACTTTTGGGAGCAGTACACTGAGTTCATACTCGCTGCAATCTGCTCCTGGAAGGGTGAACTGTTGGCAGCAAAATTGCTGCCATCTGTGTAAGACATATCTAACGTGGAGACTTCTGGTCAAATTGATTCTGATGGGAGTTGCAGGAGACCAGTGAAGCGAGGCTTTAAGTTAAGACCACTTGGTTTTGATTTGTCTAAGTCAGCCACATTGCACCACATTGCAGGCAGAGGTATCACGTTTCCTTTGGGTTATGCCCTGATACCGACCTGCAGAGACTAAAAGCTACCATGGTGGAGTAACATGGGGGGTAGCACAGATCCCATGTCATCCTGGAGCTGAGCATGGTGAGCAAATGGTGACCGTAGGCAGCCAGAGCCCAGTGCAGGGAGGAATCCTCAGAAAAGATGGCCTGGAAGATGGGACTCAGAGATGGAGATATGAACTCCACGACAGGTGCTCGCATGGGGAGAAGGGTCCTGGCATCTCACACCTGAGGGTGTGTGGGCCATGGTATCACTACAGCACTGCCAGGACCAGGACAGGAGGCCTGGGATGTGAGAGGAACAGCTTGTGTTTGGTTTAAAGCTAATGTAGAGTCACTGGGTCAGAGAAGTGGCCAGTGTGCAGAGAGCACGCTGGAGTGTACATGCCCTGACCCCCGTGTAAGTGACCACCATGGGTCTCTCAGGAGCCCTGAGTCCAGCCTTGTTGGGTTTACAGGGACTCTGCTGCGGGGCAGAGTGGAAGAGAGTCCCCAAGATTGGGCAGGCATCCAGGGACAGAGCTGTAGGGAGGAATGAGATCCTTTTGCTATTTGATTCCCCCAGGACAGTATGGAAGCCAGGGGAGTTTTCCACAACTACAGGATCATTCCCCTCCTTATGTAAGTGTCTATGGCCATCTTTCAAGAGAACTCGCAGCTTCCACTGAGAACAATGGAGGATCCGGCAGCCTGAGAACAGAATTTCCCTCCTAGGAGAACAGTGAGCCCATCTGAGAACAACAGGGGGCTGCTGGGCCCTCAGCTATTGGGCAAATCTGGACACCCATTTCCCCAAGCAAACTTCTAAAACTCCAGCTTGGCTCCTGTTCTATGAGCGCTTGTTGTGTGGGGCCATCCTGGACCATGATGAACCTGGGCAAGTCTGTGAGTGCTGCTCCCCCTCTGCACTCTAAGGAGTGGGAGAGACGCAGTGTGCCAACACAGAGTGACCCATTTATTTCTGCCAATTTTCAAAGGGGGCAGCCATGTTAATCTAGTCCAGAAAAAAGAAAAAGGAGTTGTGTGGCACTTAGAGACTAACAGATTTATTTTTCGCATGAGCTTTCGTGGGAGAAAATCCCACTTTGTCAGATGCTTCAAAGATGGGGGAACTTACAGAATGGAATGAATATAAATGCAAAGGAGTGTAAAACATAGGATCAGTTCATACAGTAACAGCAAATCAGAGCAGATGTTTAGGTTCAAACCTTGGGAAGGCTGAAGTCAAATTACCTTTTGTAATGGGAAAAGAACCTATAGTCTCTATTTAATCCTGCTTTCACACAATTTAATTTGCATATTAATTCCAGTTCCGCTGTTTCTCTTTAAAGTGTTGATGTCCCATTGATGTCTCTGAGTACAGTCGTTAACAAATCACTTACTGAGTGACTAGAAAAATGGAAGCGCTCAGCAACTGGTTATTTTGTTTTGTGATTTCTGATGTCAGTTTTGTGTTCATTTATTCTTGTGCACAGGGATTGTCCTGTTTGTCCAATGTATAAGGTGTTGGGGCATTTCTGGCACATGATGGCATAGATCACATTAGTAGATGAGCAGGTAAATGAGCTTTGATGGAGTAGCTGGCTTAATTAGGACCTATGATGTGGTATCTATGTGGGCAGACTTAGCAGTGTGGTTTGTTGCAGGGGTATGTGCCTGCTTCAATGTTTCTGTTGTTAGGTCTGTAGTCGCTGGTGAGTATCTGTTTAAGGTTGGGCGGCTATCTGCAGGCGAAGAGAGGTCTGTCTCCCAAGGCTTGAGAGAGCGAGGGGTCATCTTTTAGGATAGGCTGTAGCTCCTGTGGAAAATGTTTATAAAGGATAGTTTTTGATAGGTTGTTGAAGGGATGCAGAAGGTAATTGTCAACGGAGGTGGCAGATATAATGGCCACCTCGCCCCCCCAACGTAGCCCTCTAGACTATGGAGCTCACAGGGAGGAATGTTATGTATAGATCTCCCTGATGGGTCTCATCTCCAGGCTATTCAGCTCAAGGGGAAGAATGTTAAGTATCGATCTCCCCTGATGGGCCTCGATTTCCTGGTTGAGTTTCTACCCCCCTTGCCTTGTGTCATCAACGGGGGGGGGGGTGAGTTTCTATTCCCCTGAACAGTTTCTCCACACCCCCGTCACCACGAAGGACTGGCCGTGCAGTATGCTATTTAAGCCCCTGCCTCGGTTGGCTCGAGTGTTCTCCCACCCTTGAACGCTAAAGGGAACGTCACAAACCAGTCGGACTGATCCCCCGACCGAGACAGGGAGCTCCCGCCTGCGAGACTTTTGGGTGTACTCGAATTGCTGGCCGAACGATTACGTACTGGGATGCTGCAGCTGGTCTGCCTCCTTGCTTTGGGTTCCACTACGGTGCTAGGACAGGTATTATAAATTAATACAAGCCTCTTACCTCTCTTAATTCTTCTCTTTGGTACCATTTATGTATAGTCTGTAATTGTAGCTTCCTTAATGCAGTTTTGTATAGTCTGTGTAGCTGTTTATTATTCCACTTGTATCCTGTATAATCTTTTTGTGATATAAATGTTTATTGCCTAGCATAGTTGTTACTTCGTCATATGTTTTATTAGCCATTTGTATTTTGCATTTTTATAGTATAGTTGTTTATTGCTCCACTTCTGCTCTAAACTGCTAGTCCCAACCTCCCCCTGCCCCGTCAGTATATATGGAGGGAGTGTGGGAATTTGTTTTTTCTCTCGTCTGACTTCTTCATTCTGCTGGCCACCCTTCTTGGCTAGCAAGAGGTAATGGTTTTGAGCCATTGGAAAATACGCGTCGGATGGGCTGGTCAGTGCCTATGCTGATGTTGAGGCAGTAACAGGCCAGAAAAGTCCTTGACTTATTAAGGCCACCCTCTTGTAGGTCATTGCTCCACACTGTTAGTTGATTATACGTGTTTTATATAGACTTTCTTGCTCCACACTGTTAGTTGGTTATAAGTGTTTGATATAGACTTCATTGCTCCACACTGTTAGTTGGTTATAAGTGTTTTATATAGACTTTCTTACTCCACACTGTTAGTTGGTCATAGGTGTTTTATGGTATCATTAAAAAATTTGGTTTTTTTTGTTTACTTGAACTGGTGTCCGTCTCATTGGTGAGTGTCATCGGTCCATCACAGTTACATCGTGAACTTGGGGTTCAACAGTAATGTTAAGTAAAATGTAGTTTGAGTGATAACAAAATGGAGTCTAGCTTGGGTGATAGAGAAGCTTCTAGCAAGTTATGTAATGTTCCTTTTCTGATTGACACCAAATGTTTCAATGTTGTTACAATGCTAGTAGTTACTGGGCAGAAATGCTAATAAGATCATGCATATGTAAGATCAGTATGTTTATAGGCCCCAGAGAAAGAGCGGGAACCTGAGCTCCTTAATCTCAGGGTAAGAGCTCCATGCTGCAGCATCCTGAATAAAGCTGAGTGTTTGTTTCAATTAATCCTGGGTCCAGTCTGGTGATTTTGACGACCACAGTCCTTAATGATCTGACTTGAGGGATGTATGTGGTGACTAGGGGCATTCTGTTGTTTTCTTTCTCGGGCCTCTCCTGCAGTAGATGACTTCGGGGTACCCATCTAGCTCTGTCAATTTGTTTTCTTACTTCCCCAGATAGGTACTGTAGTTTCAAGAATGCTTGATAGATATCCTGAAAATGTCTGTCTCTGTCTGAGGGATCAGAGCAAATGCGGTTACATCTTAGGGCTTGACTGTAGACAATGGATCATATGGTGTGTTTAGGATGGAAGCGTGAGGGATGTAGATAACTATACCAATCAGTAGGTTTTCAGTATAGGGTGGTGTTGATGTGTCTAACCCTGATTTGTACTGTAGTGTCGAGAAAGTGGGTCTATTGTGTGGAGTGTTCCAGGCTCAATTTGATTGTGGAGTGGAAATTGTTGAAATCTCTGTGGAAATCTTCAAAGGCATCCCTGCCGTGGGTCCAGATGATGAAGATGTCATCAGTGTAGTGTAGGTAAAGGAGGGATGTTTTGGGATGAGACTTATTTCTGTTCTCAGCTACCTTTATTGTACATGAAATAGAATCATATCAGGGCCAGGCAATGCTGGGTATACAGGTGCTGTGGAAATGTGAGTCACTGTCAGGGTAAGGTGCTGAAAGCAAAGATGGGAATGAATACAGAGATGCATGGTTGGCCTGCACCTGTGCAAACACAAAAACTCAACACTGTTAGAAGGAAGTCGAGACCTATTCTCTGTGAGGGAGTGAGGATGTAGTGGAACTGGAAGGCGGGTTTGCTGGAGGCAGGGATGTTTGCACTCAAAGGTGACGTGTGAAACCCACATTCAGGGAGGCTAGTTCATGGCTACACCCCTTGTGTCTGAGGCCTTGCCCCTTCTTCCTCGCCTCACTGGAGCCTTGAGCCCCTTACCACAGCTGAAGGAACTCTGACCTGAGCTGCCTGTCCTAGCCCACCCCATCCATGGGGGCCATCAACCCAAGAACACTGGTCAGGTGGCCTCAGCCACCCTGAGTCTGAGACTAACCTGACCTAGCCGGCCTGGTATGTGTTAGAAGAATGAAACAGGTTGTCCCAGAGGCAGATTGAGTTGAACATTACCCTTTATTGCTTGCTCCTTCCACTGCAATGCCATGAGTGAGCAAGGAGGAGGGGGATTACATTCCTTTTATTCTTAAAAATATGCAAAAGCTTATGTTTTCAACAACTTGCAAGACACCCTTATTTGTCTACACTAAAAATTAATATTAATAACTATGGCATGACTATAATGATCCCTGCTCTGGGTTTACAGGTTTTGCATATGTTGTGCAGACACTTTACTTTCAAACTCATTATTTTTTACAACAGAAATGACTTCACTGTCCTTAACGAGCAGGGAGAAAATGGAAAGAAGGGGGATAAGCAACATTTCCATCCAGGACCTTGTGTAGGAGGGGAACATTGTGTACTTTGTGGAGTGAAGGGAGGAGAGAAAAAGGAAGATAACACGACTTTTAACTAGTATCCCATTTACAGGACACTAAGACTTGCCTGTAGAAACCCTGTCACTGTAGTGGCTATTATTCAGAACAGATGCTCAATTTAACTCATTCCTACTGTATGTCCAAGGAAGGAGAAAATCCCCCATTTTCTCTACTTCTCCAGTTTACTGCTCTGTTTTTGTGACCAGTGGACTGCATCCTGTGCCATGGACTCTGATACTTTTGAATGAAGTCACGTATGGCCTCAGCCTTGGTGGCTTGGGAGGTCTGCTGGAATTCTGCCGCCACCTCTTCCAACCTCATCTTCGCTTTGTGTCTCTCCAGGTTGTTGTCTGGAATGGCAAAACCAGCTTTGTACATCTCAGCTGCCTCATGCACTGACTTCTGCTTGTAGAAGAGGAAATCCCCCCAGCCTAAGTAGACTGCCTGCTGACACTTCTTGCTGAGAGTGGCCATTTCACTCATGAGATTAAGATAAATCTCTTCTTGATAGTCGGGTGTATTTTCTCCGTACACTTCAGCTAACGCCAGTTTTGCAAACACAGAGGCTGGATCTTTCTGCAAAGCCTTTTTGAAGGCCTCAATAGCTGCTGCCAATATTTGTCCTCTGTCTGATCTGGCCTCCTTCAAATGAATCTTGTAGCAACAGCCAAGGTCATAATGAAGGAGATGATAATCAGGGCTCAGTGAGATTGCACGCTGTAGAATAGCAATAGATTTTTCTAGGAATTGTGATTGAAAGAACTTGGCTGCGTGTCTCAGGACCTCCGGGTTCCTGCTGTTCTCAACAACATCTTCTAAGAGGGCTTCTCCTTGCTGTCTGTCTGATTGTTTAAGCATCTTGGCTAAATACACCTTGGCTTCATAGTTCTGTGGCTGTTCATTGATGATGGCACTGAGCTTCTTTTTGGCTGCTTCCCAGAATACAGAAGCACCCGAGTGAGTCCATGATGCAAAGACCGCGGTTGCCAAGCCAGCAAGAAACTCCCTATTTGCTTCATCTTCTCTTAAGGCCATTTGGAAGCACTTTATGGCTTCTGTGCCATTTCGGAAGCCTGCTGCCAGAAGAGACCAGCCTTTCTGTGCATGTACCTCAGGGACCAGTACTGCATATGGAGAGCGGCTGCTCAGGGAGCTGCAGATCTTGCCAACCTTGTCCAGGTAAAGCTCAACCAAATCATAATGGGACAAGTGATAATAAATCCAGGCGTAGTTTCCGTAAATGACCAGGACCTGCCGGGAGAAGGTATCTGGGTGATCTCTTTGCAGAATCTCTTCGGCTTCTCGGAGGCTTTGCAGAGCTTCTTCATATTGTCCTTGCAGATGGTAGAGATAAGCCTGCATGGCCAGGAATGTGGGCTGGTTCTTGTAGGGAGTGTGGGTGATTCTGAGAGCCAGAGTTTGGAGGATGTGGGCTGCATCTACCTTGTCTCTGATTTCAAAGTTCCAGATGAAGTGGCACTGAAGGACCTCCAGCTTTTCCTTCAGGCGCAGGGTGCTGCAAAGAGAGGAGAAAATGAGACACTGTCTGGGCTGAACCAATTTCCACTTCATGCTAAAATAACAGGACAGTAATTGCAAGCTGATATTGTGCTGCTCTGGTTAAAAGCCTATTGCTAAAGAGAAGCGAAGAACTGAAACTGAATTCCAGTGTCTGCTGTCCTCAGTTTCAGAGGAGCAGGAACTTTATGAATGGATAGGAATTAACCTTTGTGAAATCCTCTTTGTGGCTAGCACCTCTGCTTAACATGCAGAAAGTCCTAGGTTCAATTCCCAGGGGGTTGGACTCGATGATCTCATGAGGTCCCTTCCAGCCCTATGATATGATTTGATTTGATTGATTGATTTGATAGTTTCCGGAAAGCAACACTGCTAAACTGGTTGACCCACTGCAAGCTATGCAGTCTGTGTTAATTGTCCTGTCACAGAAAGCTTGAACTTAAGGTAATTGCAGTCAACCAGGAAAATTTCTCTTGGGGAGGAAAACGATGTACAATGTTTGTTCAAAATGTACAGTATTTACCTGTTTGAATGCCCCTAAGGCACGAGAACTGCTTAATGGAAGTTTTTAGCTCCTAATTTTTTGTTTTTTTGGGGCGTAACTCAGGGGTTACTTTGTGCAGTTCTCCTTTAGGGCTGATGGTAGCTATTAACTGTAATAAATGCCATGGATGTTATTCCAAGTCAAAATATCTGGCACGATGTCACAAAACAGAGACCTGAGACTAAAGGAAATTCACATGCCAATTCTTTTTGAACCTAGCGTTAAGGTTGCAAATTAAGTACGAACTGGAATTGTAAGGGCTGGGGGAGAGGGTGAGGGGGCGACCTCAATAGAAATGTGTTGTTTCTAAGGTGCTGATATCTAGAAAACTGAGTGTTCTTCAGGGCTTAACCCCCCTCAAATTCTGGAAATCATTCATGATGTCTGATACTGGAACTGCAGAGTTAAATTGTCCTAGACAACCTTGATACAGGAGATTTTTCAGCTACTCTATTCCGTGTAAGGAATACAGTACCAGGATCATTGCCATGTCACCATTAGTTGAAGCACTGGCAGGATTGTAATTAAATTTGTTTAAATGAGTAAAATTTGAGTTTGGACAGTGAAAGATAATGTTAAGAGGCACATAAATGGGTAATTGTTTATAGTTATAAAGGTTTTAATAATAGTTAACACAGATAGTGTTGAGTGGTTAGAGCCAGCTAAAGGGGTGGCCACAGGCAGTCACAGATAGAGAAACTAAACTGGTGGTCTTGGAGTAATTTGGGTTAGAGCAGCAGGCAGGCGGAGGTCAAATTAAGGTTCCTCGAAAACCTGAAGGGAGGGGTGAGTCAAGCATAGGCTCAGGTTTTCATACAAGTCTTGCTTGATTGACAGATGGGTTTAGCAGCTGTGATTGGGTTTTTAAACAGACCACTCAGAAAGAACTGAAAGCTGATTGGTAGAGGAGTATGCTAAAAGCAAGGACTGAGAAAGTAACCAGTCAGAATAGATCAAAATCTGTATGTAAGAAAGCTGACAGGAGTGAGTCAGCACATGAATGGAGGATGCCAGAGTGAGCGAAGAGTCCACAGAAAAACTGAAACGGCTGAAAATCCCTTTGTCAGAAAACACTGAAGAGGACAGGCTGAAAATTGCTAGAGAAAGAAAGAAAATAGAAACGATAGCAGTCGTCTCGGTGACGGTGCAGGAGGACCAAGAGAGATAAGAAGAGCCCTAAAAAGCAAGCATGGGGACTCTTACAGGAAAATAACTAGAACGTATGAGTGTATGTGGGTGGGTTCATAACAAACATCCAGCATTATGGATGCCTGCTGAAGGAAGGGGTCAAAATGTTGTGCTGACAGAAGCTGCTATGGAAAGCCTCAAGTCACCTAGCATTTTGCCCCTCATCCCTAAGAGTGCTGGGGCAAAGGGGCACGCCACTGCACAGAGTGTGCTGGACTCCCCCTTCCCTGCTCTTGAGAAAAAGCCGCTGCCAGCAGCTCTTTTGGTGGTGCAAGGGGGAGAGGGAGAGACAACAGCGTTCTTCATCTCTAGCACCAGTGTCTCTCCCTCTTTCCCACGCCGCAGAAAGAGCCACTGGCAGCAGCTTTTTTTCGATGGCGGGGGGGGTGTTTCTATTGATGGGGAGTGCAGTGTGCTGAAGAACGCCCCTCCCCTGCTGCCAAAAGAAAGCTGCTGGCAGCAGCTCTTTTGGTGGTGGCAGCTGTGGGGAAGGGATGGTGGCGCTCTTCCCTTGCAATGCCACCATCTCTCCCCTGTATCTGTGCTACTCCCCCCCACCCAGCACCGCTGGCAGAGGCTTTTTTTGGTGGCAGGGGAGGAGCTTGCCGCCTCTTTTTTCCCCAGTGCCATGCAGACACTGGTCCTGAACAAAGCACTGCTTTTTTTTTTTTCCGGCAACTGGGAGTTCCTCTGCCAGATACCTAGGGGTGCCCAAGTTTTTGGGCTGGCCCCTGGGTGTCCAGCAGATTTGTTGAGGCCTGTGCTATGGAAATGTTAAGTGTTATTGCCACTGTTTTCCAGGGGAAGAGCTTCCCTTGGTGGAGAAGATGTCCCAGGTGGAGGGGCATCGCTGCTGTTGGTTCCAAGAGGACATGGACCTGAATGAATAGCCTGAGGCCCCTTATCTGATTTCCCCAGCAGCAGAGCCTGTTTTTAGGATGAGAAGAGCTAAGCTGTGAACTCAGCGAGGGGGCTGCACCCGGATCAGTCATGGAGCAAAGAGAAGAGAGGACTTTAAATCCTCTCTCTTCCCTACTGCACAGCCTCTGTCCTGCTTTGTTCAGGACCAGCATCTGCATGGTACTGGTAAGTACTGTGTGTGTGTGAGTTGTGGGGGGGTGACCTGAAGGCAGCATGGGGGGCTGGAGGCATTCGGAGCAGGGGATCCAGCCCCAGGTCGGTTGGGTGGGTGTGGGGAGCAGGCTGAGGATCATCCCTGTCCCATGGCTCAGTGACTCGGTGGCCAGCCAGAGGGGTGGCTGGTTGTAGGGTGGGGATTGGCCCCCTCCTCCCACGTCTTTAGTGAGGTCAGTTGAAGGGTGGATGGACTTGGGCTCATGCCCCGGCTGGTAGTGCGAGTGATGACCATATTTATGAATTCTGCAGACCAGCACCGTATGGTGCACCTAAAATTTTTTCTGTGCTTTTGAAATATGGTTTTCTTGTTTGTTTGTTTGTAATTAAGCAGGGGGCAGGAAGTGACTGTGGGAAATGGCTTTGTGTTTTTAAACTACTGTCTTGATGTTTGAATTCCCTCTGCCCGTCCCATGATGGGGGATCTCACACCAAGGCTAACCAGCTCAGCTGTCAGCAGACTGTTTTAGTCACAGACATGCCAACGGACACCCAAAATACTGAATCTGCCCAATTGTATTGTGAGCTTCCCTGAACCATTACCGCAGCAGCCAGGACTGTGAACTGTTCACTCAAACAAGTCATTGTTTACTCTAAAAACAACTCTAGCCTTTTGCCTTGAACTAACTGTTTCTTCCCTACATAAACCCTGATCCAAGTTCAGAGTTCTGCTCTGATTTCCACCTCTGTCCTGACGCCTGGATCTAAAAGCTGCATCATCTTCTCCAGGGCTTCATGTTTTCCTTGCTGGTTGTGGTGAGTGCTCTTGCCTGTTTCCATCTAGCATGCTGACCCTGAGCTGTGCAGCCTGTTTCCTGGGAACCTTTCTGCTACAGAGTTGTGAGATACAACCCCTACCCCCACCCCCACCGGACACGTCTACATTGCTCTGCATTTTCAAAAAAACTTTTTTGGGGATAAGTGCTTCAAAATAATTATCTGAAAAAAACTTTTTTTCAAAAATGCTATTTCAGGATGACAGTCTGGGGCCCGCTCATTATCCCAAAATACTGCAGCTTTTTTTTTTTTTCCAGAAAAGAAAGTCTACACCAGATTTTCTTTTTTCAAAAATAGCAAGGCAATGGATGAGATAGGGAGGCTTTTTCAGAAAAAAAAAAAGCCTTTGCCATGTCCAGGGATGACTTTTTTTCGAAAAAGCTACCTTGAAAAAGGCTTTTTCTTTCAAAAAAGCTGTCAGGATTAACTTTTTCAAAAAAGCACTCCAGCACCTCAAAATACTGGAGCACTTTTTTGGGATCACTAAACCTTGTTATATTTCGAAAAAAACTCTTTTTTTTCCTGGGCTGTTGTCCCAAAATAGCATTTTTGAAAAATGTTTTTTTCTATATAATTATTTTGAAATACTTATCCCGAGAAAAAGTTTTTTTGAAAATGCAGAGCAAAGCAGACATAGCCACTCTGTCTCTCTCTCTTCATCTCTTTGTTCAAATATAACTCTCTCTCTCTAGGCCTGGTACAATAGAATCTATGTAATATTGTAACTGAGTGTTTTTCTTTCTGTGGACGGTTATTGATGCTATAATTGTTAGGGTATTTTTCTCTCTTTTTGTAATTATTACCATTATTGTAAGTTTTAGGTACTTAGCAATAAAATGACTTCTGTAATTGAGCCAGTTGACAAACTCTTTTAAAACTTCATTCCCTGCCCTTTGTGTTCTTGGCTTCCCTGTATTGCTCTGCAGCAATGCTTCTTTTACATAGCCAAAGATCCCTGTGATGCCCACAGTCCAGTAAGGTTTGCTTTCTAATGGGGATGCCAGCCTGATTGACTCCAGGGGCATATAAAAGTAACAGCTGAAAAGTGCTGTTTTGACCCAGCTTGACTGAGTTCAGTGGCATGTATGGGTAGCAGCTGAAGAGTGCTGTGTGATTCCAGCCTGCTCTGATGCATGCTGAAGTCTAGTCCGGTGTGGACAGTACAGGGGCACATAAGGGTAGCCGCAGAGAAATGCTGTGTGACCCAGCCTGCTGAGTTCAGGGACATATAAGGGGTCAGCTGAGAGTGCTGATAGACCCAGTTTGCTCAGATGCACCTTTTTTTAATTGATGAATGTGTATATTGGGTGTTTCTCTGATTCTGGGGTTGGAAGAATCCACTTCTGGGAAACTGAGGTCCTGCAAGGGTGGTTCCATTGAGAGGGAGCTTGCAGAAGTGGGGAAGTGAGCTCCATATAGAAACACAAGTGACACAAGCAGAACACTAATAGAATTTCAACCTTCCTCCCCAAAGGAAGTAACCCTAATAAATGAGCATATCCTGAGTTGGTGGGCAAAGTTGGTAACACTGCCATGGCCCAGGGAGCAAATTTCCTTTCAGAAACATCATGTCTACATGTTTCCAAAATTTCCATTTCATGTGGAATTCTACAACGCTGTTCAGAACAAGTAGCATTCAGAAGTCAAGGGGATTGGGGGGAATGTCGCGCACAGTAAATTGTCTCAGGTAAGTAAACACTTCTGGGGCAGAGTGACTTCTGGAGGGGCTGCCTAGTGAACACAGGCCCTGGGGCTTGTGTCTGGGTTGGGGGGGCAGACTGTAGGTGGGGGTTTAGTGGGAGGCACGGGGGGGGGGCTGGACCTGGGGGGGGGCAAACTGGGGCAGGGTGTAGCAGGGGGTGGGCTGGAGTGCACAGCTCCAGGTCTTTTTACTATCCAGCAACACCCCTGCCCAGGTGCCAGCCAACTCTCTGTCCTAATGGGTTCAGGGTTAAACCTGGAACGTGCCTGGCAGTGAGCAACAGAACAGTGCTTTTATCTAGCCCAGGAAAAGCCTGGAGCAGACCCTAGTCAGGATCTCTAGAAAGCTCACCCACATTCCCTTACTCAAGCACATCATGCAGCAACAGCTCTTCCCCCCTGCTTAGGTCTACCAGACACCAAAGCCTGGAAAGGCGGACAGGGAGGTATGAAAAGCAGGACATTGGAGAACTTATGGAGACAATGTAGTATTAATGTAATAGTCTTCTGTTTTTAGGGGACCTTGGAATGCTTTCCCCTAAAAATAAGGTATTCTGTGGCATTCCAGCACACTTTAACCCCTATAAGTAAGAAGCCAACAAAATCATCTATTTTAAACTGCCTGCCAGATGGAGGACGTGAAGGTAAAAAAGAAGACATGTCCTCTTGCTTGACATCTGGTAACCCTACCCCTGCTAGACACACCCAGACTCTCTCCCCTGCACCAATGCAATCCTCTCAGTGCTATGCACTCCAGTCTAGTGCTGGCACAGTGAGACTTGGTGGAGGAGGCGGGGGTTTGCTGACATGCTCTCTGCTCCAGGCTGACTGTTTACAAGGGTCCCTTTCTGCACGCAGCTTGTTGTGAATCCAGAAGCCTCCTCTGTGCTGCAGCTCAGAGCCCCTGTTGCTCCTTTGTTTTCTTTCTGAATTCCTCAGGCTGGTCCTGTCCTCCCACAGCTGCCCCTTTGCTCAAACCCTCCTGCGGATGGTGTTAGTTCTGTCTTGGGTCTCCCCCCTCCCAAGCCAATGAGGTCTGTACAGAGTAGCAAGGGGGTGGAGCAGTAGCTCAAGGCCAATTCATCTTGTAAGAGATCAGTTATGTTTCTTGTAATAGACAAGATGAAGTTTAAAAAATCAACAAAATGAGGGGAGTGGGAGAATCTCTCCCCAGCTCTTTGGACAATAAGGAGGGGTGTCAGCAGTGACAGCTGGAAAGAGGGAGCTGCAACAAAGAGAGACATGGGGAGATGAGTACACGGAGTGAAGATGTGTAAATGAGTATTTACTTTCCCCCTTTAAACAGGTGACCAGATGTCTGGATTTTATAGGGCTAGTCCAGGGATTTGGGGCTGTTTGTTATAGAGGAGCCTATCACTCCCCACCCTCTGTCCTGATTTTTCACACTTAGGCTGCTAGTCGCAAGCTTGGAGGTTCAACAAAATGGAAATTTACATGAGATTAGCCCCATCCCTCCCAGCCCAGAGATTGAAAAGCCTGTAGATTTAAAGTCACAAAGCCAAGCAGAGAGGGGATTTGAACCTGTCCAAATTAGTCCTTGCTTGAAATGCACAGCCCACCCAGAGACTTGAGTGCACATACCTCATGGTGATGGGCTGTCCCCAGCACAGCCAGGGGTTGAAAACTCTTTTCACTGCTCTCTTTTCTTTCCCAGCTTGCAGAAGGGCTCAGTTCTGGGAGAGGCGTGTGTTCTGGCTGAGGGAGGAATGGACTGTGTCTGCCAGGTTGATGTTGCCCTTTATATGCAGGCTGGTTGCTAGCAGCTGATCTGAATTGTTGGCCCGGAGACATGAATTTCAATAGACGCTAGTAGCTGGGGAAAAGGAAACCAAAACATAACTTTCAGTTCCACTAGTGAACGTTAGTTTCGACTGTGCCAGAATAGCAATAGGACGAGTTATGTGGGTATGTGCACATTTGTCCATATATATAATCCTGCCCTGGGGTCTCCTGCACACCAGGGGTTGGCGACCCCCAGCATGTGTGCCAAAGTGGGCATGCATGCCTATTTTCTAGTGACATACAGGGCTCACAGCACTGCAGCTGCTCCCCCCTGCTGGCCCTGTCCCCAGCAGGTCTGGGGCTGCAAGAGCTGTGCCTGCGCCATGGTTCCTGTCCTCTGCTGGCTCCTTTTCCCTGCTGCCCTTGCCGCTGGCACCTGCTGGCCCCACCCCAGCACCTGCTGAGGGTTGGGGACGGGGGTGGCAGAGGGCAAGCAAAGATTGCTGACCCCCCACAGTACACAGACAGTCTCACACTCATCCTGAGAGTACCACGACGTGCTTCCTGCTACAGAGCCACCCAGCTTCACAGCCCAATGTAGTGAGCAGGCTGGCCATGTCCTTCTCCCCCATCTTGGAGAGGTTTGTGTTGCCGGGTAGAAACAGCACCTGAGTTCCCTGGATGGAGGCCTGCAGCTGTGTGCAGAGAAGGTGTCCACAGTGCAGAGGAATTGTCCCTTGATTGCCTCTGGGTACCTGTGCAGGGCAGAGGGCAGCCTGGCTTTGTGCTACAGATGGTGACTGAACGGCACCTCTAGCAGCACTTCCCTGTGCCCTTCCTGAGGCAATTAGCTGTATGGAATAGGATGAAATGATGGAGGCAGGGCAATTAGCAAAATTCAAGTGCTCTGGACCTGCGTCCGCAGGTCTCCTCCTGCCCCCCAACCTGTCCCCAGTGTTATCCATGGAAGTTGTGACATTCAAAAGTGCTTCCCTGGTTCAGATGCTCAAGCCCCAGTGTAATACAGTGTAATTTATCAATTTGTTCCAAAATCTCCTCTAATGACTCTCAGTCTGAGTGTGGTCCTCACAGCTGTCACTTCAAGAGAATATCACATGTTTGGTTTCTCCTATCCCTAGGGGGAGAGGCATATTGTTTTGATTCATTTTTCTTTTTCAATACACATTTTGTTTTGTGTCAGAATGTGGAAGATGGAACTGGAGGCCTCTGTTTTCAATCTGATTCTGACTAATATGAAGGAGCTAATGGAGAATTGGAAGGTAGAAGACAAAGTGGAAGAAAATGGTCGTGAAATGACAAGAGTTCTTCAAGCAGTGCCTCTATGGGTGCTCTACTTTAGGTGCTTGCATCTTATGGAGCTTTAATGGGAAATTTTTCAGAGTAGTGCCCATTTGCCCCACGCAAGTGCCCCATATCGCCAGGTGGCCTACTCTGAGGCTATACAGGACTGTATGGTCAAAGAAACCTCAGTTTCTTCTTAAGTGCCCTGGACTAAGATGAAATATTAGTGAGCCCACTTAGTAGTAGACAGAGCTAAGAGTTACAAATGTTGGGTTACCTACAGTAACCGTCCTTCTTTGAGATGAGCTGCTCAGATCCATTCAGTATTAGGTGTCTCCATGCTGGAGTGCTGGATTGGCTGGAAAAACTTTGTCCTAGCCTGTCAGAAGAGGGGAGGCGGCCACCGCCCCTCACGCCACCCCGTGGCTACGTATACGGCCGCCTCCCCGCCCCCTCCTCAGTTACTTGGAGTCGCCAACTCCAGAAGCGGGGATGGAAGGGAGGGGCCTGAATGGATCCGAGCAGCCCATCTTGAAGAAGGACGGTTACTGTAGGTAACCCACCGTTCTTCTTCGAGCGCTGCTTGGATGCATTCAGTATTAGGTGACTACTAGCCATGCTGATGGATGGCGGGTGGAGTTGGCACTTCTGCCTTCAGCACAGCAACAAGCCCTGCGAGGCAGACCCTCCAGCAAGACACTTGCCAAGAAAAGTGGCGAACGGGCCTGACGGCCTGGAGGGGCAAGGGCTGAGGGTCCGCCAGGACAGGGTAGTCCTGAACCCACTGGGGCTGATAAAATATAGGTCAGGCCAGGTCACCTGGGTTGGGGAAGGGAAGGGAATCTTAGATCGGATTGCACGGGTGCCCTGCCTAAGAGGAAACTCGGAATGTAACTGGCCGACAAGTCTGGCCTAGGACGTGTTCTGTGGACATGCAAGAGAAACATTAAAGGCTAGCAAGAGGACTAGCCGAGTGGGTGCGTCTTGGTGAGAACACAAAGAAGGGGGCATAGAGCACTGCAGGCTTCCAGGGCCACCTAGTCATGGACTGCTTGGTGACTGCTAGTTGCGCATGAAGCAAAGGGAGAAGCGTAATGACCACCGTAGAGTGTGTGGCCACGTAGGCCATCTGAACAAAGAGGGAAAAAGGGTATAAACCACAAGGTGGCTCGGGGTTGACTGAGAAGGCCACGAAACATGGCCCACGGCATATGGGGTTGGGTCAAGCCAGACAGGGCCTTCGGTGTGAATTAATGACCTGGTAGCGCAGAAGCGCATGATTTCAACCGAGTTGGCCCTATGACCGGCTCTCGCAGGAGAGGTTTGGAAAGTGCTGGCTGCAATGTGGCCTGGGCAATGTTGACGGGAAGGCCTATAGGCTGCTAGCATATAGGGAGCACCCCCCGCCAGTCTAGACCTGCCGGATTTGCCCCTCGAAACTCTCACTAGAGCATGAGGGAATGGAGGGGAGTGGTATCGTCTAGTGAGTCCCTAGGTGATGGAGGGGATCGGAGGACAGCCAGAAGAAACCCCCCCGACTCAGTACCTATGGTGTTTGTTTGGAGGGTAGCTCTGCCATTTTGCCAGCCAGGGTTGCCAAGGAGGGCATTTCTTAATACATGGGTATTGAGGACAACTACCCAGGAGGGTCCTTCTAGGCTTGAGAAGGGAGCTTAAACCGAGCAGTTGTCAGTTCGAAGGACGCCCTGGCATCAGAGAACCAAACGGGATCCCTTCCCGCAGGGGGACGGGACGGGGACTTAGAGGCAGGGAAGAGAAGGGGAGGAAAGACCACCGAAACCTCATATGTTGCCTAGGAAGAGGGTTCTCTGTATATCACACCATGGGGATGGCAGTGGTGTCAACGGGGTCCTTGAGAAAGGTGAGAGGAGACTGCAAATATGCCAGGCACCACCAACGTGTGTGGAGAGGGAGTGGTAGCCCTAAGGGGCTGTGCAGGGTGTAGTGGGCGGTCATGCAGGGAGGCAGGACGGAAAGAAGTGGGGGGGGTTGAGTGTCGCGCCCTGCCATGGGAAGATCGAAGGGCGTAGGTTATGTAAGTGCCCTGGAAATAAGGCACCTTTTGTCTAAAATAGACAGCCATCCCCAAGGCAGTGGATATCAGGTACTATATGTGCGAGGGCACTCGAAGGGGTAGGCCCCGCATAGTTTCCCAACGTATGGAGCATGACAAGGTGTTCTTCTTACGGGATAGGGTGTCCCCGGTCATACTTTGGTGGCCCCGAGGTACTGTGGGTGACCCCAAAGGTGATAGGCCAAGGTGAAGGTTCTTGAGGTGGGTGCCCAGTTCCCACTAGATCATCAGGAGGTAGAACTGGGGGGTCTTGTGAGGGTGGGAAGAAGAGACGGAGGGAAGTGGGCCGTATCTACGGTCCATACAGGGGTATACCCCGCTCTGTATACACCTTCCTGATAATGGCTTCCCAGGCAGCTGTATTCCCATACAGATGTGTCCCCTTCAATGCACATGATAATCCTGCCAGAGGGTTGAGGTGTCAGCACAGGTGGCAGCTGTGTGACCAGGGATGTCCTCCCCTTTTCCCCTGACCCGGATACGCGGGGTCCTACCTGGGGCACACGTCATGATCACGGGCACAGTCCTACTAGAGGGATCTTTGGACATGTGTGTCTTGGAGCCCCGTCGAAGCTAGGCTACAATGAGACACATCTCCATCCCTTGGCAGGGGTTAGAGTGAGGGACGCGGTGGGATGCATTTGAGGAGGGAGCTGTTGCAATGGGAGAGGGGTGGTTTCCATTGGAAGGGTCGCTGTTTAAGGGGATGCGCTGTTGCCAAATCCCTGATGCTGCAGGAACCAGGCCTCAGGAATATGAAGGCAGGCCTAGGAGAGTCCTGGCAGACCTGTCCTCCCTATGTGTGTGTGTGTGGGGGGGTGGCTAGTGGCACCTTAGGTCTTTTGTCCCCTTAAGACAAGAGGGTAGCAGTAGCCAGGAGGCTCGTGCCCTTGAGGGTGGATGAAAAACCTTTCTGTTCATTGTGAATGCAGCAGTGGAAGCAAGGGGCTGACCTGCCCAAAGAGTTGGGAATTAGATCGGTGGGGTCGGACCGGGAGGGAGAAGGCCGAAATATTTGGCCTCTCCCCATGGATCTCAGGCTGTGCCCACCACTGGCGGAGTTTCAGGAGGGAACAGGACATGTCCTTCAAAAGGCAGGTCCAAGACCACCTGCTGTGCGTTAGGGGCCACTCTAGCTTCCTTCAGCCAGGCTGCCTTGTGGAGAGTAACCGCTGACGCCATGGTATGGGCAGTGGTGTCCACCGCATCTCGGGCGGAGAGGAGAAGGTCCTGTGAGACTGTGTTACCCTCCTCCAGGAAGGCATCATAGTCATCCCTAGCCTCGGGTGGGAGCATGTCCCTGAACCTCCCAAGTGACTCCCAGATATCCAGTAGATGTCTACTGGTTATGGCCTGGTTGTTAGCCACCCGCAATTGAAGGGCCGGTGAAGAATACACCTTGCAGCCCAGCAGGTCCATTTCCTTCTTCTCCCTAGAGGAGGGGAGGGGGTCCCTAGGGGGATCTCCAGCCCCCCCTTGCCATTTGGACCATGTCCTGAGGGGGAACCGGATGGCCAGCAACTGAGGGGTAGTTCAGTTCAGGTACCCTATACTTCATGCTCGCTGTATCCTAGACCGGGGGGGCAGAGCATGGGTGTTGCCAATGGGAGCATGCCAGGTCCCATACACTCGGGTGGGATGGAATTGCTAAGGGCTCCATGGCAGCAAACGCTGGCCCAAACAGGGTATCGGGGGGAAGGCTCAGAGGCTCCACCTGCATGCCTAAGTGGGCCATAGCTTGGCGCAGCAGGTTGAAGTGCGCCGAGAGGTTTCCCATAAAGGCCTCCGGTGCCGGGGACAACACACACCGGGGGTTCGTCGGGGAGGGGATGGAGTTCCCTCGGGGGACCATTCCTGTGCCCGAAAGTGTAAAGGGGATGCTGTTCGGTGCCAGGGCCATTTAGAGCCCCTAGATGGCCCTTCTTCTGGACTGGAACCGGGGGACGGGGGTCGGGATTCCCGTCCCTGTGCCGGTGGGGTAACACTGGCCTCCATAGCGGGGGAAGAGGGGGAACGTTCCTTTTGAGCCCAGGCCTTTGATGAGAAGGCCGGTTTGCCCCTTCTGACTATGGGTGGGGCAGGGGAGTTTGGAGGAGCAGCAGAGCTCATGCTGCCTCCATCGCCTCCGGTGTGGAAGGGACGAGGATCTCCCCCCCGTGGGCCACGGGCAAGTCCTTGCTGGGGAAGGGAGGACTGCTTGGGCGGGAGGACTCCCGCTCTGTCGGCACTGGACTCTGCAGTGCTGACAGTACCGGTGAGGCCGGGCTATGCCGGGTTGTCAGCACTGGAGGTGACACAGTACGGTGCTGCGGTGAGCCTGGTGCCGATGGTGCCGGGCTGGCTGATGGCAACCTCAGTTGGTGCCGGGATGCCAGGGCGCCGGATCGGTGCTGCGGTGCTGGAGTTGGCACTGGGGTGGTGTGGCGGAGGTGGACACCAGTGGCACGGTGCCAAGCTGGATCTCGGGGCTGGGCTCAAACCCGAAGCTTCGGGTGAGAGGTGCTGAGCCTCCTCCCAGGCTAGGGTGCGGCGTTGCTGTGCCCTCTCCTTGGTGGTCCGGGGTCTAAAGGAGAGGCAAATGGAAGACGCCGAGACCACGTGGTCTTTGCCCAGGCACCTGAGGCACTTCCCATGGGGATCGTCCCTGTGGAAGGCCTTGCTGTATTCGGCGCAGGGTTTAAACCCTGGCATGCTTATAGGCTTTAGTCCAACGATGGAAGGCTCTTGTAGTGGAAATAATTCCACAAGTAGATTCTCCCAGTCGGCAAAAGCTGATCTTAAGGACAGGCCGCTCGCAATGGCAAGGAACGGACATTCCAGATCCGATGCTCAAGGCGGAAGAAATGAAAACTGAGGAGGGGGCAGGGAGGTGGCCCTATACGTAGCTGCGGGTGGCGTGAGGGGTGGTGGCCGCCTCCCCTCTTCTGATGGGCTAGGACAAAGTTTTTCCAGCCAATCCGGCGTTCTGGCACGGAGATACCTAATACTGAATGCATCCGAGCAGCGCTTGAAGAAAAAGGGCAGCTTTTCGACAGTGTCCATGCTCACCTTTGTATGCAGGCTGGGTTGCTAGTTCAGTTATTTGCCTGGAGCCCTGAGTTTCAATAGAAGGTAATAACTGCAGAAATTGAAACTAAAAGTGAACTTTAATTCCATTAGTACAGTGGTTTTCCAAATTTTTTCTTGGGACACAGCTGAAAGAAATTATTTATGCCCGTGACCCAACAATTACATCTCTGAGCAATGCATTCCAGTCTTTTGGTGGCAGCAGCAGGGGGTTGCACAACACAGTGCCTGAGAGTCTGTGACCCAGTGGAGCCCCGACCTGTGGTTTGAAAGCCACTGCTCTAGTAATCTTTAACCTTGGCACTGTGTGAACTGCAATAGGGCTAGCTCACACCCTTTCTGCTAGTCAGAGAGAGCAGCAACAAGGGCCAAGTTCAAGATCCAGGGGTCCTTTCAACAATAAAGACAAAACCATCATGATCCCCCAGCCAGTAACCTGGGCCAATTACACACCAGCCCTTGGGTGCCTCTAGAAAGAACACTGCCCCTCTTGCAAGCACAGAGACAGTGTGTATAAAAGACTGTTTTAATAGAAAGGGGGAAAATAACCTGGCATTAACTTGGGAAAAGCAGGATTCACATGCATAAAATGATGAGCAAAACAGCTATCCCACGGTTGGGCAATTTCCTTTTGGCTCAACAGGTTCTTAAGTCCAGAAAGAAGTTCTGTTAATGCGCCCCTCCCTTCAGTGCACCTCACGACAACTCTGTGTAGCATTTAATCAGGGCAGATCCAGCATCTAGAAGTGCAGCTGCCAAGCTCACCTCCCACCCAGGCTGAGGGAGGGGGAAAGAAGATATCTCACTTGCTCTGCTGTGTGACCACTCAGGACGCCCACCATTATCTTCTGCTGCCACCTGCTTCCCTACTGTGACCAGGGTGGGCCAGTTTCCTCCGGTTCCTCCCAGCAGGGCAACTTCATTGCCAAAGCAGGCTGGAAAGTGGTTTCAGCTGCAATGATCACTGAAGAAAACAAAACAAACCAACTTCTAACAGAGCTTTGATCCAAAGGGCAGCTGTGTTAGTCTAGTTCAGTAAGACAAACAAGGAGTCTTGTGGCACTTACAGACTAACAAATGTATTTATTACCTGAACTTTCATGGGAGAAAATTGGTCTGACAAAGTGAGATTTTCTCCCATGAAAGCTCGTGCAATAAATATATTTGTTGGTCCTTAAGTGCCACAGGATGCCTTGTTTGTTTTTATGGAGCTTTATTTAGCTCAGCCTTTGCACAGTGGGGAGAGACAGGTCAAACCCTGCCTAAGGCACTTAAGCAGAACCACACCTCCCAGAAAAGACACCTATCCTTCTCCTTCTAACTTTCAGGGGAGTCTGGCATCTGAGCCCCTTCTGGGTGAGTTCAGTTCAGATCAGGGTGGCTTGCTCGATCAGGATAGACTGAGGATGGACCCACTGCTCATGTGATAGGGAGAACAACAGTTCTTCTTCAAGCGCTGCTCGGATGCATTCAGTAATAGGTATTTCTGTGCTGGAGCGCTGGACTGGTTGGAAAACTTTTGTCCTAGCCTGTCAGGAGAGGGCAGGCAGCCACCGCTCCCCACGCCACCCAGTGGCTATATATATGGCTGCCTCCCGACCCCTTCCCAGTTTCATTTCTTCTGCCTTGCGTGTTGGATCTGGAACATCCGCTCCTTGCGAACGCACGCAGCCTGTCCACCTTCTATGAGATTTTCGCCCAATTGGGAGCACCTTTTCGTGGACATAGTTCCATCACAGGAAACCTCCACTTTTGGGCCGGAACATCAGATTTCGTCCATCACCATGCCAGGGTTTAAACCCTGCTCCGAGTGCGGCAAGGCTTTCCCTTGGGAAGACCCCCACGGGAAGTGCCTCCGGTGCCTAGGTGAAGGCCACCTGGTCTCTGCCTGTTCCCTATGCATGTCTTTTAAGCCTCAGACAATCAAGGGTAGGGAACAAAGGCACCGTGCCTTAGCCTCTGAACAGGGTCAGCACTCCTCACCTGAGGCTTTGGGGTCCCGCCCAGCACCGAGACCAGGAAAGCCCCCCCCCCCCCCCTTTAGGTACTGTCTTGACCGACGATTCCTTCCGCTCTCATACGTGTTAAGGGCAACCTTCGCTAAAGCCGATGAACGCATCACTTAGTGGCTCTAGCCACAACTACAGACACTTCTAGTATGTGGGGAAGCATGTGCCTGACCAGACTGTCATGAAACCCTTTGCCTGCCTGCTGCCTGCCCACATCAGGTAGGATCTGCTTCCGCACCCAAAATGGGGAGGGACACCTTGGGCATCTCCCCACCCCAACAAAACTGGTCAGTGCGCACATTTTAAGTCAGTCCCAGTAGGCCCTCAGCCACCTCTACGGTACTGTAAACCTTATTTCTTTACCTCACCTGTTTGGCAGAGATATGATACTCGGTACTCTACTGCATGCGGTCCTATGCCGGGTGGAGGCCAAGGCAGAACTGTTCACGAATCTCTACCTGGCTCCTTGGTTTTTCCCTTCCCTCCCCTTGGGGTGAAAAACAACCAGTAGTGAACAACAGTTTCTCCTGCTTCTTTGGGATGGCCTCATATCTAACCAGAATATGCCTGATCAGGATTCCCTATTTAGGCCCCACCATCCCAGGAAGGTAGTGTTGATACCCTCCCCACCTTCTTTCTCTCTCCACTCCTGAAGTGACAGCTTCTATATGACCGACCTGGAATCAATCAGGTCTTCACGGGAATTTGGAAATTTGTTTTCCACATGGTGGAATCCTATCCTAGTTAAGATCGGATGATAGGGATAAGCTGCCCTTGTCAGATTTTCTAAAATCCAGGGTACTCCTGCAGAACCGCAGTCTGTACCCTGTGAGTATCATATCCTTCCCAGGTAGCCTTTGGAGGAGACCATCCACTCCTCCCATAACCTGTATCACTTGGAGGGGTAGGTCCTCTCCTTATGAGTCCTTTAACTTCGATGCACACGTAGGTGCAGTGTAGTTAGGGGCGGGTATCACTCCTGGCGGTGCCTTCCAGCACACAAGGTTATTTGAACCACTACAGTTCTAATCCCATAGGCCTCCCAGTTGTCACAACTAAGTGTCCAATCAGTGGCATTGCTTTTTTGTTGCCCTCTTCTCCCCCCCCCCCCCCCCCGCGCCTCTCCAGGCAGTCTTCCTGGGAGCGGAGTCTGGAGGTAGAACATAAAGGGACAGCAGGAGGGTCCACTTCCGTGAGTCTTCATAGGAATACCAAGGCCAACAGCACTGCCTAAGGCCCATGCCACCTTGCAGGAGCCTAGTGGATATGATATCTCCCTTCCAAACGGTAGAAGTCTTCTGGGTCTTTACACTGTAACACTGCTGGAGGCCTGTGTCGCATCCTCCTGGCCCAGGGACGTCTTGACCGATATGCCATGTGGCGCCGATTGCACCATCCCTGGCCTTTTCTTTTCTCATTAACCAGCTCAGAGCATCTCCCCTTAGATCCTTCTTGCCTGAATTCAGTAGTCCTTGTTCCCTTGCGCGTTGCTGGGTATTCCAAATTCACACACCCTTTGGGTCCCTGTCTTTGAGTCTTTACATGGCCTGTTGGAGGGATAACGTTTATCCCTTCTATTGTTATCTGCGTAGGCAGCAGCCGTCATGGCCAGCCTGGTGACCTAGGGCTTCCAGAGTTCTTTCATAAGGTTCATGCTGAAGTGTTCTGTGACCAGGAATTAACCCTCTGGCCCTTATACCTCGAGCTATACCACTCAGGTAGAGCAAACAAATGCATTTTACTCCACGTTAGTTGTGTTGTGTTGATTTAAACTCTGGTTTAAGGTGACCTAAGTCCGTCCGGCCCACGCACACTTTGCCTTGGGTGGATTGGATTTACCCCTGCTTTGGGTTGGCCCCACAGTTGTAGGTTCTCCATTGTCAGGCCAAGAGCCCTACTTCGTCTCCTGGTCCCTGTCTGAACCTTGTTCGCTGGGCCTTTTTCCCATCTGGGGTGTTTTTGCTGTGCTGAAGGTGGAAGAGCCAACTCCATCCGCCATCCATCAGCATGGCTAGTAGTCACCTACTACTGCGTGCATCCGAGCAGCGCTCGAAGAAGAACAGTGGGTTACTCACCAGTAACTGTCCTTCTTCAAGATGGGCTGCTTGGATCCATTCAGGTCCCTCCCCTCTATCCCTGCATCTGGAGTTGGCGACTCCTAGGAACTGGGGAGGGGCCGGGAGTTGGCCATATATATACCCACTGGGTGGTGTGGGGGGCAGTGGCTGCCTGCCATCTCATGACAGGCTAGGACAAAAGTTTTCTGACCAATCCGGCGCTCCAGCATGGAGACACCTATTGCTGAATGGATCTGAGCAGCCCATCTCAAAGAAGGATGGTTACTGGTGAGTAACCCACCATTCACTGGCTGCCATTCAGGTCAAGCAAATTTGTCAAGTGATTTGTAACCCAGCACCAACACAACTGTGCTTGTGGGTAGCTGGGCAGAGTGGGTGTGTTCAGGTAAATACTGGCTGGTTCTGACACACTTTCCCCTCCCCAGGTGGCTTGGTAGGGAAGAGCCCCTTTAGACCTCACTTACGTGTATGGATTTAGGAGGTTAGTTTTCTTTCTTTCTTGAAGGCACTGTTTGTACATCCTTTCCCTTGATAGTGGGGATTTTTCCCTTTGGCATCCTCAGGTATTCCAGGATCCCCAGGCTTGAAACAGTGTGGGTATGTTCACACATAGGTTTTAAATTGAAATAACACTGGTTATTTCGATTTAAAAACTGTTAGATCCACACAACGTTTTCTTGTTTAGAAACGATGGGCTCTGTCATTTCGAAACAAGAAAAGTTAGAGTGATTCAATAAAACCTGGGTTGAAAATGAAAGAAGGGTTAGATTGAAACTGTTAAATCGAAATAACACCATGTGGACATGTTATTTTGATATAAAGGTTGTTTTGATTTAACACTTTTGCCCTTCTCCTTCCCAGGGTGCCTTTCCCTTTTCATGTATTGGGTAGAGGCATGGCCCTTCTAGAAGGCCATTTGGCCACACCTCCCATATGCCCCTCTCCTAAATCAAAATGACAAGTCCTGTCCTTGGACGTGTTATTTTGATTTGAGTTTTAGGTGTGGAGCTGTTAAATTAATTTAACTTAAATCCAATTTATGATTTTTATAGCGATTTTATTAAATCAATTTAAGTTAAATCTATTTAACTGCCAGTGTGTGGACATAGCTGAAGATTTCAGGGAGCTGCAGATCTTTCTAACCTTGTCCAGGTAAATCTCAACCAAAGCTTAATGGGCCAAGTGATAATAAATCCAGGCGTAGTTTCCGTAAATGACCAGGACCTGCCAGGAGAAGGTATCTGGGTGATCTCTCTGCAGAATCTCTTCAGCTTCTCTGAGGCCTTGCAGAGCTTCCTCATATTGTCCTTGCAGATGGCAGAAATAAGTCTGCCTGGCCAGAAATGTGGATTGGCTCCTGTAATGACTGTGGGCAATTCTGAGAGCCAGAGTTTGGAGGATGTGAGCAGCCTCTGAGGGAACCTGCTTATTTCTATTCTAAACTCACCCTGGGAATCTTAGTTGGTTTTAGCTAAAGTATTTCAGGAAGGTGTTTCTGCAGAAGCCCCGTAACTGTCATGTCTTTCACAGAATGTGCAGTGGTGTGAAGTGTTCCCCTATTGGTTTTTGGATGTGATCATTTCTGATGTCTGATTTGTGCCCATTTACTCTTTTGTACAGGAACTATCCAGTTTGGTCAATGTATAAGGCAGGGAGCATTGTTGGCACATGATGATATATGTCACATTGATGGAGAAGCAGGTGAACGAGCTCCTGATGGAGTGGCTGGTTTGATTAGGTCCTATGCTGGTATCGTTAGTGCTGATATATGAGCAGAGTTGGCAGTGGGGTTTGTTGCAGGGATAGGTACGTGCCTTAGTGTTCCTGTTGCATGGTGACAACTTCCAAAAGGGTAACTGTGTGTAGGTACCCTGTACTTTAGGGACTTCTGAAATCAAGTAGGAGATTAACATTTAAGCAGTTCCTATGTGCTGTAAGTTTTCCACTGAGGGACTACAACTCCCATGATCCCTTGGGAAAAAAGAGAGGGACTTTGCCTGCCCCTCCAGGAAGCAGAGAGGGACAAAAGGGTTGCCACAGAGGAAGGGAGACATGTCTGAATCTGGAAGCTGCTGTGAGTGCTCCTGGAGTTCCCGAGAGTGCTGGAGGCTCACTCAAGCAGGGAGTTTCAGAGGTTGGTGGCTTACTCAGCCCAAAGCAGGGTCTGAGCCTAGAGCTGGCTGAGCTGGATCTGCAGTAAGGGTGTGAGTGTCTGTATCCCCTCCTCCAATTTGAAGCAGGGCTTGTTAAGCAAGGGGGTCTGCTGAGAGACCAACCGGGCCTGAAGAGAGGCAGTGTGGCAGTCCCTTTGAACAAGGCCCAGGACTACAGACCATTGGTTGGGCTCACTCCAGATCTTCAGTGTGGTTCTGAGCAGATACACCGAACCAGCAGAGAGCTGCCTTGTCTCTTTCATTGACCCTCCAAGCTCCCCCACGCAAGCAGGGGATTGAGGTCCTGAACTCTGGGAAGTGTGCCCTCTGAGTTGGAAAAAGGGCTGTGAACATGCTAGTTAGATAAGTTTCCTTTAAACTGTATTCTGTGTCTGCTCACTGATTTATTTACTTGCCCTGTGTATTTAAATTAGTAGTAATATTCAATTCCATCCTGTTATGATAAGTTTCTTTGTTAAGTAAAGGTTTGCTATGTGCAATTAAGCACCGTGAATGTATTATAATTAGTAAATTTGGATTAGACCCATCCCACAGGTTATTCTTAGCCACATGGATTAGTCCTGGAGGCTGCCAAGGCACACCACTGAGTGTGTACCAGACCCAGCCAGGTGGAGGCACCATCAAGTTTAATTTCCTGTAAAGCAAAGGGATGGCAGCAGAAGAGTGGATAGAGGATTCTCACAATCCCAACATAACCACTTGTCATCAAACTTAGGCACCTGTGCACATGTGAGTGTTGCCTGGTCCCAAGTAATCCAGGGAGAAAAGGGAGAGGGTTACATTTTGGAGGCACCGCTGGTGTAGGAATATGTGAGCAAAACCATAACTGTGTCAACCCATTCATAGCCTTAATTGATTCATTTCTGTCAATCTTTATAGACTCATAGAATCATAGGGTTGGAAGGGACCTCATGAGGTCATCTAGTCCAACCCCCTGCCAGAGGCAGGACCACTCCCACTAAACCATCCCAGTCATGGTTTTGTCCAGCCGGGCCTTAAACACCTCCAAGGATCGAGATTCCACCACTTCCCTAGGCAGCTCATTCCAAGGCTTCACCACTCTCCTAGTAAAAAAGTTTTTCCTAATATCCAGCCTCGACCTCCCTAACTGTAACTTGAGACCATTGCTCCTCGTTCTGTCCTCCGTTACTACTGAGAATAGTCGAGCTCCATCCTCCTTGGAGCATCCCTTCAAGTAGTTGAAGGTTGCTATCAAATCCCCCCTCAATCTTCTCTTCTGCAGACTAAATAAGCCTAATGCTTTCAGTCTTTCCTCATACGGCTTGTGCTCTAGCCCTTTGATCATTTTGGTTGCCCTCCTCTGAATTCTCTCTAGCATGTCCCTGTCCTTGTTGTAGTGGGGAGCCCAAAATTGAACGCAGTATTCTAGATGTGGCCTTACCAGTGCAGAATAGAGGGGAATGATCACATCCCTTGATCTGCTGGTAATACTTCTTTTGATGCAGCCCAGTATGCCATTGGCCTTTTTGGCAGCAAGAGCACACTGCTGACTCATATCTAGCTTCCCATCCACCATGACCCCCAGGTCCTTTTCTACACTGCTGCTACTTAGCTGAATGTTTCCAAGCCTGTAGCAGTGCATGTGGTTTTTCTGTCACAAATTCAGGATTATACACTTGTCCTTACTGAACCTCATAAGATTTCTATTGGCCCACTGTTCCAATTTATCTAGGTCTCCCTGAATCCTGTCCTTGCCCTCCAGCATGTCTGTTGGTCCCCCCAGCTTGGTGTCATCCGCAAACTTACTGAGAATGCAGTCTATTCCATCATCTAGATCATTGATGAAAATGTTGAATAGAACCAGCCCCAGGACCGACGCCTGGGGCACACCACTCATGACTGGTTGCCAGCTAGACATGGAACCATTGATTCCTACACGCTGAAACCGTTGATCTAGCCAGTTTTCTATCCACCTTATAGTCCACCTATCCAACCCATACTTCCTTAATTTGCCAATGAGAATGCTGTGGGAAACTGTATCAAAAGCCTTGCTAAAATCAAGGTATATCACATTAACGGTTCTTCCTGCATCCAGAAAACCAGTCATCTGATCATAGAAGGAGATGAGATTGGTCAGGCATGATTTCCCCTTGTTGAATCCATGCTGACTGTTCCTGATCACTTTATTTTCCTCTAAGTGTTTGAGGATGGATTCTTTGAGAACCTGCTCCATAATTTTTCCAGGGATTGAGGTGAGGCTGACTGGTCTGTAATTCCCCGGATCCTCCTTTTTCCCTTTCTTGAAAATAGGTACTATATTTGTTTTTTTCCAATCCTCTGGCACCTCCCCGGTTCTCCATGTGTTTTGAAAGATAATGGCCAGCAGTGCTGCTATCTCATCGGCCAGTTGCCTTAGCACCCTTGGGTGCAGTTCATCCGGCCTCATGGACTTGTGCACATCCAGCTTCTTTAAGCAGTCCCTAACCTGACCTTCCATCACCAAGGGCCTCTCTTCTTCTCTCCCATCTGCCACACCCATGGTAGTGGGCTGGGAGCTGACCCTGCCTGTGAAAACTGAAGCAAAAAAAGCATTGAGCACTTCAGCTTTTCCCTCATCCTCCGTCACGAGGATGCCTGCCCCATTTAGCAAGGGACCTACACCATCCCTGATCCTCTTCTTGTTATTAACATACTTGTAGAACCCCTTCTTGTTATCCTTTACATCCCTTGCTAGCCGCAGCTCCATTTGTCCTTTCTGATTTTATCCCTGCAGTCCCTAGCAATATCTTTATATGCCTCCTTAGTCATCTGACCAAGCTTCCACTTCCTGTATATACCAGTGTAGATTTGATAATTGATTCTTCCCTTTATTTGTATCAATCTTGATAGATCTGATAATTGCTTGTAGCTTGGCTTCTTTAATACTTTGATAATTAATTACTATTTGTGACATTGTGTTATAACTGTGACAGTTACCCTTTGTACCCTCTGTTCTCTTCCAACTGCATTGGCTGGTTGGGGAGCACAGAACTTGAACTGCTGACCTTTTGCTTTGTTTGGGAGAAAAAGCAGCCTTTTCTTTTCCCCTGAGCCTCTCACTCCCAATTTGTAAGCATATGGAAATTCATACCTATATGTTTTATCTCTAGTAGTTGTATTCAAACCCTTACTTGACCTTTATAATGTCTGAAATACTGTTATTTTTCTAAGCCATACTCCATATTGTAAATGAAACTCTATTCTGACTACTGTATTCCATCTCGTACAAAACTCCTAGCTGATATAAACAAGATGTGGATGGAGGGTGTATGTATGTGTGAATCAGTTTCAAACTGCCAGTTGGTCCTGATGAAGTGTGAACTCCATCTTAAATGCTGAAGAGTGTGAAATGGATCCACCCCAGAAACAAAACAACAGAAACTTAATCAAGACATCAAAAACAAGCTGAAAGTCTCGTCTGCTATTGTCCAGCAATCAATGGTCATATAGAAGTGGCGTGAGCCAGCATACTTTCTTGAAGCCAGCACTGTATAAAAGACTGGGTGAGATCACAAGGCTTGGGGAACTGTTCTGCACAAGACCTGGAAGAAAGGAGCATTGGTACACACCTGACAAAGACCCCGCTCTCCCTCATGCCCAGCTTCCCTGGCCAGATAGCTGCTATGAGCCACCACCCCCAGCAACGATCCCAAGCTGTGGTCTGAAGCCATGATCAGGACTGGTAACTATCAACTGCAGAACATCTACTGGTGTGTTTGGACGCGTGTGTGTATGTGTGTGTGTAGTACTAGGATAGGTATTAATTTTGTCTCTTATAATAAATGTGGCACATTGCCTTTTCTTCCTTGAAAAATAGCCTGGGTGCTCTTTTGCATAACACTGGGATCCCTCTACTACTCCAAAGTCTGCATCAGGTAACCCTTTGTCTCTATATTTTAATATAATTGAAGTTTTAACTATTTTCTTGAGCCGTACTGAAATATAAGAGTCTGTCTGCTTCAGTGAATTTATCTGCCATCTTATGGAGCATCGTGAATTAATGTCCTGGTGTAAAGAGGTAGGAGTGCCACCCAGCCATGCCGTTATACTTTGTAAGGTGCCCATAGGCACTAAGGATGCTGTTATATATCGGGCACTAGGAACTGTTACATTTTTTGGAAAGACCATAATTTATGGTTGGTGTGGGCATTGTAAGAACCAGACTGTGTCCGTATTAGTGAGAACAGCTGCTGAATTGGACCTGCAGTGTTTGCCATGGGAAGTTGGTATTTTGGATGAAATTGGCCCCGGGCCTGTATTTCTGCCGGGGAGTGTTCCAAAGAAGGAGACTATGTCAGCTGGGACTTCTGATTTTTGTGGCTAAGTTGGATGCTTGGCTGCAGCAAGAAGGAAAGACGCTAGAAGATGTAAGAACCATTGTTAACCTGACATCTACTTCTTCAGCTGCTACAAATGAAGGTCTCATATCTGCACTGGAGTAACTAGTAAAATGATGTACTCACCCATCCTATGAAGAAGTTGGGTATTGTAAACTGAGAGTCTTCTCTGGAGTAAAACCTACCCCTACTGGGGAGCATGATTTTGAATCTGGAATAAAACCTACCTTTATTGGGGAGGATGATTTTGAAGCTATCCAGATGATGGAGGAATGGCAATGCCCAGATGTTATCAAAAGGCAAAGACTAGCGGAAGGTCTCAGGGGACGAGCCTCTGACATCATCGGATCATTACGAACAAGCAATCCTTCTGCTGGTGCTTTGGAGTATCTACAAGCTCTGGATGATATATATGGGACCACTGAGATTGGGGAAGAGTTGTACCTGTGTTTTTGATCCACATATCAAGGGGAAGGTGACAAATTTTCACAATACATTTGCTGCCTGGAAAAGCTATTGCAAAGGGTACTGGGATACTTCATACACGCTTGAATCAGGTGAGGTTGGAGCAGTACTTAAAGGTGCCTGTCCTGGCAATCTAATAGTTCTGAAGCTGCAGTTTTCTTATTCACACCAGGATTCACCTCCCCTTCTCCAGACTGGTACAGGATGTCAGGGAAGAGGAGGATCGACTGGCTGCCTGGGAAACTGATCACCAGCCTGTGGCTTCTATATGTTCTCTCACCTCTGTCGCTCCTCATGATGAAGTTGCTGACCTTAAGAAGATTGTGCTGTATTTAACTGAGCAAGTTAATCAGCTACTCTGGCTGAATGCTATAGTGGGAAAGCCTGACAGATCCTCTAAATCCCAAAGAAGGGATGCCATGGTGAGAACCAATAACTCAGTGACTGATAGAACCACCCACAATTTGAGGGGAACCGTTAAAACTAATTATAGAAACAACATCATCTGCTACAAGTGTGGGGAAGATGGTCACACAAAACAAAACTGGGATGCTGAAGAGGATTTGCAGAAGGTCACCCACAAGCTTATCCAAGCCAGAAAGCATTCGGGAAGCTTAAGAGAAGCCCAGTGAAGGAGCGAATTGGTGTTTCAAGGACAAGAGGCTTCACTAAGCTCAACCCACAGGCTGCTAAAACCCAGTGGGTTTGCCCCAAGAACTGGTTGGTTCAGCTCCCATTGTTCCTGTTCAAATAGAAGGCATTTATGCTCATGCTCAGACAGTGGTTCACAGGTCACTGTTCTTTAGAAGACATTTTACAACACTTATCTTCGTCACTTGCCAATCCATCCCTTAGATAATTCGGAAATATGGGGGTTGAGCCATGAAAAATACCCATATGAGGGGTACCTAAGCATTCAGCTTGAGTTTCCACAAACTGTCACGGGAGTTCATACAAAGCTGGACACTTTAGTACTAGTGTGCCCAGACCTCTGTGTCAAGAATAAGATTGCACTTATGGTTGGAATGAACACCAGTCCGGTCTGGTGATTTTTCAACTTATGCAAAGAAACTGTGGGTGAGCAGTGCATCAATACCTTGCCCATTCACCCTAAGATTCATGAGGCCTACAAATGCTCCCACAGAGAATTTCCATCAACTTCTGATGAAGACACTAATAGGTATGGCAAAGTGTGGTATATGGAGAAAAAAACAGTGTGAATACCACCAGGTGGCATCTGTCAAGTAACTGGGATTCCCAGGTTCTCTGTTCGGCTTTCTGATCAGGTATTGTTAGTGGATACACCAGAGGAAATGTCTCCTCTTGGAGTGTTTGTGGTCAGACCTGAAGTACAAGCAGTTACAGTAGTGTCTGCAAGGAGAATCACAGTCAGTGTTAGAAATGTATCTGCTCACCGACTGACCCTTCAATGTGGGACTATGATTGCCCAGTTGTTTCCAGTGGACGTAATGCCTCAGATGCCTGCTGCAGCTGTCAAGAGCAAGACTAATAATTTGACATCCGACTGTTTTGATTTTGGGGATTCCCTTATCCCTGAGGAATGAAAACAGCAACTTTGTAGGAAAATGTTAGAGCATGCTGTTGTCTTCTCCCAACATGAGTGGGATGTGGGCTGTGCAAAAAGTACTGAACATGAAATTCATCTAACTGACTCTTGACCTTTTAGAGAACAGTCCTGTCGCCCGGCTCCTGGCGATGTGGAGGATGTTCGGAAACACCTACAGGACTTGATGGCTGCTGGAATAATTCTGAATCACGAAGCCCATATACTTCCCCAGTTGTTGCGATGAGGAAGAAGAGTGGATATGTCAGAACGTGTGTTAATTATGGAACCCTCAGTAGGCGCACTGTGCCAGACCAATATGCCATGCCAAGGATCAAAGATGTCCTTAACTGTTTAAATGGAAGTAAATGGTTCACTGTATTAGATCTTCACAGTGGATATTGCCAAATACCTATGAATGAGATGGATATAGAGAAAACTGCTTTCATTTGTCCACTAGGATTTTGCCAATTTGAACAGATGCCCCAAGGCATTTGTGGTGCTCCTGGTACTTTTCAAAGATTAATGGAGTGAACAGTTGGAGAGATGAATCCTCTGGAAGTCCTCGTCTACTTGGATGACTTAATTGTTTTTGGATGGACTCTGGAAAAGCATGAAGAGCAATTGCTTAAAGTCCTGGTTCGCCTGAGGGAAGAATGCTTGAAACTGTCCTTGGGAAAATGTAAGTTTTGCCGTACTTCAGTCTCTTGTGTGGGACACATAGTATCAGAGCAAGGTATTGCCACAGATCCATCAAAAATTGAGGCAGTCTCGACTTGGCTCAGGCCACAGAAGGTAGCTGCCTTGTGCTCATTTTTAGGATTCTGTGGTTACTTCCTTTCAGGGACATTGGCTGTTCCAGAGCAAGACTGGTCGCTGGCTACCCTGGCACTTGGAGGCCTCTCCATGCCACAGGGCTAGTGAGCACGAAGAGGTCTGAGGATCTTCTCCATCCCCGGAGACCTCCGCTTTCCCTGGCACTGAGCTGGGGCATAGGTGACCCGCTCCCCCTGGCACCACGAGACCTGCAGCAGAAGCACTCCCCTTCACCGCCTCAGTGTGCGAGTGTTTCCCCGGTGCTGTCCACCCTGGCACTGGATTTACTGAGACCTGTCTCCATGGCACTGACTACGCCTGCTCAGCACTGTGGGAGAGCCTGTTCCCCTAGTTACAGTGAACCGGCGCTGCATTCACCCAAGCACCCCAGACCATGGCAGGACTGGGCTGTCTGTGGGGGGCTGCCGGTACCGGTCTCTCCCTGTTACTGCCATTGTAGTCAGTCTCACTCACCATGGGCCTCTGAGGAGGAGCCCTCCCGCTGCACCGTTGGGCCTAAGGACAGCAGTCCAAGATCCCACTTGTCCTTGTCTCTGGACGAGGCTGTGAACCCTTGTCCATGGTCATACAGGGAGGATCCCAGCACCCACTATGACCTCCTTCATTGAGTGACAGCGCACTTGGGCCTGGAGGTTGAGCCCCTCATGGGGGGACTTAGATTCCTTCTTCGACCTGGGGTTTGTGGCTTCCCCAGGCGCAGTCTTGGTGCCACTTCATGACAGTGTGCACAACCTTGCTAGGGTGCGCTGGCAGACACCTGCCTCCTTCCCACCGGTCTCTGAAGTTGCTGGCCACAAATACCAAGTTCCCCCAAAGAGGTTCACATTTTTGGTTGACCCCTCGGCGCCAAGCTCTCAGATGGTAGAAGCTGCTTATAGATGGGAGGGGCAAGGTTGACCAACCTCCTCTCCAAGGTCCAGGTAGGCTAAGAGGTTAGACCTCCTGGGGAGGAAGGCTTATTAAATCTCCAACTTCCAGCTCCATTTTGCCAACCACCAGGCCTTGGTTGGCCAATATACCCTTCATCTATAGGAGTCCATGCGGTGCTTCAAATAGAATACCCCCCCCCCTTTGAATACCTATAGGACAGGAGAATGGGCCCCTCTGTACAGAGCCACCTCCCTCTTTCCTTGGGTGTCCTACCCACATGTCCTTCCCTACTGGAGTAGGACACCCATCCCCCTGGGGGGTCCTACCAGAATTCTGGGTACAGAGAACTGGACCAGAATATCACATGTTAGAGGTTACTAAACCCAGACTATTTGTGATGGAGAGGCCACATCCCCTTTCTTGGGATGCTGCAACCATTTGCCGCATTTGTGTGATAGTGGAACATTGCCAGTGACAATGATTCCTTTGCTGGATCAGTTAATGATTGATAGTGAGGTCCACTATAATGGATCAAGGGCACCCTCCTACCAAAGCCTCAAGCTTTCCTGATAAAATGGCAGATAACCTCTCTGGCATCCCTCGTGCAGATCTTCTCTCAGGAGAATCTGCATTTCAGTAGCGTGATTGTCAGTGCAGGCTTGAAGACTCATCATTCCATCACCCAGCCATGACTGTGGGGATGCAGCTTCAAGCATAGCCATGCTGAATGCAGGGAAATATTAACTCTGTCTACCATCCAACATATGGCTAGTAGTCACCTAGAACTGAATGATGCGAGCAGCGCTTGAAGAAGAATGGTGGGTTACCTGTGTAACAGTCCTTCTTCGAGATGGGCTGCTCAGGTCCCTCCCTATGTCCCCACTACTCGGAGTTAGCGAAAAGAAGGGACTTAGGAGGATCAGGGTCTAGACCATATATATAGCTGCAGGAGTGGCCAGAGGAGGTGTTGGCCACTAACCCTGCTCTGACAGGCTAGGGAAAAAATGTTTTCCGGCCAATCACGTGTTGTGGCATGTAGACATTTAAAACTGAATGTATGTGAGCAGCCCATTTTGAAGAAGGACCGTTGCACAGGTAAAGCATGTTTTGGATTACCTAGGGTCATTGAGGTTGCCACAATGATAGATGGGAGGGTGTTTTAGAGCTAGGCTAGGGAAACCTGTCTGCCATCGTTCTCTTTCAATAAAGATTCCATAAAGACCTCTGTGGAGGCTGCCTCTTGTTACTGGATTTTAATTCCCCACGATACAACAGGTATGGTAGTTCTGGGTATGCTCAGCAGGTCCCTGTGGCTACACTCAGATTCTGTGAGGCAAGGGGTCAGGGCAGCTGCTTTGCCAAAGGCCAGATCCCTGTGAGGGCTGTAGGGGCTGAGCCCAGGGGCAGGCAGCAGCTGTTTTCCCAACTCCTGAGCATTTGTAGCCGGTCAGTGATGTTGAGACACCTGTGGCTGGGGGCCCTGGCAGTGTGAGGTACAGAAGGGAAAGCTGGGAGGGAAGCTGCTTGCTTCTCTTCTAAACTCACCCAGGGAATTTTAGTTGGTTTTAGCCAAACCATTTTAGTTAGCCTGAGTCACAACTTAGCCTCCTATTTCCCCTTTGGAACTCATCCTATGTCAATGTGATGATGGGGAAAGAGTCACTTTGATTTTGCTGTTCTCAGGTTGTATTTTTCATGGAAGAGGACATTTTAATATTGACACATGAGTGGGTTGTTGTTGTTCATGGGGTTGGCTCGCCGGTGTCCGGCGAGCTGAGCCATTGCAGCAGAGGGAGGGAAGGGTCTGCAGATTCCAGCTGATGGCTTGCACAAGCAAGTGGAGGGAAGAGGTTCCCTTTGACTTGGCAGCCTGTGAGGATTTGTGATCAGAGACTCACTGAGTCTTGAGCGAACTCAGCCTGTGCTGTTTCCCTCCCCGTGTGTCTGCGGGGACTGACGTGGTGAGGTTAGCCACACTGTCTTTATTTCAAACAGAGAAGATGACCTTTATGGCTGAGAACAGAGTCATGTCAGATTGTAAAAACTAAGTTTGTATTTCTCTATCCTAAGATTTATAAGGCTGGGCTGTAAGCATTAAATTCCTTCCTTTTATTCCTTTCGCATTGGCTGCGGGGGGTTGGCCCTGTACAATCCTTGCTGAGGATCCCGGGTGACTGATCTCCAGGTGCTTTCCTAGGAAAGCCAGTATTAGGCACAAGGCGAAGGGCACAGCAGTCACCTCTGGATCACCCAAAGGGATCCACTCTGAGCCTGTGAACCCCACAGGGACACATGTGCTACGTGTTCATCTGTGTGCCTGATCGCCAGGATCCTGCTACAGCTCTCAGCTCTGGGCTCTCAGTCCTTTAGCTCCAGCTTCCAGCCAGAGCTCACAGCTCTGGGGAGCCTGGTGTTTACAGAACAGTCAGATAGGTCTCTGCTTATGGTCGGAGAGGAAATGCAATCAGGAGTGGAGAGCACAGGGAGCTGGGCCAGGAACAGAAACTGTTTACTGCAACTATCTGGAGAAAGCCCACATCCTGTCCCTCACCCCAAAGGCCAGGCCCTTCCTGCCTCCCTCTTGGGTCCCCTTCCTCTCCTCCAGGAGGATCTGGGCTGCTCAGGACCGGTCAGAGGGGCTGGGTGGATCATCTGCAGCAGGGCCAGGAACGGGACACAGGAGACACACACAGAACTGCATGCTCTGGAGAGTTTATTGCTGTGGAGCTGCAGCTACTGAGGGGCAGGGTGGGAAGGAGTAGGAGTGTTAGTAGCACAGACGCTTGGGTGGACAAAGCCTGCAGCTGGGAGAGTGAGGGGTTCTCTCGGGGTGAGAGAGGACAGGCCCTTCACACAGCAAGGGCATCTCGAAGTCTGGAGCCGAGGTCTTATTTATCACAGGTGCTGAGTTCCTCCTTCTGGCACAGGTGAGTGATGTCCCTCACCAGCGTGCAAACTTGCAAACATAGGCATTTTTTGTGTCACAGCGTTTGTCATTCCATTCCCTGAAACCTGGAAGGTAAGATAGAAATTACTAGGGCGGGGGGGTGGCATTCCCACTCTCACAGTGACCCCTCCTCAATGCACACTGCTGAGAGAAGATCCCTGCTTCTGTGCATGAGGCTGTGAGGAAGAGGAGGCTGGAGGTGCAGCCTTGTGTGCTTCAGACAGGGACAGGAGCCACCATTCCCTGCAGGATGCTGTGTCAACATGAAAGTGGAAGACCATCTTTTATTGTGTTGGGAGGTGTCTGAGGAGACCAGGATGGGACCTCTGGGTGCTGGATGCTGCGTTCATGCACACCCTGACAGACAGTCCCAGCCACAGAGAGCTCACAGTCAAAATAGTGAAGAGGTGGGAGGGGAAACTGAGGCACACTGGGGCAAAGTGACTTCCCCAAGGTTGCCCAGCAGATCAGTGGCAGGGCCAGTAATAGAAGCCAGGACTTCTGAATCCCCATTCTGTATCTGTCCACTAGTCCAGGTGCCTCTGGGTCTGTGACTGTTGTTACCTGTCCTCCCACCAAGCCCTCTCAAAAGGACCACAGCACGACAGCCCTGGATGGGTGACTGCAGAGAGAGAAGATCAGGAGGAGGATCGCCAGCCCTCTCTGGGCTGAAGGGGCTGACCTGGCTCCATCTCCTACACTTTGCAGTGGGCGCGTGGCCCAGGGGCAGCGTCTCTCACTCAGGAGCCATGTTGATAAGTTATTGTCATTAGCTGGAATGAAACAACCTGGCAATGTTATTCATAAATGTTTGCTGGGCTTGCTTTGCAACCTTTTCACTTCAATTATTTGCTGCGTGTGTGTGATTGGTTGTGCAGGTCATGCAGCATGGTTCCTGCTCTGTGATTGGGTGAGTGACACTTCGAAGTAGGAGATGGTAGGGACAACATTCTTGAGTACCCAGGGTGAGTGCCTTGGGGAAGGAGCACTGGGGTTACTGCTGTTGGACACTCAGACTACCATTGAGAGCCTCTGATGGCTGGGCGAGTAACAGCAGCATGATGAACAAGTCACTCATGAGTTAACCAATAAACTTTCCCTGCTCAGCCAACCCTACGTTTTATTGCCAGTGAATGGGATGAGACCTTTAGTCCTGCTCTGCCTCCCATGCCACTCCAGCAACATGGACAGCAGGAATCTGGTTTACTGGCCAGCTGGGGATTCCTCATGCCTAGGGGGATCCCAGGAGAGCCAATTCTGGCCTTCCTAGCATAGAGGACAGGTGAGGGGTCTGGATGAACCCCATGCTCTGGCCAGCCAGGTTGTTATTTCCACTGCTCCAGTAGCCTTGAGGCTGCTCTAAGTTGCCCTGGGGCCAAAACAGCCACATAGTTGCCTCCAAAATCAGGTTGGCAAAAGTCACCAATGCACCAACCGAAGACTGCCTACTCCTGCTATACATCAGCAAGTGGGCAATAGCTCTGTTCTCATCTTGCCCTATCACTGAACATCTCAGGCCACATGTACCTTACAGCCCTGCAGGGCCAGCTCAACGGGCTTTGGAGCCCTGAGCTGGCTTTTGATTTTTGCACCCCCGTCCCCCCCGGTGTGGCATCGAGGTTGCCTATAGGTAAATGACTTTCTGGGCCAGGGCTCCATTTGCTTCTGAATCGAGCCGACCCGGCAGTCCTGCTGGGCCTGGGGCTGAGCCTCCGAGTGGGACAGATGCTGGAAGAGCTTCTTGTTGTGATACGGGAGGGAGAGGGGCAGGATGACTGGACAGGAGGTCGTCCTTGCAGGGAGAGCTGGAGGGTGTGGCCAGGGTCCTGTCTTGGCTCCTTTTGTTGGTGCATGTGTCTTTTAGCCGCTTGCTTACCCTTGCTTTTAAACAGCTCAGTGCAGAACTCTCTGCCACCCTTGTTGTTTGGTTCCCCACTTTTCCAAGCACTGTAGAGATGTGTGGAGTCATCTGTCCACCTCCAGCCTCGGTTCTGCAGAGACAGGAGAGAGGTAGTGAGGTCTGGAGAGCAGAGGCTTGGTGACAAGGCACCAAAGAAACACCTGAATCCCCTTCACCAGTGTCCTGCTCAGGCAGTGGGAGAGTTGGGGAAGTGGGTTGGGAGAGCGCAGCTCAAGGAGACAGGCCCAGGGGATGCTGACCTAATAATAACGCTTAGCAAATAAACTTCACCTTTTCCCTTCAGAGCTCTTTTCTGGGAATAACAACTCTCCTCGCCACAGAGCAGAGCCACTCTGGAGTGTCTTCTAGAATATTGTCCCTAAACACGTGTTGGGGCTCTGGGATTTTAAGGTGGGTGATCTAACCCTGCATAAGCTAAATAAAAGTGCAGCGGTGAGGGATATGCTGGGTGGATCAAGGATGGGACATGGCACCTTTTGCCCCCTTGTGGTCTCAGCGCTGGTCTGCCCTAAGTTAGCAAAGCTGGCTAGTGCAGAGGAATCAGAGACTGGATATGGGGCCTGTCCCTAACAGGGGCACTGGCTCTGGCCTCAGATCATAGGGGGCTGGCTGCGGGGGTCAGAGTACTAGTTCCAGTTTGTTTCCAGGCAGGGGAAACTTGATGGCTGAGGAGACCAGAGAATGGGATATGAAGCCTCTCATGCCTCCTGCCCTGGGTCCAGTCCAGCCTCAGTGGCGGAGAATGGGAACATTTGCCTGAGCCTCAGGGCCAGATTAACCACCCTCAGGCCCCGGGCTGTCCACCACCATGCCCTCCCGTGCCCCAGGTCCCTCACCATGGTGGCCCATGGGCAGCCATCTCTGGGTGAGAGCCCTGGGACCAGAGGGTGCTGCCTCCCCAGGCCACATTTGGCTGGTCAGCCCCCAGGGATGGGGCTGGCTGGCATGCAGTGTGGCCTCTAGGGTAGCCCCCCAGGTCCACAGGCCCTGGAAGGCCCAGCGAGGCTGCACTGCATGCCAGATAGCCCTGGTCCAGGTGGTGGCCGGCCCTGCCGCTGGGGAAGGACCAGCCAACTCCATGGTGGGGTGGGAGCATGGGACCTGGCCTCTGGCCCCAGGTCCCTGTACCCCCCAGTGCCAGCAGAGCAGGGGCCCTATCAGTGCTCCTCCCAAGTCCCACCAGTGGTGGGAGGGACAGTGGGGGAAAGGCCAGATCAGGCAGGGGCCTTATGGGCTGGAGTTTGGGGCCACCTTTTAGGCTGGGACCTAGGACTACAGCCCCATAGCACCTGCATTAATCTGGCTCTGCTGAACCTATGTGTGCTCTCTGGGGAATCTCCCAACCCCAGCATCTCCCTGGGCAAGAGAAGGGAAAGGAAATGGCTGGAGACAGATCCTCAGGTGGAGACTGAGGCGTTTACCCAGGGGGATGGTCCAATGGGGTTGCCTGCTCCAGCGCAGGCTGGACTCAGTGACTCCTGAGGTTTTCTCCAGTCTTATGTTCATAATAGTTACATCCACCATGGGGCATTCTTCCCAGCCCCTGACTTCTCCCCCTTCCTCCATCTCTGCTACAGAGCTGGGACTTGCCTAAGGAGAGCCAGGGGAGGATGGGACCCCCAAGCTGAGAAGTGGCCAGCTGTGTCAGGGGCAGTGAGCAGCCAAGGGCAGTCAAGTCTTGGGCAGGAAATGTTGCTGCTGAGGGTGGAGTGGAGATGGGACATGGGGTGCAGGGGATGGCACAGCATGTTGCATGAGCTGGGAGGGGAGACGAGGGATGGGACAGTCGATGTAGATGCAGGTGGTTGAGTCAAAGGTTGGTTCGGTGATGGGAGAGGTCAGAGCTCGTGGTAGGATGGAGGTGAAAAGGTTGCAAGAGGACAGGGGTTAAGAGAGGAGTGCAGATGGGAGACCCAGTGGCCGGGGAGGGGTGAAGGAGTAGGGGAGGGAGATCCTGGCAGCCCCTTTGAAGGGCTTGTGTGGCAGGGTCTCTGCACAGCCCCTGGGAGAGAGTTGTGGGAGGGGGAGCAGCAGCCAGAAGCAGGCAGGCCCTAGGCACTCACCTGCTGAGGGTCATGGAGTCCAATCCAGACATTGTTCTTGGAGCCCATCCGAGAGAGGAACGCAGCCACTGCAGCCCCTTCACCATGAGAGAGAATGGAGGCGAGATGGGCCTTGCGTGGGCCATAGTGACATTGTGCCTGTGTCAGGGAAATAAATCAGTGAGGTCTGTTAGGTCGTCTATGGCCTCCCAGGCAGCAGCAGGAGCAAAGGAGGCTGTGGGGGGAGAGATCCCCCTCTCAGTGCCTCTTCCCGAGCCCCAGGGCCTGGCACCAGCCACCCCACACCAGCAGGGATACACCCAGGACCAAGAGGGATGTCACCAAACCCCTTCTCCCCTGGCCAACTAACGTGCTCTGCCTCGCGGATCCCTGGGAGGAGCCTCGTACCTCAGCATCCGACCAGCTCTTCTTTTCGCGGTAGAACCCGTAGCAGTGGCGTCCGTACTGCAGCCAGTCAGGGGGACAAGATGCAGCCCCCGTTCCTGCTCCGAGAGGGGAAAGGTGGGGAGAGAGGACACAGTGGTGAGGAGCTAATTTGGAGAAGAGATGGGAGCAGAGCTGCTGACTGGCTGTCAAGCGCTGACGTGTGGTTTTGTCAGTGGGTGCCCAACACAGCCCTCCTAAACCTTCAGCCCCACTCCACCAGGGGCTAGTGGTTAGAGCACAGAGGCTGGGAAGGTGGACAGCTGGGTTCATACGCCCTCTGGGAGAGGAGTGGGACCTAATGGTCATGGGGGGAATGTGCTGGGAGCTCAGAAACCTCTGGTCCATCTTTTCTCTCCTGGCTCTGGGACAGGAATGGGGCTGGGGGTTAGAGCACCAGGGCCAGATGCCCAGACACCTGGGTTCTTGCCTGGCCCTGAGAGAGGAGTGAGGGCTGCCAGTCACCAGGTCAACAGCTTCCCCCATCAGGTGAACCCAAGGAAAAATGGTCTAGGTCAGGGCCTCACCTCCCTTCTCCCCCAGCCTTCTACCGTGTGTCTCTGGGCTTAGCTCTCCTCTTGCCTACCACTTCTGCTTCTCCCCTTCCCAGGGGGACTTTTCCCTGCACCCGCCTGGCTTCTGTCCAGGCTCCTATCCCTTTCCAGGTTTCTCCTCCTGTGGCAGGGCTCCCGTCTCCACAGGTGGGAGAGAGCCCCCGTTCCCGCCCTATGTCTGCAAGGCTCCGATCTGGGGCTTCCAATTCCCTACATCCAGACTAGCCTTGGGGCTCTGCGGCTGGGGGGACCCTGATTATCCATAGCCTCCGATGTCCCCTACCCTGCCTCTGCTCCTGCAACCTGAGGCTGTAGCCTGGCTAGCAGCTGCAGCCACTCAGTGTCTGTCCACACATGCAGGTGAGAGGGTCAGTCTCTCCTACTCAGACCCTGCTGGTTCAGGGAGGCAGTGCCGGATTTCCCATTAGGCACTGTAGGTACAGTGCCTAGGGCCTACGAAATTTTTAGGGCCTACAAAGGAGGGGAAAAAATTAAAAAAGCAGGAAAAATAAGGAAAAAATAATTCAGTTGGTGTTTACCCCTCTTTTTTGCATCTTTTGGAGTGAAAGTGCCTAGGGCCTACGAACACCAAAATCCAGCCCTGCAGGGAGGCAAGGTAGAAATAGCCAAGTAGGTCAAGCTGATGAGTGGGCAGCAGGCTGGGTGAGCCAAACAGCTCATCTGCAGCTGGGTGGCGGAAATAGCTGATCGGCAGAGGACGCCAACAACTCTTCCCACTGGATGCACAGCGCCCACTATTTCTTTTCAGCAGCTGCCTCAGCGCCCTGGCACCCCAGGAGTTGGCACCCATCCAGCCTCTCTCTGTCTCTCCAAAATCCAGTGAACTTCTGTTCTCTCAAAATAGCCATTAGTTCCTGTTACATTCAATGGGGTTGAAGCCTCTCAGTTGAAACAGCTGCCGCTCACTTGCTTCCTTTGTTTGGGGCAGCAATGCTGCCCCACTGAGGGGAGCAAGGGGTTTGAGTCAGCGTGCACAGGGACTTGTGGTGTGAGGAAGGGGAGGATTCGTGGGACAGAGACGTCCCAGAGTTCTGAGAAAGGAAAACACAGAACCTATCTTTAAAAGGGGACCAAAGAAGATCTTGGAAATTATAGACCAGCAGCCTAACTTCACTGCCTGGAAAGATACTGGGAAAAATCAATCAATTTGTCAGCATCTAGAGGATAACTGGTTCTTTATAACCCTCCAGTATGGACTTGCCAAGCTCAAATCCACCAAGCCAACCTAATTTCCTTCTTTAACGGGGTTACTGGCCAGTGAATGGGGGAAGCTATAGTCTTGATTTTAGTAATGCTTTTAACACAGCCCCACAAGAGGCCAACTATGGAAATGTGATCCAGATGAAGTTAGCATCAAGTGTGCGTACTACTGGTTGAAAGATCATACTCAATGAGTGGTTATTAAAGCTTTTTTGTCAAAGGGATGGAACATACCTAGTAGGGTTCTTCAAGGGATCTACCCTGGGTCTTGTGCTGTTCAACATTTCCATTAATGGACTTGGATAACGGTGTGGAGAGTATGCATATAAATTCTGCAGAGGAGCCCAATCTAGGAGCAATTGCTAGCACTTTGGATGATGGGATTAGATTTTAAGTGGTCTGCTGAGAAGAACTGGGAGTGGCGGAGGTACTCTGTCCCTGGGCCTCATCCTGAAGAGCTGATCTGAGCCTATACCTGAACCCCCTTCCCCTGCTTGGCAGCCAAAGCCTCCAGCCCTGTGTCCCTCCTTCCCCTCGGAGTTTTTATAGCATGTTGGGCAGGTGGGCTCAGAAATTAAAAACTTGAAAACATATGTTCAGGGCTTTTTTAAAGAGGGTTGTGTTCAGTTGTTCTCCACATTCACTGATGATAGGAGAAGAAGCAATGGGCTTACTCTACAGCCAGGGAGAGTTAGGTTGAATATTAGGAAAAACTTATTAATCCTCTGGGAAGCTCAGCTCTGGAATAGGCTTCCAAAGCAGGTTGTGGAGGATCTTTAAGGGCAGGTTGGACAAACTTCTCTCAGGGATGATCTAGATTTACTTGGTCCTGTTTCAGTGCCAGGGCAGGACGAGATGACTTCCAGAGGTCCTTTCCAGCACTGCATTTCTATGATTTTCTGGTAGCTGAGGGCCCATGGAGAGACGGAAGACAGAGAGCTACTGACAGATGGGTGGGAGGACCAATTAGTAGTACGCATAAAAATTGCAAAGATTTGTAGGATAAGTAAGGAGAAAATGGGAAAGAAATAGTCTGTGGGGCCCAGTATTCCTCTCTGCAGAGGAGGAGGAGGAAGGAAAAGTTTGGATCATGCAAAACAGAGGGACCAAGTCAAAAAGAGGAGCCATTTAAACCCAATGAAAAGAGATGGATGTCACTCATTTAGGATGTTACTGGCACATTCTGCTCTCCAGTTGTGATGGGGCCCCAACAGGCCAGTGGGGAAAGTTACCCCCTAAGCACCAGCAGGAGCTGGAGGGGGATTTAGCTCCCAGCTTCTCTCTCATACTCAGCCACAGGGAATCTCCTGGATTTTCTCTGCCTTTACAGCCAGGGGTAGCAGAAAGCAGCCTCTCCCCTCGAATGGGGGCTGAGCAGCTGACTGGGATCTGGATTAACTGGTTGGGTGGAGAAGGCTCTGGGGACCCAGCTGTGACGGCTGCTCCTACTTGTTGGGGCTGGGGGCCCCCGTGTGAAATGAATTCACCCCCCATTCAAGGCAAACCACCAGGAGTCTCCAGCTCCGAAGGGCCAGGCAAGGACTCACCTTCCAGCCAGGGGTTAAAGACCAGGCAGCCAAGGAGGCAGAGGCTGAAGTAGGTGACTGGCTGCATCTTCTCACTTCCCCTGGGGAAAAAACACAAAAGGAGATAGGATCACTAGAGTCTGAGATGCCTCCTGGAACAACCCACCCTTTCCCTTGGGGCTTTTCCCAGTGGGAGGACTCAGCCCTGGGGCTGTTTGCTAAGGGGCCTGGATGGATGGTAAGGACCCCGAGTGCGATCCTTTCACCCAACCTCAGGAGACCAGCTTAGAGCCCATCTCTCTTTGGTTCCACAGAGATGCTGGGCCCCAGGGACAGAAGCATTTACTCGTTAGGGAGCCAGGTCCCCCAGAGACTGAGCTCTGCAAACAGCACTGCAGGGACCAGGGCTGCAGCTGGGGAGGAGCTGGGGGCAGCAGCAGAGGGGCCAGGGCCACTCAGATGAGGCCTGGCTCCTATGCAATAGGGTCCCCTTTCCAGCCCATTTCCAGCCTAGAAGATCGATTGAGTGTCTAGAAAGCTGACCCCATGTGATGGGATAGGGAGGAGGGATGGGGTATGGGACAGGCTGCTCCCAGAATCTGGTCCAGTGTGCTGCTGTGACGCCCCCCACATCCCCACTCCTGAACCCTGATTCACTTGCTTTGCCAGGTGATCACTCGCTCTTGAGTCAGTCCTCACCAGCCTCCTGAGTATAATTGGTCCCAGGCAGTGGGTGTGCACCTACTAGGCACCTCTGGGGCCGTCCCCAGATGAGCACCCCAGTCCCAGATGCCACAAGGGGAACTGCTTGTCTTACAGGGGTTGGGATCTTTCTTCAGTCACTATATACTCCTGTCCGGCAATTTAACATTGAAATAGATCACGGCCAGCCTTCCTCCCTCACTCTCTAAAGTCTGCACAGCGTTAGATAAAACTAGTTTATTGAGCAGGATATGATTTTAAGCGAGTCTCAATGCACAGTAATTTACTAAAGGAGTCAGAAGTAACGATGCATAAATAAAAGTCACAACACGTGTACTATAACACCATTAGCAATATGCTCCTCTCAGTACTCAGATCTGGCTGTGGTGATTTGCAGCCATTGCCTATTTCAGGCAGGGCCCAGTCCTTCTTGTAGGTGATTCAGGATGGAGTGTCTGGCAAAAGGCCCCCCAAGCCATTCAAAGTGTCTCTTTTTGTTTCCAAAAGTCCCCTCAGCCTCCCTTTCTCCTGGACTGTGGTGATTTCCTTACTTCTACCTGAGCCAGGGAGGGGAATTTACACCATCTTTGTCATGTAGCTCTCCAGCCTCTCTGATGTTCATGTGCTGCTGGAAATGTTCTCTTTGCCCTGCACCCTGAGCCGCGTAGCCTGCTTTACATGGGCACACATACATGATACCCCAGGAAGTGTGATACCTTAGTAATCATGTGGATTATGTTATGAGCATTCAGAAAGGAACCTTGCATGACATCATTGGCATCAACTCGTGCAATCACAGTGCAAAAGTGAACAGAAAACTCATATTGATCCTAGCCCAGAGTGCACAGACATGCATCCCATGAGAGGGTGATAGCTCCTGCACCCCATGATACGGCTGGGGTCCCCATTGCACCAGGATTGGAAGAAGGGCTCCAGTAGCAGGTGCCACCCTGCAGAATGATGGCCTAGCAGGGACTGGATGCAGGGCTGGGTGCTGGGCCTGGCTTTGAGAGGGACAGAGAGCTCAGCACAGCTCTGCTGGGAGTTAGGGTGCTGTGTTCAGCACTGTGCTGGGAGGGAGGAAGGGGTGAGACTAAGATGGCCCTAGGAGCAGGGATGCACACAGGGCCAGCCTAGCCACCCACACGTGTAATGGATCAGCTGCCATCAGTCGCCCAAGGTAGGATGGGGAGACACAGGAGGAGGGAAAGTTCTCACCTGATTGTGTCTTTGAGTAGCAGCTCTGGTGCAAGGCCAGTTCAGGTGCAGCCTGCAGGGGACACTGGCCAGGCTGGAGCATTTATAGATCAGTCTGGGGAGGGGACAGGGTGTCAATACTGAACATGAACAGCTGTCCTGTGACACGTACAGTCACCTAATACCAGGGCAAACAGAGATAAGAGGATCCACCACCCAGCCACCATATGGGCTGTGAGCAGAAGGAAGTGTTTGTCTGGGGTGGGATAGAAAATAAAATAAAAGCTATTCCGTCCCTACACCCTCATCTGTCAGAGCTGAGATCAGTGTCTGTACATGGAGCAATGGTGCCCTGGCCCTGCCTGGCTTGACTACTCCCGTCCATCTTGGACAGTGACAAGTGTGGGGCCCATCCCCAGCCAGTGTAAATCAGCGGGGTGGCCAAGGAATTCGGGGCTGGATCCCCAGTGGGCACAGCCTGGTGCAGAGCTACTGAGGTCAGATTCCCCAACAGGTAGCAACAGGTGTGATGAAGTGGGAATTCTCTGACTGTTTTGTACAGGGTTGTCGTGTGTGCCTTGGTTTCCCTGTGCCTTGCACAGGTCCCTAGGTGGTGGGAAAAGGAAGCGTGATCATTGCGGAGACCCCTGGAGCACAGTGTGAGGACATGTTGTGCCTGTGCACAGACAATGGCCAGACACTGTAGCGATTGACGGTTGGTGTCCATTGTCTGCAAGAGCCAGTCTGAGGTGATGGAGAACAGAGAGGTAGAGGTCAGAGATGGAGAGAGGACAGTCAGCTGTGGCTGCTGGATACAGGTCATGCTCCTGGTTTGGGACTTGCGGGGAGCCTCTGGGCTCTGGATCCTCACAAGATGGACTTTGCTGAATACTCCTTATTTTGGTGTTAAGGAGATCTGCTCTATGCTGTGTTCCCAGTGACTAATAAGCCCTTGGCTATGTCCACACGTAGTTGGTTAAATCAATTCTACTTGAATTGATTTAACCAAAGTGAAATGAAACTTGTTAGATTGATTCAACTTGAAGCTATTTAACAGGTCCAGATCAATAAAACCCAAATCAAACTAGCATGTCCGGACACTGGACTTGCTAGTTTGATCTAGGAGAGGGGCACCCTGGGAGGTGTGGCAACATGGCCCCCTGGCCAGGGCCATGCTGTCACCCAATCCCCTGCCTGGCTCTCACCTGGAGAGCCAGGCAGGGGAAAAAAGCCCCCAAGGCAGGGGTCTCCCTGCGCCCTGCATCCCCCGCCGCTGGTGGGGCAGCGGGAGGGGGCCCCTGGGGCACCCTGCATGGGAGCTGGCTTGTCCCTCTTGCTGGGTTTGCCGGCTGCTGCCCAGGCGGCAGGTCGGGGAGCTGGCTCTCCCCCCTTGTAGGGCTTGCTGGCTGCTATCTGTGAAGGGGGGCGAGCCGGCTCCCCCACCTGCCGCCCGGGCAGCAAATGGCAAGCCCGGAAAGCCGGGTGCCCCATTGGCTGCCAGCAAGCCCGACAAGCGGGGCAAGCTGGCTCGCTGCCTGGCCACCCCGCTAACTGCTGGCAAGCCTGGGAAGTGGGGTGTGCTGGCTCCCTGACCTGCTGCCCCCCCTGCACCCTCCCTCCATCCTTGACCAGGGTGCTGATCGGCTCCCTGGCCAGGGTGCTGTGGGGGTGGGACTTCCTTCTGGGGTGCCAGGCACCCTGGGAGGACGGTCAACTCTTGTATCAATATTTGGGTCACGTTGATATAACAGAGCCAGGTGGCGTTATTTCAAAACTGCAGTTTTGAAATAACTCTCATTTAGCTATCAAACCATGTTTTATTATATTGAAATGATTTTCCTTATTTCAAAATAAGTGAGCTCCTTATTTCAAAATAAGGAAATGTCATCTGGATGTAAAAAGTTTTAGAAATAAGTTTTATTTCGATTTAAAACGTGTGTGGACATGCCCCTTGTGATTTATTTCTCTGGTGGAGAGGCACTGGCAATGGCCCAGTTGGGGTGCCTGGCCCCTTTGGGTGTGTGTAAGGCTTCCCCAGGTGTCCATGCTCACTGTGTAAATGAGGGAGCTGAATGGTCCAAGGTCAGACCCAAGGAGACTTGCCCTAGAGAGTTGCCTGAGGCTCCTGTCTGAATTCCACTCACAGACCTTGGAGCCTGGGCACCTTTAACAATTGGTCAGAGCTGCCTTGGCACTAGCGAGGCAGAATTGCTCTGGGTGTAAAGTAGGCATCGCTCCCAGGGGCGTCGCTGGGTGGAGGAGGGCCCCGGGGCACGGGACCAGGCTGCGCCGCCAGCTGGCAGGCCCCGCCCCCTGGCCAGGCGATTGGGCTGGAGATCCGGGGCACTGGTGCTGGGTTTAGGGGCACGTGCCCCGGCATGCCCAGCACCAGCAATGCCCCTGATCGCTCCCCTGGCCCCCATCAGGGCACGGTAAAATGGCAGCTTTTCCAATTCCTGGCTCCCAAGCTGGGGGCTGTGCTGGGCCCATCACACACCCTGTGCTGGGCTCATTCATGCCCTGCACTGTGTGTCGTCATCTACTTCATGCAAACAGAAAGGAAAACACACCATCTTGCCTGGGTGGGCTTTTACAAGTCGGGGTACTGGTGTAAATCGGGAAATGTGGTGCCTGAGCAAAGTCAGAGCCCTGAGGCTGGAAGGAGAACTTGATATTGCTGCTTGTGTCTGAGGTACTGGTGCTGTTATGGGCTCCCCATGGTCTCTCCATTGCAGAAGTCCCCAGATTGTGGAGCACGACCCCCTAGAGGGGCACAGACGAATGCTGGGGGAGGTGCAGCCAGACCAGCCCCCACGGGGGACAGGGAGAAAGTGCCACACAGTTCTGTGTTGTCCTGAACTTTGCTCCAGGCCTGACTGGAGCCTCTGTTCCTGGGTCCTGTCTTGGTTGCGGCCTTGGCTCCTGGCTCCCGGCCCCTGGAACAGCTTCCACCCTGGTCGTGGTGTGTGACATCAATGCTCAGCCCCACCCTGGCTCCCAGTCACGGTGCCTGCCCCCAGCCACAGCCTCAGTGCCCAGCCCTGGTCCCAGCAGTTGGACATGGCCTTGGCACCCCAGCCTCTGCTACAGCCCCACTCCGAGGCTTGGCTCCCAGCCCTGATCACTGGCATCTTCCCAGCTCCAGCCTGAGGGGTAACGTGGGAGAGTGTGGACAGAGGTAAGGGGGGTATAAGGACTCCCCTGCCTCCTCTCAGTTGCCAGGCACAGTTTTCCTGGAAAGTAACAGTCCAGAGTCCACTATGAGGCATGCCACGAGGGGTTTATTGAGGTTACACTGATAAGCTGAAAACCCGAATTGTATCCAAGCCCATCACACCAGTTGGGTTTATTCCTCTATACGCTGATAGAGTTTCCTTCCTCCTGCCCCCTCAGCCCAGTGCTATATGGCCACAGAGTTCCCTTTTTTCCTGACCCTGATTCTGTATGCCGACAGAACCCCCCCCCCCCTTCTTCTTGATAGCCTCAATTATACCTCTTGCCCACCCAGCTACTTTACTACCCATTTTAATATGTGGTTGTCCTCAGTTTTGGGGGTCTAAGTTTGGGGGCTTTGGTACATCATCTTTTGTGCCCCATGGGAGGGACAGAGAGCAAAGTCACATCTTGGCCAGGGTCAGCCTATGGCCCTATGTTTATGTTTCTTTTAAACACCTCCCTTCTCCTCCCTTGCTTTCCCAGCCATGTTCTTGTCCTTGCTCTGGAATCTGTTTTGAAGAGGAGTCAGAGCTTTCCCTCACTTGTGCATCCAAACATCAGAGCTTCACTGTGCCTTGGAACATTTTTAATGCATCTCTTATCTTTTCATAGTAATAAAGCAAAACCAATCTAATTGCAGCTAGGTAGAGGAACACACTATGTCTATGTCCACACCTGACTGCTTATTTCAAAATAAGTTAATTTCGAAATAAGCAAAATCGACATAAAGCACTTAATTTGATTTAATTTAAATCAAATTAAGGAAAGATAACAAATCAAAATAGCAAGTCCAGACAGTACTTGCTATTTTGACTGGGGAGACAGGCACCCTGGGAGGTGTGGCAATGTGTCCTCCTGGCGGGCCATGTTGCCACCCAATCCCTTGCCTGGCTCTCACCTGGAGAGCCAGGCAGGGGGAAAAGCAACGAAGGGGGAAGGGGGTTTGCCAGGAGCCTGGAGGTGCCCCCACTCCCCAACCCGCTTGCCCCGCCGCGGGAGTGGCGGGGCAAGTGGGGAGACAGAGGGACCTCGGCTCCCTCGCCGATGCTTACAGTGGAAGCTGCAAGCCGGGACCCTGGGGGTGCCGCAGCTCCCCAAGGTGATTTCCAGCGTGGGCAAGTGGCTTGGGGAGCCAAGGCACCCCCAGGCTCCCAGCTTGCAGCTCCTGCTGCAAGCGCCAGCGGGGGAGCCAAGGTCCCCCCTGTCTCCCTGCTTGTCCTGCCACCCCTGTGGTGGGGCAAGCGGCTTGGGGAGCCACTCCCCCAGCAGAAGCCAGCTGGGAGATGGTCCCCCCTGACTGCCCCACCGCCTGGGTGGGAGCGGTCCAAGGAGCCCTGCTCCCAGCCAGCTCTGGGGGGCTGCAACCACTGTTCCCTCTAACGTACATGGCTGTGTGGCCGCGCATGTAAGAAACCCCTCCCCACTCAGGGGTTTCCAGTTCCTGCGCATGGGGAGGGACAGGCCGGCTGAGCGGCTGAGGATGTGGGGGCGGGGCCGGGGCTGGGGGCGGACCAGCTGAGCAGCTGGGGGGTGCGGCTGGGGCCAGGCAGGCCTAGGCCATCAAAGTGGTGGAGGGGGGGTGGGGAGCAGGGCCAGGCCAGCAGAGCAGCTGGGGGCACTGTTCCCTCTAAGGTGCGCGGTTGCGCGGCCACGCACATAAGAAACCCCTCCCCGCGCAGGGGTTTCCAGTCCCCGCGCACGGGGAGGGGCAGGACTGGCTGGGACAGCCCGACGGAGCGGCTGAGGCTCAGGCAAGAAAGGGAGGAGGAGTGGTGTATCGCTTAAAGACTGCTCCTCTGCTCCTCTTCGCCCTGCCCTCCTCCCTGCTCCAGGCATGCTGCAGTGCTACACCTGGTTTCGCTTTGCTTTGTTGCTTCCGCTCCTCAACCCCGACTTCTTTCCAGGCTCCAGCTCAGGTCCTCTCCCCTTTCCCTGCACCTGGTTTTGGGGGAGGTTTGATCTTATTTTTTGGTGGGGTTGGGGCTTTTCTTCACCTTGATGGGATCTCTGAAGTGCCCAGAGAGAAACCTGTGACTCCTTCTTTGCTTCCTGCTTTGCTGCCCTGCTTGGCTTAAAGTCTCTGGGGAGGTTTCTTTCTCTAAGGGCTAGGCTAAGCGAGATCTTTATTCCTGCTAATGAACTTTGGCTTTTGACAACAAATCTTTTGTTTAGAGGGCCAACAAAGTTCACTTTTGGTTGTGAGGAGCTTTGAATCTGTAAGATTTTCCTTTTCCCAGTGTGATTTTTTTTTCAGTTTGTTTCTCCTTTCCAAGAAGAGATTAGTCCACTATAGATGTGTCCTTAAATTTTAGTAAGATACACAGATGTGCAAGTATTATCCATTCTAAAGTAGCTGCTGGGCTGGGCCTGATCCTATGCTTTAAATGAAGTCAGTGGGAAATCTGATGGAGTAAGGATTGCAATATTTGTCCCTTTGTTAGTTTATCAAATCATAGAAAACAAGCAGCTTGCTTTTGCCTATATACTCTATGGTTATTTTTATTTTGTTATATTTAGGAAAAAACTGATCATTGCATTCAAGAATAGGTGCTGTCCTCTTGGGTGGAGCATTTGATAGTCACAAACTTCTACTTCATCCCCCCCCCCCCCCGCCGCATTTGATGTGTATTTCACATAAAAGCAAACAAAATGTCAACGGTCATAAAATAGATATATATCCATCTGTGGTTTATGGCAGACATAGTAGGATATGATGTTTCCAGACATTTGCATTTTAGGTAAAAGGTTATGTTTCAGGTAGGTCTGTACATAAAAACTAGCAGACCTCATTTTTTCTCATTTCTCCTTTCCTGAGTGTATAAAATCTAAAGAGCTTGTCTGTGATTTTTTAAAAATACTGCACAGTGAGGCTCAAAACTGAGGCTAGACAGGGATTTCTGTACACTCCGCCTGCACCCCCCAGTTGTTGGCTAGTAACAGTGTTAGAGCAAATGAGTGAGCACCCCCGTGCACCACACCCCTAATTTCAAGTCATGGGGAGAATACTGCTGACAGAGATTACTTTTCCTTTAGAAGCCAACAACTCAAATTCTGTTAGACTTCATGTAGTCAAGGGCCCATCCCTCTGTGTATCAAACAATGAATGAATTCTGTGAAGGAACTTACTGTGTTAAAACTGGTTTTAATCTTGTCCATAATTACTACATTAAATTTATTGGCGGTGTGCTTCTGTTTGCAACTCACAATGTAAAAACATCAGTCTGGATAGGAGTTCTGCAGTGTGATTCTCCTTGCACCTTGATATAAACATTCAGTACTTAGTTTTGTGACTCCTTAAAGTGGTTGGCTTTACAGTTACTTTAATGTGAAGAGGAAAAATACTTAAGCCATTCATTTGATATTCTTGAGCCTCTGTTCTTGCAATTAATCTCATGCTGTAACTAGGGGCTAGACAGATTTCCCTGGAGTTGGGTGATCAATGGGGCAAGCATTTGGGGTGGGGTGGGGGGGGGCATTGGCTGGGTGGATGAAGGGGGCCCAGGCGGAGTCCCAGATGCATATGTGTCCTCCAACATCCTCCTTTTTGTACTCCCCTGTCCTCCTTTCCATGCTTTGGTACCCGGTAACCCTAGTCTGGCAAAGTGGTTGAGGATTGGATGAGGAGTGGGGGGGACAGGCCTTAACCATGGCCAAGGATCAACTGGCGGAGGGGGCAGGGTGGGAGAGCAGCTGAAGATGGGCAGGGGGACAGGCCTGAAGCCCCACTGAGGATTGGCTGGTGGTGGGGGGGGAGTTGCTAGCTATCCAAGGGCTCCTTTTTACCTTCATGTCCTTCCTCCCTCAGGCATTCTAAAAACAGGTGATTGTCCAGCCTTTTACTTCTGATAAGTAGACGGGGGGGGGGGGGCACAGTGCTGGAACCCACGATCCTGATGTTAAGAGTTTGCTGCACAGATGCACACACAGAATAAAGAGCAGTTTGGGGGGGACGGGATCAGGGGGCAGTGGAGTACACAGTTATCCTTTATGCCTAGAAGTTTTTATATATGGAATGCCTGTAGCTCAGTTGGTAGAATAACAGATTTGTAATCACAGGGTCAAGCCCTGGGTTGGTTTTTTTTTTTTTTTACCTTTTGGCCTGTTGCTCCTTAGGGAAGGGTTAAACTGGGGAAAAAATATATAGCAAACACTAATAAAATGAAGGAAAATAAAGTATACTGTGATCAAGATTAGTAATAGTGACCAATTAAGTAAAACAAGTAAAGGGTCACATTTGAACTGGCTAGGAACAATTTAGGACCATTTTTTTAAAATTGTAAAATGGGCTGCTGTGCAAAATGAAAAATGAGAGGCAAGTTAATTGCTTTAATTTTAACTTTTTTATGTGTTTATACATTTTGGAAAGCCGACAAAGGCAGACAAACAGGATTGAAGAACTGATGAGACAAAATGTTAAATAAGCATAGAATACATTCAAATTATTAATAAAAACAATTTAAATAACATTAATTTTTCATTGTTCTATATTTTTCAATAATTTCCATCATGTGAAGTTGCACAAAAATTTTATTCAGAAAAAGTTTTGCACACGGTTTGAAAATTTTGCACACAAGCCGTCAAGCCTTAGAGGGAACATTGGCTCGGGGGGGTGGGCCAGGGTGGGCAGGGGCCAGCAGGGCACCTGAAGATTGGCTGGGAGCTGGTCAGGCTCAGGGTTACCAAAAAAACCCCCAAGGAGTTGTGTAGCACTTTAAGACTCCTCCTCTTTGCCCTGCCCTCCTCCACGCTCCAGGCATTACAGCTGCAAGTGCTACAAGTGGTTTTGCTTTGTTGCTTCAGCTCCTCACCCCCGGCTTCTTTCCAGGCTCCAGCTCAGGTCCTCTCCCCTTTCCCTGCACCTGATTTTGGGGAAGGTTTGATCTTATTTTTTGGAGGGGTTGGGGCTTTTCTTCACCTTGATGGGGTCTCTGAAGTGCCCAGAGAGAAACCTGTGACTGCTTCTTTGCTTTGCTTTGCTGCCCTGCTTGGCTTAAAGTCTCTGGGGAGGTTTGTTTCTCTACTGGCTGGGCTAAGCCAGATCTTTATTCCTGCTAATGACCCTTGGTTTTTGACAACAAATATTTTGTTCAGAGGTCCAACAAAGTTAACTTTTGATTGTGAGGAGGTTTGAATCTGTAAGATTTTCCTTTTCCCAGTGTGATTTTTTTCACTTTGTTTCTCTTTTCCAAGAAGAGATTAGTCCACTATAGATGTGTCCTTAAATTTTAGTAAGATACACAGATGTGCAAGTATTATCTATTCTAAAGTAGCTGCTGGGCTGGGACTGATCCTATAGTTTAAATGAAGTCAGTGGGAAATTTTGATGGAGTAAGGATAGCAATATTTGTCCCTTTGTTAGTTTATCAAATCATAGAAAACAAGCAGCTTGCTTTTGCCTATATACTCTATGGTTATTTTTATTTTGTTATATTTAGGAAAAAACTGATCATTGCATTCAAGAATAGGTGCTGTCCTCTTGGGTGGAGCATTTGCTAGTCACAAACATCTAATTCTACTCTGCCCCCCTAGCCATTTGATGTGTATTTCACAAAGAAGCAAACAAAATGTCAACTGTCATAAAATAGATATATATCCATCTGTGGTTTATGGCAGACATCATAGGATATGATGTTTCCAGACATTTGCATTTTAGGTAAAAGGTTATGTTTCAGGCAGGTTTGCACATAAAAACCAGCAGCTCTCATTTTTTCTGATTTCTCCTTTCCTGTGTGTATAAAATCTAAAGAGCTTGTCTGTGATTTTTTAAAAATACTGCACAGTGAGGCTCAAAACTGAGGCTAGACAGGGATTTCTGTACACTCCGCCTGCACCCCCCAGTTGTCGGCTAGTAACAGTGTTAGAGCAAATGAGTGAGCACCCCCTATACCCCTCCAAACATCCCCGTGCACCACACCCCTAATTTCAAGTCATGGGGAGAATACTGCTGACAGAGATTACTTTTCCTTTAGAAGCCAACACCTCAAATTCTGTTAGACTTCATGTAGTCAAGGGCCCATCCCTCTGTGTGTCAAACAATGAGTGAATTCTGTGAAGGAACTTACTGCGTTAAACCTGATTTTAATCTTGTCCATAATTACTACATTAAATTTATTGGAGGTGTGCTTCTGTTTGCAACTCACAATGTAAAAACATCAGTCTGGATAGGAGTTCTGCAGTGTGATTCTCCTTGCACCTTGATATAAGCATTAAATAGTTTTGTGACTCCTTAAAGTGATTGGCTTTATGGTTACTTTAATGTGAAGAGGAAAAATACTTAAGCCATTCATTTGATATTCTTGAGCCTCTGTTCTTGCAATTAATCTCATGCTGTAACTAGGCGCTAGACAGATTTCCTTGGAGTTGGGTGATCAATGGGGCAAGCATTTGGGGGGGGGGCTTTGGCTGGGTAGATGAAGGGGGCCCAGGCGGAGCCCCAGATGTGTATGTGTCCAACGTCCTCCTTTTTGTACTTCCCTGTCCTGTCCATGCTTTGGTATCCGGTAACCCTAGTCTGGCAAAGCAGCTGAGGATTGGATGGGGGGTGGGGGGGACAGGCCTTAACCATGGCCAAGGATCAACTGGCGGAGGGGGCAGGCTGGGAGAGCAGCTGAAGATGGGCCGGGGGCAGGCCTGAAGCCCCACTGAGGATTGGCCAGGGTGGGGGGGAGTTGCTAGCTATCCAAGGGCTCCTTTTTACCTTCATGTCCCTCCTTCCTCAGGCATTCCAAAAATAAGTGATTGCCCAGCCTTTTACTTCTGATACATAGACGGGGGGGGGGGGGGAGGGACGGACACACACACAGTGCTGGAACCCATGATCCTGATGTTAAGAGTTTGCTGCACAGATGCACACACGGAATAAAGAACAGTTTATGGGGGGGTGGGATCAAGGGGCGGTGGGGTACACAGTTATCCTTTATGCCTAGAAGTTTTTATATATGGAATGCCTGTAGCTCAGTTGGTAGAATAACAGATTTGTAATCACAGAGTCAAGCCCTGGGTTGGTTTTTTTAGCTTTTGGCCTGTTGCTCCTTAGGGAAGGGTTAAATTGGGAAAAAACTGTATAGCAAACACTTATAAAATGAAGGAAAATAAAGTATACTGTGATCAAGATTACTAATAGTGACCAATTAAGTAAAACAAATAAAGGGTCACATTTGAACTGGCTAGGAACAATTTAGGACCATTTTTTTAAAATTGTAAAATGGGCTGCTGTGCAAAATGAAAAATGAGAGGCAAGTTAATTACTTTCACTTTAACTTTTTTATGTGCTTATTCATTTTGGAAAACCGACAAAGGCAGACAAACAGGACTGAAGAATTGATGAGACAAAATGTCACATAAGCATAGAATACATTCAAATTATTAATAAAAAATTTAAATAACTTATTAATTTTTCATTGTTCTATATTTTTCAATAATTTCCATCACGTGAAGTTGCACAAAAATTTTATTCAGAAAAAGTTTTGCACATGGGTTCAAAATTTTGCACACAAGCCGTCACACCTTAGAGGGAACATTGGTACCACCCTCTCTCTGGCACTGGGGTCTTATACGGGAAATCTGTCAGTGCATTTTGAATTGTTGCGCCGGGCCACGGCCCACCTAGGCATGGAGGTGCTGCCTGTGAGTCTCCCTCCCAATACCCTCTTTGGGCCAGCCTTCACCTTGACAGAACCCATAACAGTCCACCTCCACCCGAGTGTCTGGGACCTTGCATGATCCCAGTGGCAGAGCCCAAGTTCTATTGCCCCAGTTTCAGACATGGCAGGCGTTAAATATCGGGTTTCCGAATCGGACTTTCCATCTCTCGCTGGTCAGCTGGTCCCCCTGAGGGATGGGGTGCAGATGGCGCTAGGCCTGGGGGAGCCCCCCAGTGACCCCCCCCATCCTCCAGGGAAGCCAGGGAACTGGACCTTTTGGGCCTTAAGGGCTACTCCTCATCGGCCTTTCAACTGCGAGTGGTAAACAACCAAGCCATAACCAGCAGATACTTGCTGGAGGTGTGGGAGGCACTCGCGAAACTTCGACGCTTGCTCCCACCTGAGGCCAGAGAGGAGTATGATGCCTTTTGGGAGGAAGGCAACATAATATCTCAAGACCTCCTCCTTTCGGCACGCAATGCGGTAGACACAGCTGCTTGCACCATGGCCTCGGCGGTAGCCATCCGCGGGGTGGCCTGGCTTAGGGAGGCTAAAGCGCCCCCTAATGTGCAGCAAGCGGTCCTCGACCTGCCCTTTGAAGGGGACGCCTTGTTTCCCCCAGAAACACTATCTGTGGTGGGCATCGCTTGAGATCCCTGGGTAGAGGCCAAATACTGTGGCCTGCTTCCTCCTGGGCCTACCCCTCCTGCTTAGTTTTTTGCGGCAATCCCCATCCCCCAAATTCCCACCCATTTCTTCCATAGTGGGAACACAGGAAACTTCCTTCCACTGCCATCATCCACTGCAAAGGCTGAGACCCCTTGTCCCCCTCTCCTGCAGGGAAGGGACCCATCCAAGTCTGCCACCCCACTCTTAAACCTCAGGGTGTTAAGGCTTCAGGGCATCATTGCAGTAGACGGTCAGCACCCTCCTTCTCCCTTGAAGGAGAATGGGGTTTGGTGAGAGCCACCCCCCTTCCCTTTTCTATTTGCTACTGCATCCACAGGCGCCCAGCCCTGACCACGGTTTCTTTCCTCGGATCTTGAATGGTATGGGCCTCGCCAACACAAGAATACCCCCCTGCCTGCACCGACGGTACCTCGGTACTGTGGTCCAACCTTGCACTCCCTCAGCAGCAGCTACCTCGGGCGCTCATAGGGAATCCGCCCCCCCTTCCCCTGGTATCCTTCACCCTGGTGTCATTTGCACCAACACTCTTGCGGGGGACGAGAAGCACGTCTTGTAGTAGCCCCAGCCTTTGCTACAGAGGCTCCAAGACGTGCACATGTGGCGTTGACTCGGATGCAGGACCACTCCTATGGCCCTGATGCCCTCGATCAGGTAGGCCTTCTTGATTGCCGGTCGGGGGCGGGAGGGGGATATCTTCGTTTGCATACTGTTGGCATGATGAGTAACTAGATCTATTGTGGCCCCAACACCCCAGCTCGACAAGAACCACCATCCTACTCGTCAAGCGGGACGTGTCCGCATAGTCATGGCAGATCTTAGTCTCGGGGGGGGGGCAAGGTAAATGGCCCACCCCTGCCACTCTACTCCCCCTTCCTCACAGAAACTGGGGCTCCACACAACCCTTGCCTTGTGGACAATCTCAGTGGTTGCCAGGGCACCTACCCTAGGAGCCCTCGTCCTAGGCCCACCTCTCAGAAACGGTGGTCAGCTCTTCTCATACCCCCCTTTGCTCATGAAGCAGGGACCTAGTGTACCCAACTGGGACCTCCAGATTGGGGAACCTAAGGGACGGCACCAAAGTTGCATTTCCCATGAAAGGGGAACAGCGGTGGGATACCTTGTCGGGGTTTCCCCATATCAGTGTCCTCCTCTGTGGCACCAGGCCCTGTCATAACTGGGCAGGAGGCCACATCGCAAGCAGCAGGGACCCTTACCAAATGACTTGTAGATGCCTATCTGCCTCTCAGTCATGTACCCTGGCAGAGGGCGCCCCCCTCCCCTTCTTTTTTCTTCCCCCCATTGGGGTCTTCCCACTACACCTGCTTGGGGACCTACAGCTCTTCTGCGGGGTGCCTCACTAGGACTGCTGTTCCTCCTCAAGTCTTTGAGGAACCATTGACATATGCTGCCTATCCACTTATGTGACAAACAGAGGGAAACAATCTAGAGCCCTGTTTCCCACAATATTCAGGAATTTAGGGGTTGTACCTCCCTCAAGAATTGCCATCCGACTTCCTGGCTGGGGATAATAATCTGTATTGGTTCTCTAACCCCAAGGTACCCTTGAGATACCACGGTTGTCACTCTGCGGGTGTGTTCACTTCCTAGGTGGTAGAAAGATGAACCCTCCTGCCTTGGTGGCCGTATTTTCGGGGCTAACTCTGTATCCATGAGTTTTCCACTGGTGCTCAGGTTAGCATGGCATAGCGGTAGTACTGTCCCTCCTTGATAATGCCATAGGCATGCGAGACCGTGACCTTATATGGCACCCCTACAAGCCTGTTGGCCTCCTCAATTGGGCGGCCAAGCGGTAGCTGGAGTTATTCCCTGTTTCTCTTTTCCCTCCCTTGTGTAGCCTTTATATGGCCCTCGTCATGCGAGAACCCCACGAGATTATAAGCCAAAGCGGGCCTTCCCCACAAGCTCTCATGCTACCGAGGCTCCTACAAGGATCAATCCAGTAGCACCACCTCAGGCCACCATGCTGCCCTGTCGTGCTAGTGTCCTGGAGTTTTCCCTCCTGCGAGAAATTTGGTTCTTGGTACCTTACTCGGCTGGAAATGTGCACTCGCGCACTAATTTGAGTCTTATAGCCAGCATACCCTACGCCCTCCTCATTGATTGGCTTGGCCCTAAATATGCTGCCGTGAAGTGTCTTGCTAGACGCTTCTTGGCCGCCTCCCCTATGCATTCCCGTAACTTCACTGTTACTCGTGTTGACCAGACCCCGCTAGGACTGGTCGTGGCCAGGCCAAAGGATAAGGTCATTCCCCTGCGGCTACCTGCGTACCCCACAGCCACCCAGATTAGTCCATGACTCTTTGGTTCCCAGCTCAGGCCTCCATGTGCTCAGTCCATGGAGTAATATTTATCCCCTTCATCATTCTCGTGCGGGCCATGACTATTACGGCTAACTCCGCACTTGTTGGCATCCAGCGTTTCCCACGAGGTCACGCTGCAAGGCCCTATGGCCAAACACTATCTTCTGGTCATCATATCTAGTGCTATTCTACCTATGTGGAGCATCTAAACGCAACCCTCTATGTTCACGTTGCATCCTTTATCCCTGTTATGGTGACCTTAGTCTGACCTGCTTATGCTCATATATCTCGGCGGGTTTGGTCCTGCCCCTGTGTTCGGTTGGCCCTCAGTTCTCGATTCTTCCGTGCCATGTCAAGGCCTGTCCGCCTCTTGACACTGGTGAGGATCTCATTGCTGGGCTTCTTCCCATATGGGGCGTGTTGCTGTGCTGAAGGCGGAAGACCCAACTCCAGCCGCATCCATCAGCATGGCTAGTAGTCACCTATTACTGAATGTATCCAAGCAGTGCTCGAAGAAGAACGATGGGTTACTCACCAGTAACCGTCCTTCTTCGAGATGGGCTGCTTGGATCCATTCAGGTCCCTCCCCTCCATCCCTATGTTTGGAGTTGGCGATTTTAAGGAACTGAGGAAGGGTCGGGAGGCGGCCGTATATATAGCCACGGGGTGGCACAAGGGGTGGAGGCCTCCTGCCCTCTCCTGACAGGCTAGGACAAAAGTTTTCTAGCCAATTCGGGGCTCCGGCACGGAGACACCTATTACTGAATGGATCCGAGCAGTTCCTCTCGAAGAAGGATGGTTACTGGTGAGTAACCCACCAATCTTGATTTTAAAATTGCTAGGGATGCAGAATGTACTATGACCCTTAGGACGCTGTTCCAAAAATTACATCTCATTTCCAGCCTCATTTTGTTGAGCTGCAAGTTCCAGCCATTGATCAGGTTACACCTTTGTCTCCTAGACTGATGAACCCATTGCTATATATCAGGGGTCTCAAACTCAAATCACCATGATTTACTGTGGGTGGGGGCTGCTTGCACCATTGTTCCCTGATCACCTTT